>JAKSZT010054487.1:38165781-38297093 GCA_026826555.1 Tolypeutes matacus | reverse complement strand
ACTCCCTTTTTTTTGCACACCAAAAAACATATCTTTACACAGTCACACCCCCCCCCCCCCCCCCCCCCCCGCCACACACACATTCAGGCTTTCCTAGAATGACAGATGAAACATTTTCTGGAGGATTGTTTAGTCACTTGTCAAGTATGTAGATTCAAAATTAGCAACATAAAGAATACTCTGTTTGTAGGCAAATATTATTGCTAAATGAAAATTTAAATGTTTATACAGGCAATAGCTTTAGAAAATGTAATGAAATGCATAATTGACTTGCTTTCCTTTCCCCACCTCCATGACTTCTTTCTCCCTTAATAACCACTGTGTCCCAAAGAGGAATATCTATTATTTGCCTGGCCAAGATCTATTCTCCCTTCCTTTTGGTAACCATACTTAAATCTTCACTTGACAGTTTACCTGCCCTCTCCAATTATTTTCATTGATGTTTCAGGCACCTCACCACAGGGATGGTTATGTAACCCAAGTCTGGAAAATCAGTTCATTCCATCTCTTTTTATTGCTTTGTGATGAGCACGTGACTTTTGATAAATTAGAGGAAATTGATATTTTTGCTTAAATTGTTGTTAAAAAAAAAAAAAGTTCTTTAAATTTTGACTTGTTGAACTGGTAGGATGCATGCCAGGTATACTGTCTTGCCATCCCTGATAAGAGAATCCATCTGAAGTAAAACCAACCATATGAAACCAGGAATAGAGCTGGAGAAGGAAAGAGGGAGGCAGGGAGAAAGAGATTGGTACCTAGGACCAATCCAACCTGAAGCTATACCATTAACCTAATATTTCAATGACAAGAGGCAACACATTCTCAATTTTACTTAAGCAATAGGAGTTGAGATTGTCACTTTAAACTGAATTATACAGATTGATAACCACTTTCCTACTTTCTAGCTATCTAAAATTGTATTTAGCTTTAGAGATTCAGTTACAGATAATTATTTTCACAAACCTTCCTAGGCTACCCCAAGGGAAGAAAACACTTCCTCCCCTGAACTATTAAACATGAGAGTATTTATCACTCATTTAGCTTTGTGATCTCTCTTGCACTGTTAATGACATTATTACTCAACTTTCTCTGTGTTTATCATCCATTTATCTATAAGATAAGCTTTCAGAGGACACTGTCTAACACTCCCTACCCTACTTAAAGTTCCTGAGAGTTGAGCTGATAAATCTGCAGAAAGTTTAGTCAGTCAATGTTAAAAAATCAAAGGGGAGGAACAAGGTGGTGATTTAATTTGCTCCAGGTGACGTAACACCATAGAATCATTGAACAACTAACAAAAACTGGCAGAGTCATCTTTCCCTATATTCTGGAAAACAGTTAATGAGTTGTAATAATGCCAAGTCAAAACACAGTTATAAAATGGTAGGAAAAGCTTGTGACCCATCCCCTAACACCTTCCAGGCACAGTTTAGAGCCAGCCTGTGCTCCCATTGTGGGTCCCTGGGCCTGTTCCCATGGGAGCAGTGTAACCCTTACACGTACCCTGGGTGCCTGTATGTCGCTGCCAGTTTACTGGGTGGCAGCCTATGGCAGTTTGAGATTTTATGAATCCCAAAAGAGAAAGATTATGTTTTTAAACTAATCTATATGAATCCCCAAAAGAGAAAGATTATGTTTATAAATTAATCTATTCCTATGGGCGTGATACCATTTGATTGTATTAAATTTGTTTGAGGGACCTTACATTAGATTACTTGATAAGATCTATTTTGGGTTTCTGATTGGACTAAGTCAGTAGGGTATGATTCATGTTGAGTCTCTACCCTTTTGCTGGGTTGGCTAAAGACACACAGACACAAGAGAAAAAGGAAGCTGCCATATTTGATCCTGCCATGTGAGAGAGGACTAGAGGATGGCTTAAGCATGAAAGCCCCAAGAGTCTGCACCCATGGAGCAGCTTAAGAAAAGACAAGCCCTAAGCCTGATAGCTGACAGCTGAGCTCCGGAAGCTGGGCTCTAAGAGATGGTAGATTCTGGAGGGGAAGGCAGAAACCTCAGTAGAGATCAGCTGCCATCTTTGCTACATGGCAGCTGACTTTGGTGAGAGAGCATCTCTAATGGTGCCTTGGTTTGGACTTTTCACAGCCTTAGAACTGTAAGCTTTTACCCCAAATAAACCTCCTTTATAAAAACCAGCCCACTTCCGGTGCTTTGCATCGGCAGCCCGTTGGCAAACTAAAACAGTCTGAAAGATGAACCAGGAAACTGATCTCTGGCTTATCTCCCAGAACTTGCCCTGCATAAGGAAGCAGCTTGAAGACAACTAAATAGTGTAAGAAACAATTAAGTCAAAGCAAACTGGGGTAAAGGATTACCTGCTTTAATTCAAATAATGAGAGGTAAGAAAGTTTATTTCACAGGGAGTAGAAGGGGCATATAAATTCCTTGTCCAGGGAATTCCTAAGGACAAGATGCAAGCTCAGAAAAGATGTACTTCACATTCATCTTTGACTTATCTTGGTAGAAGAGCTAAACTGTGAGGGAGGGCAGCAGCTGATACAGAGACAATTTGCAGACTGTAAAAGGTCCTTTTGGCCTGAGTTTGTTCTTGTTAGCTCCTAGGACTCAGGAAAACCTGTAATATTACCAGCTAGATGCAAACTTGAGAGCTCAGGCACTAAATCCCAGAGTTAACACTTTAAAATATTAAAGTGTACCATGTGCAACAAGACATTACAAGACAAAAGAAACAGGAAATGATGGCCCAAAGGAACAGTATAAAAATCCAGAAAACTTCAATTAAAAAAAAAAAATTTGGAAAAACCAGACAAATATTATCTTCAATTTGCTCAAGGAGACCAAGGAAAACACAGAGAAAAACCTACAAGTTACCAGATAAAAATGAATGAATATAAGAATTTCAATAAACAGAAGTTTTAAAAAGGAACCAAATGGAAATGCTGGAGTTGAAGACCACAATAAATGAAATTAAAAGTTTCCTGGAGGGTTTCAACAGCAGATCAGCGATGACATAAAGACCTAGAGAACTTGAAGCCAATTGAAATGATTCAGTCTCAGAAGAGAGAAAACTATTTTAAAAAGCGAACAGAGCCTGAGAGACTTGTGGGATATCATCAAGAATGCCTATATACACATTATGGGAGTCCCAGAAGAGAAAAGGGGGAAAATTGATTATTCAAAGAAATATTGGCAGAAAAACTTCCCAAATTTAATGGAAGACATGAATACACATATTAAAGAAGTCTAACAAATCCCAAACAGGATAAACTTGAAGAGAGCCATGTCCAGACACATAGTAGTCAAACTATCAAATGCCAAGGACAAGGAGAGTCCTGATAGCTGCAAGAGAAAAAGCAATGTGTCATGTACAAGTAGAAAATCTCAATAAGATTTCTCATCAGAAACAATGGAGGCAAGAAAGAGGCGGGATGAAATATTTGAAGTGCTGAAAGGAAACAATTGCCAACCAAGAATTTTTTATCTAGTGAGACTGTCTTTCAAAAATCAGAGAGAGATTAAGGCATTCCACAATAAATAAAATCTGAGGGAATTCATTATCACTACACCTGCCCTATAAGAAGTTCTAAAGGGAATTCTTTAGGAATGGAGAGGATACTAGACAGTGGACTTAAATGGCATAAAGCAATAAAGTCATCTGGTAAAGGTAATTATATAGGTAATTATAAATGCCAGTACTATCGTATTGTAATTTTTTGTATTAATGCCACTTTTTACTTCTTAGATATTCTGAAACTAAAATGCATAAAAGTAATGATAAATTTATAGCTGTGGACAAAATGTATAAAGATAATTGGTAACAAATACAGTTAAAAGGTGGGTGGACAGAAGGGTATAGGAACAGTGAATGTGTATGTTACTGAAGTTAAGTTGGCATCAAATCAATTATGATTGTTATATATTTAGGATGTTAAATATAAACCCCACATTAACCACAAAGAAACTAAAAAATATATACAGAGAAAAATGAGAAGGGACTCAAAATACTAAACAAAAAAATCAAATAAATATGAAAGTAGGCATTAATGGAAGCACTGAGGGAACAAAAAGTATAAGACTTACAGAGTCCAAATAGCAAAACAGCAGAAGAAAATGCTGCATTATCAGTAACTTTAGATGTAAATGAATTAAACTTTCCAGTCAAAAGCCAGAGATCGGCAGAATGGATAGGAAAAAAGCATGACCCAACTATATGCTGTTTACAAGAGATTCACCTTAAATTCAAAGACACAAGTACGTTTAAAGAACAGAAAAATATGTCATACAAATTGTAACCAAAAGAGAGCTGGAGTAGCTACACTAATATCAGATATAATAGACATTAAGTCAAAAAGTAATACAAGATGGGAAGCGGCTGTGGCTCAATCAGTAGGGCTCCCGTTTACCATATGGGAGGCCCCGGTTCGGTTCCCGGGGCCTCCTGGTGAAGGCAAGCCCGCCCTCACGGTGTGGTTAGCTGACCCAGCGAGCACAAGCAGCAAGGGGGGGGGATAAATGAATAAATAAATAAAATCTTTAAAAAAAAAAAAAAAAAAGTAATACAAGAGAAAAACAAGTCTCCATATACTGATGGACAGGTCAGTTCAGCAAGATGACATTATTATAAATATATATATACACCTAATGGCAGAGCCCCAAATACATGAAGCAAATATTGATAGATTTGAAGGGAGAAATAGACAATTCTACATTAATCATAGGAGACTTCAATACAGTACTTTCAATAAAGGACAGAACATCTAGACAGAAGATCAATAAGGAAATAAATACTATAAACCAACCAGATCTAACATACATATGTAGAACACTTCACTCAACAGCAGCAGAATACACATGCTTCCCTAGTGTACATGTATCATCCCCCAGAATAGACATGTTAGGTAACAAAATGTCTCACTTAAAAATATTAAAATCATACAATATTTTCTCTGACCACAGTGGAATGAAACTAGAAATCAACAGCAGAAGGAGAACTGGCAAATTCATAAAGATGTGGAAATTAAACAGCATTCTTAAACAACTCATGGGTTAAAGAAGAAATCACAAAGGGAATTAGGATATCTTGAGGCAAATGAAAATAAAAACATAACATACCAAACCTTATGGGATGCAGCAAAGGCATACCTGGAGGGAAATTTATAGTTTTAAATGGTTACATTAAAAAGAAAAAGGATCTCAAATTAGAGACTGATATTCACAACTAAGGATCTAGGAACACAGAACAAATTAAACCCAAAGTGAGAAGGAAGGAAATAAAGATTAGAGCATAGATCAACTAAAGCAAGAATAAAAAAAGATTGAGAGGGCCCCAGAGCAGATTAAAGTGGTGGGACTCGCCTCGTGACCACCAAGACGCAAAAGGCTGCTGAGGAGACCTCTTCCTGATGCCAGATGCTTTTCCCTGCCCTGCATGCCCCTCCCTCCCTCTTCATCCAGTCTCTCTACTGGAGTGCCACTGTCCCCAGCCTGGCATACAGTCTGACCCCCATAGAGAAGACAGAATTGATCCAGAAGGCCAAGCTGGCTGAGTAGGTCAGTGCTAGGACAGCATGGCCACCCACACGAAAGCCTTGAGGGAGCTGTCCAACAAGGAGCGCAACTTGCCTTCGGTGGCCTACAAGAATGTGGTCAGGGTTGCAGGTCTGCCTGGAGGGTTATCTAGGACATCAAGCAGAAAATTAACAATTCCAACAAGTTGCAGCTGATTAAGGACTGGGGGCGGGTGAGTGGAGTCAGAACTGAGGTCCATCTGCACCACAGTCCTGGAATGGTTGTGTAATTATTTAATAGTCAAGGCAGCTAAGCAAAAGAGAAAGATCTTCTCTCTGAAAATGAAGGAAGATTACTTCCGGTACCTTGCTGAAGTGGCATGTGGTGATGATTGAAAATAAATGATAGATCATTCCCAAAGAGCTTACCAAGAGGCATTTGATATAAGCAAGAAAGTGATGCAACCAATACACCCAATCCTCCTGGGGTTGGCTCTTAACTTTTCTGTATTTTACTATGAGACCCTTAATAACCCAGAGTTTGCCTGTTCACTGGCTAAAAACAGATTTTGATGAGGCCATTGCAGAACTTGATACATTGAATGAAGACTCATACAAAGACAGCACCCTTATCCTACAGTTGCTTAGAGACAACCCAACTTTATGGACATCAGACAGTGCAGGAGAAAAATGCCATGCAGCAGAAGGGCCAGAAAACAAAATGCATACATGGCGTTATCCTTCTTCCCATCAAGAAATCTTTTTACACAGCTCCATTCCTTATTCCACTTGGATTTCCCATAGCAAAGAAACCCATTCATGTGTATGGAATCAACTGTTTATAGTCTTTTCAAACTGCAGCTTTGGAAAAAACTCCATTCTTTGGTTTGTGTTTGTCTTGGCCTTCCTGGTATACAGTATTACTGTAGAAAAGTATTAATATTAATAGCTTCATTTCATATAAACAGAAGTAACTTTCAAACACGTATGTAGAGAACTAAAATGTATCTGGTATTTAAGTAATCTGAACTAGTTCTCTAAGTGACTGTGTTGTGTATTACTGTGAAGATATGACAATGTTGTAAATTACAATTAAAAAGTATTCTACTTAACTTTTTAATTTCTACATTCTCTCCCTTACTCTTCTTTAGGAATTTCCTTTCAATATGCAACTTTTCCATGTTTTTTTTTTTTTTTTATGTTACTGGTAACACCTTTTTAATAGGTCAAAGTAACTGTACAGTTCATTATATTCTTCCTGAGAATAATTTATATCCCCCAACAAATAAAGGGAGGGCATATTTTTCAAAATTATCATTTAACAGAATGGAGGGTATAACCAGACATCAATTCCATGTTCTTAATGTATTCCTTTTTAGTAGGAATACAGAAGTATTATATTGAATGGAAAAGGTTTTGGCATTTCTGGGCTGCGGGGGGGGGGGTGTCACAAATTGAAATACCTCCTACTTAATATAGTATGGAAGTCAAGCATATCTGTGACAGAGAGTTTCCTTATTCCCTCTTCATATACTGCTGTTTAAGTTGACAATTTCCCTTCCCAATAAAATTTCACTTACATTCATGTCTTTGTCATTCTGGTATCCACTTTACTGTGCAATAAAAATAGCATGTTGCTGTCAGAATACAAGCATTATTTTTGGCAAATTAAAGTATATGTGATTTCTTGATACACTAGAAAGGGGATATAAATTACACAAGTCCAAGTCTAAAACTTTAGTACTTTTCCATGCAGTTTGTCCATATCTGAGAGGGTATTCAGTTTGTTTAGTGATTGTTGTTTAGAGAGTTGGACCACTGTTGTGTGTTGCTAATCGTTGACTGTAGTTCCAAAAAGCCTTGTGAAAATGTTATGTCCTATGTAACAGCAGAGTAATATTATTTTTTTATTAAAAAAATAAAACCAGAGAATAAAACCAGAAGTTGGTTCTTTGAAAAGAATAAAATGAACAAACCTTTAGCTAGAATGATAAAGAGGATACAAATAACTAAAATCAGAAATGAAAAGGGTGGATATTACTACTGACCCCATAGAAATAAAGGATTTTAAGAGGATATTATCATTAACTGTATCCAAATCTAGATAACGTAGAGTTAGATAACCTAGATGAAATGTAAAAATTCCTAGAAACACACAAAATATTTATACTATCTCAAGAAGAAATAGATCTCAAACCAATAACAACTAAAGAAGTTAAATCAGTAACCACAAAAGTCCCGAAAGAGAAAAGCCCATGAACAGATGACTTCACTAGTGAATTGTACAAAACATTCCAAGAAGAATTAACACCAAACCCATTCAAACTCTTCTAAAAAATTAAAGAGGAGGGAACGCTCCCTAACTTATTCTGAGACCAACATCATTCTCATACCAAAGCAAGATAAAACATACTACAAGAAAATTACAGACCAATATCCTTTATGAATATGCAAAGATCTTCAACAAAATACTAGCAAATCAAATCCAAAAGCACATTAAAAGAATTACATACCATGATCAAGTGGTATTTATCCCAGCTATGCAAGGATGGTTCAACAAAAGAAATCAGCATAACACATCATATTAATAGAATGAAGGGAAACAAATCATCTCAAATGACAGAGAAAGGGCATTTGACAAAAGATAGGAATAGCAGGAAACTTCCTCAATACAATGAAGGACATATATGAACACCTCTCTAACATAATATTCAACAGTGAAAGACAAAGCATTTCCTATAAGGTGAGGACAAGACAAGGATGCCCAATGTCACTACTGTTATTCAACTTTGTACTGGAAGTTCTAGCCAGAGCAATTAGGCAATAAAAAGAAATTAAAGGCATCCAAGTTGGAAAGGAAGAAGTAAAAATTTCCCTAATTGCAGATGACATGATCCTATATAAAGTCCTGAAAAATCCCGTAGTGTTTCTATATACTAATAATGAACAATCTGAAGAGGAAATCAAGGGGGTGGGGATCCATTTACAACAGCAACTAAAAAAAAACTAAATATTTGGGAATAAGTTTAACCGAAGGACGTAAAGGACTTATACACAGAAAACTACCAAATATTCCTAAAAGAAATCAATGAAGAACTAAATAAATGGAAGTATATTCTGTGTTCATGGATTGGAAGACTAAATATTGTTAGGATGTCAATTAGATCTAAATCAATTTACAGATTCAATGCAATCTCAACCAGATTTCCAAGAACTTTCTTTTCAGAAATGGACAAGCCAAACATCTAATTTATAAGGAAGAATAAGGGGCCCTAATAAGCCAAATCATCTTGAAAAAGAAGAATGAACTTGGAAGACTCACACTTAGAGATTAAAATCTTCTTACAAAGCCACAGTAATCAAAACAACATGATACTGGTACAAGGACAGACACCATAGACCAATGGAATGAGACTGAGAGCCCAGAAATATAGCCCATTTATATCTAAGGTCAATTCCACTAAACTGGAAAAGAACAGCCTCCTCAAAAAATAGTCGTGGAAAACTGCATATCCATTGGCAAAAGAATGAAGGTGAACTCCTAACACACACCATATATAAAAATCAACTCAAAATATTTAAGGATCTAAATATAAGAACCAAAACTACAGAAACTTTTAGAAAAAAAACACAAACGCATCATCTTCAAGACCTTGTATTAGGCAATGGTTTCTTAGACTACACCAAAAGCATGTGCAACAAAAGAAAATAAATGGGACTTCATCAAAATTAAAAACTTTTGTGCAAACGACGTCATCAAGAAAGTGAAAAAAAAAAACCCTACGGAATGGGAGAAAATATTTGGAAGCCACATATCCCGATAAGGGTTTAATATCCAGATTATACAATGAAATCCCACAACTTAAAAAAAAAAAAAAAAGACAATTCAATTTTAAAATGGGCAAAAAGACTTTTGCATTTCAGCAAAGAAGAAAAATGACAAAAAAGCACATGAAAAGATGATCAAAATCATTAGTCATGATGAAATGCAAATCAAAACCAAATCTCACACCTTTTCACATGCACTAGAACGGCTATTTAAAAATGGAAAATAACTGTAAGAGAGGATGTAGAAAAATAGGAGCACTCATTTATTGCTGGTGGAAATGTAACACGGTGCAGCTTCTGTTGAAGACAGTTTGGCTGTTCCTCATAAAGTATAGAATTACCATATATCCTGGCAATCCCACTTCTGGGGATATACCCCAAAGAATTGAAAGCAGGGGCTTGAACAGATATTTGCACACCAATATTCATAAAGGCATTGTTTACAATGGAGGGATGATGGAAACAACCCAAGTGTTCATCAACAGATGAATGGATAAAAAAATTGGTATCTACAGGCAATGGAATATTATTTAGCCATAAAAAGGAAGGATGTTCTAATACATGCAATAAGGATGAACCTTGAAGACATCATGTTGAATGAAGTAAGCCAGACACAAAAGGCAAATACTGTATGATCTCACTGATATGAAATCGTTAGAGTATGCAAATAATTAATAGAGTCAGAAACTAGAGTACAGTTTTCCAGGGGCCAGGTTGAGGGTAGGGAATGGGGATTTGATGCTTAATTGGTACAGATTTTCTGTTTGGGCTGATGGAACAGTTTTAGTAACAGATAGTGGTTGATGGTAGCACAACATTGTGAATGCAGTTAACACTACTGAATTACATATTTGAATTTGGTTAAAAGAAGTAGTTTTAGGTGACAAATATATTACTAGAATTAAAAAAAACAAACAAACAAAAACATAGGACTATATAACACCAACAGTGAACTCTAATGTTAACTATAGACTATAGTTAGTAGCAAAACTATAATATTGTTTCATCAAATTTTAAAAAAGTATCACACTAATGCAAAGGGTTAATAGGCAAAACCACATATAGGGGAAGGTAATTTGGAACTCAATTTTTCTGTAATCCTACAACTTCTCCAAAAAAAAAAAAATCAAAAGGGAATTAATTTTCATTACATAAATGTATGACTTGCTTAACAAAGTGATTACTTTGAGGACCCAGTTTTCTCAGACCTCCTTCTATAGTATCCTTCCTCACAAGTGAGGAAATCAATCTTTAGGACCTATAGGGAATTAGTGAAGGAAGACGGCGACTGACATGTTTGAGTATTCACTATATACTAAAAAACATTGTTGAAGCTACATATATTTACCTTGCTTATTTCTCACCATAACACTCAAATTAAATCTTACTCCTACTTAACAGAGGAGGAAACAATCTCAGAGAGACTACTTAATTTGTCCAAGGTCATAACCTCTTAAATGTACTAGAGTTTGTCTTTCTATTCCCACCAGCTAGCATAGTGTCTGGCATACAAAGGGAACTCAAACTATTAGGCAAATGAATGAATGAATGACAGAGCCAAGATTCAAGGTTGTTCTTTTTTATTCTAAACCTCTATTATAACATGCCACCTTGAAATAGGATCAAACAAATCTATATATTGTTTTTTTGTTTGTTTGTTTCTAAGTTGCATTGAATCACTTAGCATTTACTTGGAAAAATTGGTATTTCTAGATTTCAATAGCATAACTCTGCTACACTTATGAGCTACAGCAAATGAAGCATCCTCATTAAGTGCCAGCACATTGGATTAGAAGGGAATCTGAATATAAATCCTACTTACTACCTGCATGTCCATGGACAAGTTACCTATGTCTCAGATTATTAATTGATAAAATTGGAATAGTATCTTCCTTATAAGATTTTTATGGGGACTAAATGAAATTAAGCCTAGCATAGTATCTGGCATATAGCCATCCTTTAATAAGCTTATTTATACTTATTACTATAACTATTAATTTGAAATCTGAATTTTCTTATGGCTATATAAGTATTATAACATAGATTATTGATTGTTCAAATATTTTTTTTTAACAATTTAGGTGTAATTTAGAGTATTAAGGAGAAAAATCAGTTAGAAACCTAACATCTACAGATAATAGGAACACTCTCTCTCATAACTAAGAGATCCCAATATTACAACCAATTTAAGTTTTTAATTGATAAGACACTGTCATCCACATAAAGAAGTTAATCTCATTTCCCATCTAGGTATCCAAGCCAGAAACTAGAAGCCTGACCCCTCTGTGCATAAGTACATATCACAAAATACCTTCATCTCTTTCACTTAACATTTCTGGTTAATTACCATGTTTTTACTAGTTATATATCCAAAAATATCAAATTCATTTTTTATCTATCATTTCTGCCACTGATTTATTGAAGCTTTCAATATACCTAACCTGCAGGTTTTTGCAGTAATCCAGGTGCAAAATTATGAAGGCTTTATGTAGGGTAGGAGATGTGGAAGTGGAATTGGTGAGAAGTGATTAGCCTTTGAAGATGTCTGTGGAGCCAACAGAGTCTGCTGATGGATCAGATGTGAAGTCAGAGAAAGAAAAGAATCGTGGAAGCCTTGAATCTTTTGGCCAGAGCAACTGCTAAATGGTGGTACCATTTTCTAAGTCTAGGGACACTGCTCCGAGGAACAAGTCTGACAGCTGGGATTAAGAGTTTTGTCAGTCATGAATATGGTGATGTTCAACATATATTTTTACAATGGAGAAATTGTGCTTAGTGGCTGCTTCCCATGCATTATTCTAGTTCTGTGTCCCTGTACTTTCTTTCCCTTTGTCTGGAACCAACTGTCCCTCATACAACTCACTTATCTGGATGAATTATGATAACACCCCGGGCAGAATTAAATTAAACCCGTGTTCCCATAGCAATAGATAATGTTTATGAAGAGCACCAGGGCAGCTCCTAGGGTCTTTGAAAGATCATCATGGATAGAACCTCTGGGCACCGCCTCATGGACAATTCAGCAACAACCACCTTGCTCTGACTATGGCCAAAATTCACATTCATAAGCAAGAGGCTGAGTGTCTAGTGTGTTGTCATATGGATGCCCACAGCCAGTAGGAGGGTGGGCAGAGCATTTGATCCAAATAAGAGTTAGGATCAAAATGAAAATATATAACCCTATTGAGAACCTCCCATGGGCAAGGTACCATTCTAAGACATTTACATACATCTTCTCATTTAATATTTTAACAAGCCTATGAGGGTCATTATTATCTCTATTTTGCAGATAAGGAAGTTAAGTAGCTTGCCCAGGTCACAAAAGTGAACATTGGAACAGGTATTTGTACCCAAATAATCTGACTGCAAAGTCATAAACTTCACCCTATTTCTACATGTCTCCTGAATCTAGATGGAATAGAAGAGATAGTTAAGTTGCAGGAACAAATGGAAAAGAATGCAGGGCCGTCAAGCCATATAGATCTTGACTACAAGGTAGTAAAGATAGAAGCCACTCTTTAGGGTTGGTTCATTGTTGTTTCTGCTGCAGGACTGAGTATCAGAGCAGGGCCTGACTTCTGAGCCATGACTTCTGTTCATGGTGTTCAACCCATGAACACCATTGTGGGCTCAGTAATTGGGATCTAAATTGTTTGTTTCCGTGATGGTTGATAAGCCCAGCTATGTAAAGATAAGAATTCTCACAGCTTTCTGCTTTTGGCAGAAAAGCAACACATTTTTAAGTGTGAAACTGCTTTGCATTTTGGACAAAATCATACTATGGAAAGAAAAATTTGTCTTCCCTTATTTTGAACAAAATTTGTAGTCTGAACTTGTACTCCTGGGTTTCTCCCACATATTCCACTGCTCCATGAGCTGCTTTTCCCAGTAGGGTTGTTGTTAAGACAGGAGAGTTTTGTGGGTTTTTTTTTTTTTTTTTTAATGAATCACTCTTACCAGACTTTGATGTTCAAAATGAGCAATGTGCAGATGAAGGGTTTGCATTTCCCTGAGAATAAACATGAGTATCAGGCTGAGAACTCTGCTGGCAAGTTGGTCTGTAATACATTATTATTGGGTTGTCAGTTTCACTAATTTTCCCCAAACAGCTTAAGAAAAGAATGGGGAAATATAAAATAAAAATCAGTATTATGTCAATAATCCTAGTTTCTAGGGTCCAGCCCTCAAACTTACCATCATTTTGGGGGCTAAGAGTCCTGACCCAAGGATGAGAGGCTGGAGAGGCCAGTGATGCTTGACTCAGTAGGTCACATGAAAGGATAGCCTTGTTATCAAGTTGCAAGAGACAGAATCACAGTCCTTTAGGGAGTACTTTGAAACTTTGCTAGCCCATGACCCTGCCTTCAGGAAAAATACTCCCACTTAATTTGTCTCACCCTCTACCTAAGTCATGATAGCTGAATGATGAAATTTGAATCAAAAATTTGAGGCAACCAAATTGAAACCAATTCCCACATAATTGATTAACGTTAGCTATGTAAGGACCCCAGAGTCTTCAAAAGAGACCCAAATACATAAGTACTTCATCAACTGTGCTTTGACTAGGCTTTTTCACTGCGAAAGTTATTTTCTTGAAGTGGACCACTCATTCACAGAGCTAAAGTTCTTCATGTTACTAAAGAAGCGATTAGTGTATTTAATTTTTTTTTTTTTTTTTTTTTTTACCGGGAGGTCCCGGGGATTGAACCCAGGTCCCTCCAAATGGGAGACAGACGCCCAACCATTTGAGCCACATCCGTCCCCTAATTAGTGTACTTTAATCAATAAAACTGCCATGTATTTGGGAAATGGGACATCATATTTAGGATCTCTGCAAACTCAGGTTATAACTTATAATTTTGTATGCCTCTGTAGATTGATACACTTATGTGCAGATATAACACAGTGAAAAGGACCAAATTTGGAGTTGGATAGACATGAGTTCAACGGCCCTGTTTCTGCTCTTTATGAACTATCTAACCTGGAGAAAGTGATTTCACCTCTGAGCTTCATTTTCATTTGAAAAAAAACAGGATAATAAAAATAGCTAAAAAAATATTGAGGAATTACTATGTGTGACATCAAAACTGTTTTACAGGCATAGTTTCATTTAATTCATTACTTCTTATGAAAGAAGTAATATTACCCCATTTCAGTGGAGGAAACTGAGGCACAGGGAAGTAGAATAAGTTGTCCATGGTCACAGAGCTAGAAAGAGACAGAGGCAGGACACTGGGCTTTGTCTAACCTCAGAGCCTGTGCCATTTTCTCTGCGCTAAACGATTCTGTACACCTCTCATAATGGTTGAAGATACTGCATATAAAGCACTTAGGAGAGTACCTAGCCCATAATATGCCCTCAAGGAGTTTTAGCTAATACTATTAACAAACAGATAAGCAGCAATGTTTAGTTTTATTAAATGACATATTGTGTTTCTTCTTCAGTTTTCAAGGTCAAATTGTTGGTGAAGCACTCTACAATTCAATTCAGAAATATTTACTGAGCACCTAGGATATGACAGGCATTTTGCTCACCACTGTGGATCTGGTATATGCAAAATAGAATGGTCTCTGTCCTCACAGATTTACAATGTACAGGCTGATGGAGTGCACTAAAGACTTTTGAGGAGATTTATAAGGATCTCAGAGAGATCAGTCATTAAATTTGGATCAACTATGTCACCCGTGCACCTACCTGTTTGCTGATCAAGAATGTCAGCTGATCTTAGAAAGTGCAAACCAACAAGAGAAGTCTGATGGTGTTATCACTACGAGTCTTTCTGAGGTTAAAAATATATATTTTTGCAAGTTTTATAGCTATCCAGATTTCATTTCCATTTCCATTCAGTCTGCATGTAAGTAAGATTTCTCAGGAGTTTTGCATTTCTAGATTTAATTTTGGGCTATTTACACCAAAGTACTCATGTTTCTCCTAAGCAATCCTATTCTGAGGCCTATTTTTATGTCTGAGATCCTGTCCTATGATTTAAAAACCAAAAAATTAAATTAAAAAATAAACTCTCCAAGGCAGCATTACTATAGCTAATAGTTAATCATGCATTCCCTCCCTTCTCCCCCACCCCCATTTCTCCAGAAGCTTCTCTTCCATGTCAGGGATTTCAAAAGCCAAATCTGAACTCTTATCAAGATAATGATCATACTGCTTAATGCCTCTCATTCCCTTCATTATTCCATCCCCAATTATGCCATCCACAAAGGATTCTAGAATAGGAGGGTCCATTACCAAGAGATTGGAAATAAACAGCTGTTATATATACTCAAGTGCCGAATATGATGAACACATGGCACGAACAATGGTTATTTTTTAATGCTAGTTTCTTATCATTGAATTATCCACTACCCTTTTTCTCCTCTTTCAATTCTGCCTGTATGGGAACTAGCCTAATTTTTTTCCACTAAGCTCCACTGGGATAAAAATGACTAGAGAATCACAAAGGGTCTCAGATAGCCAAGGAACCACAGCATAAAAAACAGCTTAAGGTTTTAGTAGCAGTAGTAATAATCACAGTCATAATAGCAGCAGCAAAATTGAGCATGTATTTACTTATTATGTGCCAGGAACTGTACAGAGGACTCTATTATATAATTTGTTATTTATAACCCTATGACAGATTAGATGCCATTATCTCCATTTTATAGATGAGAAAGTTGAGGGTGCAGAGCTTAAGCTATTTACCCAAAGCCATAAAGCTACTAGATGGCAGAGCTGTGATTTAAACCCAGATCTACCAAACTCTGGCATACACCCCCAAACCAAGATGCTATACGGTACATCATGGGAACACAGATTCAGGTAAAACAGAGGTCCCAGCAAATGACCACTTTATTGCTTGCACAGAACAAAGCATCCAAAAGAGCAGAAAAGATCCCACCTTGACCAGTCCCCAAGAAGGCCAACTGCTGGGGTAGGCCTCTGTGGATGTTGGTGGATGGAAGCTTCACGTGTCTCTCTTTGGGTAGGAGATGAGAGACAACTGTACTGATGCAGTGCTGAGCTTTTATATGCTCTACCGGGGATGGGGTTGGGGGTGGGGTGTGGGGGGTGCACTCTGCCAATGAGCAAGCGAGCAAGCCTTGTACCCTGACAAGCTGACAAGCAGCTGGGGCTTTTTAAGAGTTAACGCCTCCCCTGCTGCCTGCAGTTTTTTGCTAAATAAAAATATACTGAACACCTGCATGCTAACAAGCACAAATAGAAACATAGGAAGCACCTGCATGCAAACAAACACGAGTGAAACATACCAAACACCTGCACACAAACAAGCAGAATTAGAAAAGGAAGGACGTAGGGGGGCGGATGTGGCTCAAATGGTTGGGCGTCCGCCTGCCATGTGGAGGAATCTGGGTTCGAACCCCGGGACCTCCCGGTAAAATAAAATAGAGGGGTATGGAAGGCACATGTGCTGCCAGGCCCCGCGCACAGGTGTGCCAAGCCCTACCGAGCCATGCAGCAAGATGTGACGTAACAGGAGAGAGACACAGGGAGAGCCAAGACGAGACGCGCCAAAGAACCAGGAACTGAGGTGGTGCAGGTAGGTGGCAGAATGCCTCTCTCCAACATCGGAGGTCCCCAGGATCGGATCCTGGTGAGGACGGGAGAAGAATGATGAGAAGAGGGGGCAGGAAACAGACATAGAGAATTGCCCAGTGAATGGACACAAAACAGGAAACGGGGTGTGGGGAGGTTTAAAATGGATATATAAAAAAAAAAAGTAAAAATAAATCTTTAAAAAAAAAAGAAAGAAAAGGAAAGATGTAAATGAGGGTTGAAATGATAGTCCTTGAGTGTTTCCTTGACTTCCCCAGCACCCCGTTCCCTGCTACACGCACAGTTTACCACAAGAATAAGGGAGAAGAGTAAGGAGGGATGAGAGGTATGAGAAAGAGTGGATAGACAGAGGAAGATGGATAACAGAGCAGAACATTCTCAATCAATATTAATTCATTAAATGAACATCCCACTGAGCACTGAGTACTCGCCAGGCTCACTGTCTGTTCATACAACACGTCTCTTTCTCTAGAGAGGTGTGTTTGCTTTAGAAGAGAATCTCCAGCAAATAACTGCAGTCCTCCACTCTAAGGGTTCCACCATGAGAGCATAGGGTAGAGAGGCTGGGGCCCTGCCACGGGGAACTGGAGAAGGCATCCCAGATAAAGAGCCTTTTGAGCAGGAATGTTAGCAAACCATGAGCACTCTCACGCTATCTAAGGATAGAAAGGCAGAAGTCAACGCAGGGACAACACCGCAGAGGCCTGGAAGATGGCAGGATGCTCAGGGAACCTCCATTGTTTCAGTGGGCTGCAGAGGAGAATGGGTGGTGAGAACTGTGGGAGGTGGGAGCACAAGGGCAGGTGGCGCTGACAGCACCTTAGGATCGGCCATTAGGGAAGGGAGCAAGGAAAGGGGAGCTGTCACACGAAGGGAGGAGGGAGGTGAGGAAACATGGAACGGAACAGGGCCACTCTACATGGTGTAACACAGGTTATCAGCCATTAAATCAGTTGAACTGGTTTGTCAAGTGTCTTTAAATATGATGATGGGTTATGATAATGGGCCAACAGGGGGAAGTTTTGGTGGAAAGAAGAGTGAAAGATAGAAAGATAATAGTGGCCCTGAATCAGAACCTTGGGTTCCAAGGAAATGAAGACACAGCCTGAGATAACTAGAACCTTGTGCTGAGAGGGAGATGAGGCATTTCTGAATTGGAGAGGGCTGCTGAAATGAGAGGCAGGTGTCCTGGAGACAGATGGGCTATTGGAGTGTGCATTAGAGGTCCTGCTCCTGAATATCAGACTCAAGATAAAGGTGAGGATGAGAAGACAGGATGATAGCACCATTACCTCTAACTACATTTTTTAAAAAGTGCTTTAAGTGAAAAAAAAATAATAAAGCCTTGAATTAATAACATATCAATAACCAGAGCATAATTTGAGAAAACCTTTAGATAGACAGTCACAGTTCAAATATTATCAGTGCTTGGGACACTATTGCTCCTCTGAAGAACATTATTTCTGCTTTGTAGAAAGATGCCTAGTATCACCAAAGTTCTTCTTGATCTGGCTGTTTAATGGTTAACTAGACTATACAGCATATACCTTTAAACTATCAGATCTGCGTTGACTGTAATCTCTCCCCATAGCTAAGAAATGGGACTTCAAAACAGAAACTTTTGTCAAAACTGTACTGCTATTACAGCACTATACAATACCAGCAGGATAAATTTAATAAACTCTGACTTGTTATTCTACGGTACAAAATTTCTGGTGGAATAAAGAAATAAAAAGATAATGCTTAGAACAGATTATAATTGGACTTTGTACAGGCATAATTTAAACTGTAGTACCTCTGACAGAGCAATTTTTCCTTTTGGTTTGCTGGCTCCCACTCTTCTTTCTTTATTGTTTATCAGTCCCAGTGCATATACGTTGAACAGGAGCTATGGCCAAGAGCCGTGGGGTAGAGATAAGTCTGACATTGTCTACTTCCTGGCAACCATCTTAGAATGCAGCAGCAGCCCCAAGGCAACTATGAAGCACAGGGTGGACAGCCTAGGTTTCCATGTCATTCAGACCCTGGTTTAAGTCCCAGCTCTGTATCTTCATTACTCTAAGACATAATGCATGCAAAACACTTGATCCAATGTCTGACATGCAATAGACACTTGATAAATAGAAGCTGCTATTACATTAATATTAATTTAAAGCATGAAAGGAAAGAGCCAGAGCCAAAGTATGACAAAGCTCCTTACTTAAGAGCATAAATGCCATTTTCCAGTCAAATGTAAATTCCTCTGCCAACTTCTCATTTGACCATCTTTGAGGCATAAACTTGCCTAAAGCTGTTACAAGTACAAGAGACTGACACTTTGTGTCAATTTCTTGCCCTTTGTATTCTATGTAAGGTGCTCTAAAAGATAGGAGATTAATAAAAAGAAAACTGTACATTTTTGGTCTTACCATTTTTATCTGCTCTCCTCAGTATCTGGAAAGGAAAAAGGAAAAAAAATGCATTACTAATTTTCGTAAGAAATGCAGGAAAACATTATACTCACATACAATTTAACTATTATTAAACAAAACAAATTACAGTTTTAACCAAAGGTTTATCAACTGAGATCTTTTTGTAATAGCCAAAGACTGAAAACAACCCAAATGTCCATCACTAGGTGAATGAATAAACAAACTATGCTATATCCCTACAATGGAACACTGCTGAGTAATAAAACTAGTGAGGCGTGCAATGACTGGGATGGATTTCAAAATAATTATGCTGAGTAAAAAACCTAAGCACAAAAGAGTACCTAAATTATAATTCCATTTTTATAAAATCCTAGAAAACGCAAACTATTCTAACAGTGACAGAAAACAGATTAAGGCTTGTCTAGAATGGACAGCGTGTGGAGGGATAGTTTACAAGAAGGAATAAGGAAACTTTTGGGGGGTAATAGATACATTAATTATCTTGATTTGGGTAATGATTTGTAGATGCATATTTATGTGAAAACTCTTAAAATTTATACTTTAAATATGTGCAGTTTTATGTAAGTCAATCCTACCTCAATTAAGCTGGGGAAAAGGAGAAAAAAATTTAAATGTGAATAATGGTAGCTCAAATGTCTATAGTAAGTCTTCCATGTGTTGATTATATTATTTGGACCTATTCAGAATGATCTTTAGTGGTTATGAACTGTCCGGTCATCTGTAGCCATGGTTCTTTGGTAATGATTTCCAATTTTCTTCTGGGAAACCAGTCTTTTCTCCACTCTCTGCCCATGTGCTCCAGGGCTGGGCAGAGGACTCAAGCCTGGCAAACAGCATGTCATAGCCACCTGGTCATGGTGACTGCTCAGGCATGAATATATTGGGGTTAGTGAATGATAGGCCAAGGCCTTGCTTACAATGTTAACAGAGAGATGTGCTTTCTTTTCTCTGGGCATTGAACCGAGGAAGATATAGGCAAGTAGCTGCTGTCAGCCATCTTGTTATCACATATAAACTAGAAGTAACCAACTCTCAGGGAAGCAGAGTCCAGAGAACGAGTGGGACTGGATCCTGAAGACCCTCTCAGCCACCCTGATCAGATGCTCTCCAGCTTTTCAGTACAGGAGCCAACACAGGAGTATTTTTTTAAACTTAAAACAATGTGGGTTATCTTTTTCTGTTACCTGTCATGGAATTAGACCTGATACTGCATACTTATAGAGAAAATAATCTGGATGACATAAAACATAGCTATGTTGTATATAGTACCAAAAAATATGTTCCTCTACCATATTGTAAAGACACATTTCAATCACTTGGAAGGGGCACTTGAGAATTTTTTTTTTTTTTTTTTTTTGAGCAACCTGAAGCCTCTTCTTGGTGACCCGCTGAAAACATGAGCAAGAGTTCTTATTCCCAAAGATTTCTGTTTCACTGCTTTCAACTCTAAGACACATTATTCTCCATTTCTTCTGTTGACATCATGGAGATGAAGCATAGATAAATCTGATGTTTACTACAATGTACTTTAGTATTAAATTCTGATAGTATTTCTAATATAATTCCACTTATGGAACTTTTCCAGCAATAGATATGCATCACCCATGTGTGTAAGAAGTTTATCCCCCTCTTTCACTAAATGTATTTAATTATTGTAGGAAGACTGCATGCAACAGTAGGTAGGAGCTTCTATGGTTAGAATTGAATGAGACACAAATTCTTTTTACTGCAAAGAGGCAATCTCTAACGGGGATTTTGAGGATCCCTCCTACCATCAAAACTTACTTCTTCCCCTCTGCTGGCACTACGGAGCCCCAGCTGAAATGCATCCTATTTCTTACCGCTGTTTTACTCTAAGATTATATTTCAAGCTCTATTGTATCCTTACAAGTTGGAAGTCACTTGAATGGCTTCTGGGGAAGAATAACCACACACCCAAGATCTGGAGCTAGGATTTCTGTTGTATTATTTCATAAAGAACTATCAAAGGTAGCATTCAACCTCTTGGAGATGAAATTAAGATAGTAGCTTTTGATATTAAGACAGCTCTTTGTAATTAAATATAAACAGAACTGTCTCTGCTGCAAATTTTGCCTCTGCATCTACAGAGTAATAAAAAATGTAGTGCAGATGAGAATTGAATTTCTTACATTATGTCATGCAGTAATCTGGGTCAGCTAATCTTACTGATTGCTATCACTAGAAAGACTGTAAATAAATTTAAATACTACAGTCAGACCAAAGCTTAAGTGCAGGTGATACTACATCTTTGCTATAATTTAAGGATTATCAAAGAGCTCCCTTTACCCCAAAAGATATTCTTTGATGGCCTCACCTGAATTCCTCATTTCTCACTTTACATTATTGAAGGCAGATGTTGAAACGCAACATGTTATCTTGGAGGCTTAGCAATTGAACACAATAACCACCATACACTGAACTAATACTTGCTAAGTGCCTCCTACCATGTACCAGGCTAAAATTAGATAATTAGATGAGCTGAGCAAGACAGTCATGTAGTATGACTCCTGAGAACCTGGGATACAGAGCAGGGAATTGGGACCAGCATAAAACATGGAGTACCTTCCAGAAGACCGAGTTGGTGAACCATGGTGTTTGGGCCTGGGCATCCAGCAGGTGGTTTTGCTACCAGACTCCTAGTCACCATGACATATGATACAGGGAAGTGGCACTGAAAGATGGATGGGGTGGGGTGCGGGGGTAATTGGTGCATATGTTTTCATCTTCTCAATTTAGTTTAGGGTAGGCCCTGCAAGTGAAAATGATTTATGAGGTAGGGCAATAAGAGTAAAACTCAGTTTTCCCTATTTCTGCTGGTTCCTGAAACTAATACATTGGCATTTACCTTGCCAACTAGGATAGACAATGTTGGGGTTAATTGCCATTCTCCTAGCTGGACTAACCTCGCTCAAATAATCAACTGTGTATGTGTCACTAAATGAGCTAGGAAGCATGTGGCTGGAACAGAATTCAGTCACAGAACCATTGAGCTTGTACCTGGAAAGTTGTTTTTGTTTCGACTGTCCTCTATCCATCTTACTTCTCAGTGCAGATAAGTATACACAGGGCTTCCAGCTTAAGTATCTTTGTGATGATAAACTATTACTCATTTCTACAAAGTCGCTGACTGTCCAGCCACTGTGCCTCATAGGTGCACACGGCTGTTCGTTCTCACTTGGGGGGAAGGAAGGGAAGACAAACAGGAAAGTCCCCTCTCTCCTTCTCAACCTTCTGTCCTCACATCCACTTCAACAGTGAAGTAGGGAAGGGCCCCTCACTCCCAGTTAAATATCAAAGGAAAAAAACCCAATTAACAGTAAAAAGAAAAAGAAATCAAAGCAAAAATCAGTGGGGAGAAGGGTAGCATCAGATGGGTGGAGCTGCAACTAACTGCATTTGGGATTCATCTTGCTTTCGGGGATGAGGTGAAGGTTTGTTTTTCTCCATTTGTGCAGTAGCAGTATTGATTAAGGTAACAATTCAAAAGAGAGTCCACAAGATATACAGATTAGTATTCTAAATTAGAGTGTATTCTATTATCTGGAATGTAGCAACCTAGGAAGAGAGAATCCACTGGTGCAAGAGGAAAACAACGGTCATCCTCCTTGTCCTTTGGCTGCATGCTGGACCCAGCTCAGGGCTCTTTCCTTGGTTGGGACATGCCCTGGTGGGACACACAACCTTGGCAGGGTGTGTGTGTACATAGAACCAGCCTCCATGTCCCAACATGCACTGGTTCTGTTATGTTTCCTAATTACTCGATAGGTGCTCAAGAGTATTTATGATGAACTGATGCATAATTCTGTCATTTTTAAATAATTCAATTAGATTTTTAAAGAAATATTCCCTGAAATTTGTAGATTTAGCTATTGTTATTCATTCAATGTGGAACACTGATGTAAATTATACTGCAACTTTATGTGACACATTTTTCCTTCAGTTTTTTTTTTTTTTTTTGTCCTGAGAATACTCACTTCATACTCATACCAACCTTGGGAAGTTAATTATCATACCCATTCTTATTTCCAATTTAGAATAAAAGGAAAATGAAGCAAAACCACAACAGTTGTAGTAAATCTTTCTGATTTTCTTGTTAAACTTCTCTAGTCTCAAGCCAGCTGGATGTGTGTAGTCATTTCATTAGCAATATTCTCATAAGCAGTTTAAATTGTTTTCTAGAGGATTGATCATTCCAGTGGCATTGGAATTTAAACAATGGCAATCAAAGTTTTACTCAAATTTGGAAATTAGTCTGTGTGACATAGAAACCTCCAATGGATTTCATTTCTGTTCCACTTTGAAATTGGTAGTCTATCATCTATTTATTATGAATTCAAAAAGAATCCCTTCTTAACAGGGCTAGTAGAATATATTAAACTTAATCAAATAAAATGATATATTTATATTTCACATTTTATTTTGCTAAAAGCAATTCGATCCAGAAATGAATAATTCAAAAATCCCCAAGTAACAAATCCTTTTTCATGTCACATATTTCATCAGAGTGTTAGATTTTTCACAAAATGCCTCAGAGAAAGTGTAAACAAAGTCTTTTCTATTTGAGATAAAATCCAATGGCAGTTATTTTTTCTGAAGATCTAGCATTTTACTGGAAAACAAGTATGTCAACACCTCTCATGAGAAATCAATTATATATATTTTTAAATGTCTAGAAGTAATAGATGTAAGAAGGCAAGCATGCCCTATTCATAGCCAGCAAGTTCCTTCAAGGGCAGGGGCCAGATACTGTTAATTTACAGAACTTGGGAACAATGATGCATATATAAAAGTAAGTGGATTTTACATTTTTAAAATTAAAGCTGCGGTTTGAACACTTGAGCCAAGGTTGGTGCGTGGATCAGGGAGGATGACTTTCCACTTGTTTAACTTCAATCCTTTCATATCCATTCTATCAACAGTATTTGGTAATCGGCTACAAAGTGAAAAGGATGCACTTGACATCTTTGGGGGACAGAGTTTAGGCAGGCTAGAAAGAGTGGAGGCCCCTTTTGCCCTCTTTGAATCAACTTCAGAGCTTAGCCATTAGTCCTATATCTGACAGGATTGTCAGACCTATAGCTGACTTTCTCCTGCCTCAGAGAGTTTCCTTCCCAGGTGTGCTGCTGTACCTCCCTCTTCCCCCAGTTCAGTTCCTCCAGGGGATTAGGACCCTCAATAAGCTACTAAAACAATCCTGTGGAGTGACTTATGTTTTGGTGGGAAGATGGCTGGCTAAGAATGCCTGAATCCTCAATTGGAAAAGCATGGTGATAATGGTGAGAAGGCTGCCAGAAGACACGTTTGAACCTTTTCCTATATCATTTGCATTAGATGAGTTTTAATTACTTCTAAGGATTTTCTCTCAATTAAAAAAAAAATCCAGCTAATTCAAATAAACTGAGAAGGACTCATTAGGCCCCCTCATCTTCAGTATCTGCCTCACCATTACCATACTCAGAACTGTTTTCCTATTTTCATCCCTCCACAAAGGAAACAGGTTTGGTCTCTGGCTCACCTCTTTTTAAGAAGCAATATTAACTCAAAGAAGAATAGAGGAAACAATACGCAGCACACCTGCTGCTCTTCACCTATTTTTTTTTATCATGCCAAAACAGAAGGCAGCAAGCCAGAACTGTCCCCACCAAGCCAGAGACATCCGCAGAGACTGGGGGTGGGACTGAGGAGCAAGGAGCTGGGCAGGCAACTGAGGGACAGGAAAGCCAGGAGACCTACAGGCAGAGAAAAGAGCTGGGCAAGAGGGAGAAAAATATAGAGAACAGAAACAGGAGAAAGGGAGAGAAAAGCAAAGTTGAGAAATAAATGAGAAATAAAACGGCAATAAAGATAGAAATCACAGCAGGAAGGCAGAGAAGTAGCAGGGAAAGGAAAAGAATGGCCATATCAAAGAAATGGAGGGTCATACCCCGAAAGCGAGCGATAGGACCAGAGAGCAGACCGTCAAAAGCTAGAACTGGTGAAGCTGATAATAGTAATTACAACTTGGAGAGGTACAGGGAAGAATAAAGGGGGGGTGGGGAGAGGTGGCATTGAAAAAGAAAAAAAAAAAAAAGATCATCTTGAGTGATCTTGGCTATGGCTGTATAAAGAGAAACAAACGGGTTTGTTTTCCCAGGGGCTGGGAGGATCGTGGGCACCACAACCTCCAGTACATTGTCTTAAAGCTTCGGCGAGGTTGGGGGCTGCAAAGGGCACATTAGAGAAGAGATGGGACAATGCTCCCACTCTCCCTTAGCACCCTTTAAAACGTCCTATTCAGCCAAATGGAGGCTGTTGTATTTACGACCCAGTCCCTAAGGAAGCACAGTAACTTTTGGAATTTCGTTAAGGGTTGCGAAGTCTCAAGCTGGAGGTCTGGGACAAGCCTTTTGGCAAGTTGAGTGGCAGCCGTTTCTCTGCCATTTGCCTGGGTCGTTGCTTTTGTGGTGTGTGTGTGTGTGTGTGTGTGTGTGCAGTGATAGTTCTCACCAATGCTCTGGGGAAAAACCCTGGCGGATCAACACCCGAACGTAACGAACACCCACACCCACCCACACAACCACACACCCACCCAGCCACGCACACACGCACCTCTCCTTCCAGGGAGAAGGAGAGATGTGGGGAACCACCAACCTAACTCCTTCCATCTCCACTTACGTCGAGGAAGATCGACATGCCCTTGGAGTGCTGCAAGGCAGAGCTCAGCTCTTCCGAGGAGTTGTTGGACGACGGTGAAGTCTCCCGGGAACCCTCCATCCTCTGGCGCCCAGCGGACCCGCGGCAGGGGCCGGGCAGGCAGGATGCACCCTCTCCGGCAAGGGCGCGGCCGCGGCGGCTGCCTCCTGCGCCAAGCGCCGAGCGCCGAGCCGCGTTGCCGCTGCCCAGGCTCCGAGCCCGAGTGGGCGTTCCCTCCCTCGCGCGCCTCGCTCCGCTCCCCGGCTCGGTCTCCCCTCCCTTGCTCTGGCCTCCGCGCTCGCTCAAGCTCTGACTCGCCTCCCCCTCCCCTTTGCTGACGGCGCCGGTATCGGTCTCATCCCTGCACTTAGCAACACGCTGCTCCCGACGCTGGAGAGTGGGCTCTGCCCTCCCGGCACCGCAATTGGTCAGGGGCGGAGATGACCTGGGGGCTCCTTCCCACCCCTTGACGACCCGTGTGCGGGGAGGGAAAGGTACCCCCGACAGAGAGGGTGGGAACAAGTGAAGAGCATTTGTCCTGAGCAACCAAAGCCTGAAGGAAGGACGCCCCGCACTCACCCCACAATGAAACAGTAATGCTAGTGGAGAGGGACTCGAAGGGCTTTTGCCTACTTGGTCTTTCACACAAGCAGGATCTTCGCCGAAGGCGGGTGGGTTCACGGATACCGGATGCCGCCAGGCAACCTGGGGGCAGTTTAGGGTTGGGCTTAAGCCGTTCGGCTTGGGACTCTCCAGATCTGAGTTCGAGTGCTGCTTTATTACTTTGTTATCCTACGATCTAGCAAGTTACTGGATCTTTAAGCCTCAGTTTTCCTCATTGGTAAAATGGTCATAATGATGATACTTACCTCAAAGGGTTCTGAGACTTAAAAGTGATAATGTTACCAACAAAGGACCAGCACAGAGTAAGCCTCAGAAGGTGTTTTGCTATGCTATGGGGAAAGGATTGTAAGGTCATGTTCAAGCAGAAAGTTTCCCAAAGTCGAAGTCACAATAAAGATGCAGTCCTTATCTATGTTTAAGAATTTAAATCAGGGTAATTATTCAGTAGCTTTTCAGTGAGGGCTGTAAAAAGTGGTCGTTTGACCACATTTCATACAATTATCCACTGTTTATTAGACATCAAAAAAGGGTAAGACACTTGCCAGTTACTGTGCGTGTTATAAAGTTGAACAATCTGGGAGCAAAATGAAACTAAGATGGTGTGGATCCGGATGTCCACATTGTGGCCTCCCAAGAAAAGAGAACATGTTCTTTCTATTAGACACCCCACCATAATACAGGACAAAATACGTGTGCTTGGGGCATCTACAAAGTGCTATGGATTTCTTAGGAGAGAGTTTACCATTCTTGGTGTGGGGACCAAGAATATGTTGAGGAAAGAGGTGGTATTTGAAATGGATCGTAAAGATAAAAGGGTAGAAGAAAACGACATTCTAGACAGAGGGAAGCGTATGAGGAAAGCATGGCAGCAGGAAAGCTCTGGGACTCTGTAAGGGGTCCTCTAGGAATCTCTGTAAACATACAGAATCCTGGTGTCCAGGATTAGAATATCAAAGTATGCAGCCGGAGAATCTCAGCTCCTCAGGTGATTTCATGTGCAGCAGCTCTGTAACAGGGCCAGGACAAGGCTGAGCAAGGGAGGCACCTGGAACACAGAACGTAAGGAGGCACTCACCCTCAGGTGTGACCCTGCCCTTGCATAACCCTGAGAGTGAGTGCTTCATTAAATTTGGTACCCTAATTGTCTCACTTGCCTCACCCAAGTCCCAGGCCTGCTCTTTAGATCAGTTTTTTGGAGAAATGAATCCAGTTATACTCACCCTTGGCTATACATTGGAATCATCTGGTGAAATGGGGCCACCAATGCATTGACACTCTAGCTCTAAAGAGGTGGATTACCTCCCCTTGAATCTATAGGCTTGTGATGCTTCAGTCAGTAAAGTAGAGCAGAAGTGAGGCTATGTGCCTTCCTTCTGAGGCTAGGTTCCTAGCAGTTCCACCTTTTGCAGTGGAATGTTTGCTCTTGGAGTTCTGAGCCTCCATATAGGAAATCTGACTGCCTTGAGCCACCATGTCTTGAGGAAGTCCAAGCTATATGGAGAGGCTATAGGCACCCTGGCTGACAGTTCCAGCTGAGCCCAGCCTTTGTTTGTGTCATCCCCATCTAAGCAGCAGGCATATGACTAAAGAAGCCTCTAGATGATTCTAGCCCCTAGCCATTTGAGACATCTCCAGCCATTTGAGTCGTCCCAGCTGTGACTCCAGACTTCAGACAGCAGACACACTTTTGCCCTGTCTGAATTCTTGACCCACAGAATATGGGAGCATAATAAAATGATTACTGTTTACTAAAATAAATCTTGAGTTTACTAAAATAAATAAACCAAAATAGGGAACTTAAAATATAAAAACAAAACTGATGCCTGTGCTTTACCCCTAGAGATTCATATTCAATTACCATGAACCTTGGGCATCTGCGCTTGTTAAAAAGCTTCCCAGGTAATTCTGATTCTGATGTGCAGCCAGGATTAAGAACCATGTAGTAAACATGCAGGGAAACACTGGAATAAAATATCAGTTGCCAGGTGGAGGCCATAGGGTGAAGACCCTTGAATTTCAGAGGTGGAATTCTAGACTTAATTAAGAAGGGACTTAAAGAGACATTAGACTTAATCAGGGAGTTTTGGGTTGGAGCTGTGAAAGATTAATCTGGTAGCTCTGTGTCCTTTTACCTTATTAACTGCAAATAATGTTATCTAAACTGCTAGAATAGCCCCTTTAAAAACAGCTCATCAGAAGAAAATACAAAATCATTAAAAACAAATTGCCCAACCCATCAAATGGATACAGACTACTCAAATCCCTGAAGAAGAAAAACCACCAGAGAAGGAGAGAGAGGGCTAGTGATCATGCACATCAAGGCTATGACGTTTACAAAATTAAAATATTAGTTGTCCTGCCATAGGATGGAGGATTGACTAAGTTTTTCTACAACAGGTGAAGTTTAGTCCAGCACCTCTAACCCAAGTTCTGAGGGTCCCCTAAATCCAGTCCTTCATGTAGCAATATTGTTATGTCATCCCACAGTGGCAGGAGCTGGTGAGGAAGAAGACTTTCACTGATTGTAAATGAAGAACAGGAGAATAATCAGTAGTCATCACTCAAAACCAGGGAGCTCTTTGTAATACTTCAGTAAAAACATTTCTTTCACCTTTGTCAACTACGAATGATATTTTCTATACAAATGGTTTTGCTTAGCCTCTCTGTTGGTCTGTCTAGAAGAAATATAGATTATTAAACAACCAACTGGACATTACTTTTTATGACTTGTGCATGGAAACTATGATGCCATAGTTGTCTTCTCTTTTTAATGGAAATGTAAATGTTCATGGAAAGCTTCAACAGAAATGGATGGCAATTAGATTCCCATTCACAGCCAAACTCAACAGGCTCTACAAAGTGATAACCAAACATATTTTTAATTTTCTTTTTATGTAGACAGTGAGGAATTTTGAAAACTGTTTTCACACATTATTTCCCTGAAACACAGATGCTGCACTGCTGTACCTAGTTTCAGTCACAAACATGAGACAGCAGACTTGAGGGAAATAACACATCTTTTCACCACCTTCTTTGTATAAAGAGCCTGAAAAAA
The DNA here is from genome assembly GCA_026826555.1 of Tolypeutes matacus. Lineage (NCBI taxonomy): Eukaryota > Metazoa > Chordata > Mammalia > Cingulata > Chlamyphoridae > Tolypeutes > Tolypeutes matacus. Next base: position 38,267,402 of record JAKSZT010054487.1, on the reverse strand, counting down.
AAAAAGATGTAATTCTAGATTCCACCTATCAGGCTTACTATGATAAGACTTTGACACAAAGGTGTGCTAGCATTTGAGGAGATGATAGCCATGTGGGGATGTATTGTATCCCACTCCATCTCTGCCTCCTGCAGGAACTATTATCTAAACCATTTCAGGCAGCGGATTCTATCTTATTTCTACTTTAAAAGTTCCAGGAAAGGCTATTCTTTTGATCAGCGACTCAGAATCCTTTTATTCGGGGTAGTGGACCTTATCATTGTTTTGGCGGCCCCGGGTCCAGGCCTTCTTCCTCAGCTAGGGGCATGTCTCCAAGGGTATGCGTCGTTTTCCAGGGCAGGACCCACCTCTCCTGAAGGAAGGGAAGATTGACCTCGCCCTGTTCCTGGACCCCTAAAGAGACTGTGATCTAGACTCAGCCGATACCATGCTCTACCTGGGACTCTAAATCTGGATAAAGGAACACAAAGAGAAGGGGACACAAAATTTACTAATGACAGTGTGCAAAGGCAGTGGCCACAATGCCAGCAGAGCCCTTGGAAGCAACTTATCCAGTCTGATCAGTGGACTTTGACTGTGATTTCTGCAGCCCCATCTTCTAAACTTGATCTCCCGCCTTCCTATTGACTTCCTGAGTGACCCAGCATCCTTCCAATATTTCTTTTCTGTTTCACATTAGTTCGAGTTGTTCTTGTTGTTTAAACCAAGAAGTCTGAATGATGAATTCAAACTAAATGGCTCCTATTAAAAAGAGCCATTTGTTAAATCACTGGAAAAAGTCATTGGTTAAAAAAATGAATTATTCAAACACTTGAGTGCCTGCTTCATGCCAGGCAACTCGAGGGCATAGCTGGGGGAGATGATGAGAAAGTCTGGTCCTCGCCCTTGTGGCACATGTGCAAATTAAGGAGAGATTATTTTAAGAGGTACGACAGTGAGACAAGGCAGAGAGAGCTGGGAGAGGACAGAAGAAGGGACTTCTTCCCATAAGTGCCTGTCCTGAATGACCACTCATCACTCATGTAACCATAGATGGCAAAATTAGGACGCAGGGATAATACGTGCCATGGGCCAAAGTTACTAACTAATAACGGCTATTTTCCTATGAACCATTTTATCCTGAGAATAAAAAAATTACTGTAAAATAAAACTGTCTATTGGTATGGTTCAACGCAGAGCTCTTCCACAATGAAAAGCAAACAAACCCCAAGCTCATCCTCCCTTAACTCTAGGCTTTGCTAGAGGGACTGTGCCCAGTCTTCCTCTTTCTTATGGGCAAGATTTCCCATAGGTAAAAGTAAGGGAAAGGTATTGTGTACAAGTGTTTAGCTAGCGCTAGGCACAGAGAATTCTCAGCAGAGGTTATTCTTTTCCACCCCTGCCAGCACCGCTGTCTTGCAGCTGTGTTGTGAACACCAGAAGGGCGTAGTGCAGTGCCTGGACGCAAGGGTCGGAGAGATGGCTGACTAGCCCAGGATGCTACTGTTGGCTTCCTCCTCCTTGAAACTCTTCCTGACTTTTAAGAAACCGCAGTTTGGTGGTGTTCCTCTGCCTCTTTCTTCTTCTTCATGGAATCTTCTAATTCTTCTAGCTTTTAAATGTTGATATTTTCTAAGTTGTGTCTCTGGCTTACCTTTCTCACTCTCTATGTCTGTCTATCTCTCTCTCCTTCACCCCCTGTCACCCCCCGGGCTTTTTTTCCTCCACATGCTGATATTATCCAAACTCCTGGTTTCCACTAGCCTATAGGCTGAATGGCTATAAAATCAACACAGCTCTCCTCTCACCTGTAGCTTCATTTCTCAAGCTGGCTGGTGCACATCTCCTCGTGCATACTTCCTAGGCATTTCAAGTTGAACATGTCTTAAAAAATGAATTCATATAATTTTCTCCAAATTATCCTATATCCCATGTCTTGGTGAATAATGTCTCCATCCTTTGAGTCATCTCAAACAGAAACCTGGGAATATTCTCAGACTCCCCACACTGCCCCCCACTCTGCCTCCCTCCTATTCCCACCTGCATTTGATCAGTTGCCAAGTGTGATCCTTGGAATCTGCCCTCTCCCCTGCATCCTCATTGCCACCATACAAGACCAGGACCCTGTATCTCTTGCCTGCCGCAGAGCCACAGTCACCTGCCTGCTTTCCCTGCCTCCCATCGCCCTCTCTCTCATCCATGCTTTACACTTTGAAAGAGTGAGCCTTCTAAAGTGCACATCTTTACTGCTGAAAATCCTTTGGAGACTCTTAGGAAGCCTTTGAAATAAAATCACCTTTACTGAGACTGAGCCATCTCTTGCCACTGTCCCCCAGCCGCCTCCCAGCCTAAGCGTTCCCAAGCTACATTTCAGCCACACAGAATCACTGGGGTGGAATGAGGTGGTTAAGCAGATAGATTCTGATGTTCAAAAGACATGGGCTCACATCCTAGCCTAGCTTTTTTACTATATGTGTGACTTTGGGCATGTTAATTAGCCTCTATTTTTTTCAACTTTCAACTAGAAATAATAATGCAATTTACTGCACAGGGTTTAAATGAGAATTCAGTTAAATAATCCATGTAAAACACTTAGCATGCTACCTTGCACAAATATAATAGCATAAAAACGTGAGCTATTTATAATTCCTGGCAGATTCCTGGGTATGCATTGCTCTCCCACACTACTGGGCTGTTTCCCTTGGCCTTCTCTTCCCAGAATATGCAGTCTTCTTAATCAGCCTGCGCATCACTTCCTTGGGTTTTAGGATCAGCTAAGATGTCTTTTCCTCTCCCCGAGAGTCTCCCGCCCACCTCCAACATTCACCAGTGCTGAAGTAGTAGCCCCTTCTCCTTGTTTCCATAGTGCTCTTTGCATTCTCCTTTCATGTCCTTAATCACATTTATTAAAAAAATATTTTTTTAGTACCATCTCTGACTACCTGCCTGAACTCTGAGATGCAAAGTAGGAACTGATTTTTCATCTGTCTTGTGCTTAGTAAATGGCATTTGGTAGGCACTGAACAAATGTGGAACGAATGAACAAATACTAAATAAATTTTATGCTGAGTATAGGAATCAGAGTAACAGAATGAATTTGTTAACTGCCTCTTTGTTAATCACATGAATTGATGACACAGTGATTAGAGACAAGTGAAGGGGCCTCAGGATCCAGAATAAGATTTGTAAGCATAAGCTGCTAGATATGGGCAGAGCTGGGTGCTAGGTTACCAAGCAGGAGACTAACAGTGTGCTTGAGGAAACAGAGCAGCAGTGCCCCCACTCCCCAGAAAAGATAAAAGTTAAACTTTGATGAACTTAGCTACCATTTCAGAAAATATGGGAAACAGCTCTTATAATTTCAACATGCTCTACAGTTTTTAAAGAGTCAAGATTGTAGGGAGGTGTGGGAGACAGGACCTGGCAACTGTGTGTAGAACTCCTAAGAGCTTTAACCTGGCTCTAGAAACCTGGCCATATTCTTTCTGGCTTGGCCTCTTCCTATGAATAGGAAATGTAGGGATCTCAAAATGAATTCCTGGAGATGCATCACTAAACCCTGGGCAATCAATATGAGGAAATGAGCAGGGGCAGGATTGAGGAGCCAAACCCAGCTTTGCCACTTACCAGCCACGGCACTCAATCTGTCCAAGCCTTACTGTTCTTGTCTCTAAAGATGAGGTAATTGAACCCTCTTGGTAAAGTTTCTGCGGGATGAATGAGAAAGGATATAGATTTGCCTGTGAGCACAGTGTGGGCAGACCCTGTCTGCTTGGTTCATTCCTGTGTCCCCAGCACTTAATGCTGCTCTTGACACAGTGAGCACTCTCTGGACACTGGTTGGATAAATCAGTAGCCAGCACACAGTAAGTAAGGTCATCATGTGTGTGCAACATTGTGAACTCTACTGAATTCAAAGAGGTGTAAGGTAAAGAGAGGCAGATGCAAGATGTGAATGCTGGCAAGGTACCCTCTCTTCCCTGGCAAGCACTGTGATAGTAATGGCTTTTTAAATAAACCCACAATTATGTCAAAGACAAAAAGTGCCTAGTTATACCCTGTTTAGCTTTTTCTTTTCGTGGTTGCTCTTTCATACATGCAAAGGGGCTTCAATAATGCATTTGACATTTCCCTTTAAAAGTGCAAATTAACCAGGTGATTCTTACACTAGAATTATTAAGCTACATTTTATTGCAAAAGAGTTGGAAACCAGATTCTAATCAATGACCATTCTTCTGGCATACATCTTAAAACCCCTAATATGAACCTCTTACATTTTTTTTTTAATGAAGAAAACTAGTTCTTTTGAATCATAGTACACATGCTTGAACTATGTACAGTCAATCCTATGTAAGTACAATGTAAAATACAGCATTTTATTTACAGCTTAGAAAAGTTTTCAAAAGAGTCTAATTTACTAACACAATTGACAGATGGAACAATTTAAACTTGGGAGGATTCTCAACAAGATAACAGTAATGACTTCCTCCTTCCAATTTCCGTCCTAGCCTCAAATTTGTCTGTTAGAAAAAGTGGAAGGGGGAGGTTTTGGTTAAAAGGCATATTCAAAAAGAAAAAAAGAAAACTGATAAAATAGTTGCCGAGTTTTGCCCTACTAGCTTTAATCAACACTTACTTCCTAAAAAGTGTTGTTTTTTTTTTTTTTTAATTCTTTTAAATAAACTGCATTTCTTCCAATGGACAAAAGTTCTTTAGGTCCAAAAGTATTTGCTAACATCACTGAGTTTGTTTCATTTTTGCTAATAGGAGTCATCATAGTAGTATAAGATATTTGGAAAAGGAAGAATGAGAAAGAGAGAAGAGAGAGAGGGAGAGAGAAAGAGGGAAAGAGAATAAGAAAGGAGAGTCTGACCTATTATATAAGTTAAGGGGATGAGTTCTAAAATCAAACTAAGCTGAGGCATACACAGGCTCTCCCAGTTCTGAACTGTGTGACCTCAGGTAAATCATTTAACCTCTCTGTGCCTCAGTTTCTTCATCTGAAAATAGGAACAATAATAGTACTTTCCTCATGGAGTGCTGTGAGGATTAAATAAAAGATTCCATGCCTGGCTCAAAGTAATTGCTCTCAGTAGGACGTACTTTGATGGAACATTTGAATCTTTTTGGAAGAAGAGTGGGGATTATCCCTGAATCTGCTCACCACTCACAAATCCCATTGCTCACCAAGTTTCATGAATTCTAACACATAAACAGTTCTGGAAAGCACAGCCATTCATTTGTTCTCATTCTTGCCTCACGTCATCCCTGGAGCACTGCTAAAGCCTTTTCCTGCGACTCCCTACCTCTCCTCTTTCCTTCCTCATTAGTGCTCCACTCCATGTTGGACAATAATTCTGAAAACAAAGACTAATCCATTTTTCCTCTGCTCACAAGTGTGCAGTGACCGCCACAGGCCTTGGGATTTGGTTCAAATGTCCTTGTTTTTTGTTTTCAAAACCCTGCAAATTCCATCTTTGTCTCTCCCCAAAAGCAAAAATTCCAAACGCACACACACATACATGCATGTACTCACCTGTGCACTTCCTAATATTCACATGCACACATGCACATACAGACACACATGCAAATACACCTGTCCACACTTGCTATAGATTCCAGACTCTCTGAACTTCTTTCATTTCCTCACCTCCATGCTGTTCTACCCCCACCTCTTTTTCATTCTTCAGGCCTCAGTTTGGCCGCTCACTTCTGGGAAGCCTTAGGCAGCCCTCATATGTTTCCACACATTTTCCATTAAAACACTCAAATTCTGCAATAATTTCCTGTTGACAGGTCTATGGATGTAAAATCAAAAAGAGAAGCAGATGTGGCTTAAGCGATTGAGCTCCTGCCTACCTCATGGGAGGTCCCGGGTTCGATTCCTGGTGTCTCCTAAAGAAGACGAGCAAGACAGCGAGCTGACGCAATGGGCTGGCATAGCAAGTTGACACAACAAGATGATGCAACAAGAGACACAAGGAGGAAAACATAATGAGAGACACAACAAAGCGGGGAGTAGAGGTGGCTCAAGCAATTAGGTGCCTCCCTCCCACATGGAAAGTGCCGGGTTCAGTTTCCGGTTCCTCCTAAAAGGAGGATAAGCACACAATGATCAGACACAGAAAGTGCAAACAATGAGGGGGTAGGGAGAAATAAATAAATAAAATAAATACTAAAAAAAAGAAAGGACAGAAAGTCCAGACTACCTTGCTTTCTGTCTGCTAGGTGTTAAGCACCCAACACAACACCTAATGGTTTAAAAAACGTTGTGAATAAAAATCTGTAGCAGGATAAATCCACATGCTCATTCTGTTCTCTTGAAATTTAAAATTCATCAAATCAGTTCCTCATGTGAAAAAAAAGAATATTTAAATTAGATGAGTTACATATTAGTTTCTTTAATGGGAACATTCATGAGGATAATCTTGTAAAAATAAAATGTTACAATGTATCCTCAAACACTGCCTAGGATGAACTTTGGTGAGCTATTGAATGTTTCCTCCCCAGAAACAGTATGTGTTTAATGTTAATTTTAGCAAAAGACAAAAAAGATTAAAGGTGAGCAAGAACAATTCATTTTACAGCCCATAATTTTCTGCAGCATTAGGTTGAAAGAGGAGAAACTAACTCAACCTCTGTGGAAAGTCATGTGGCAACTTAGGTTGAAGTTAAAATGTTTATGTCCTTTGGCTCAGTAGTTTTACTTCTAGACACTTCTTCCTAAGAGGATAAACAGACAACATCATGAAGATGATGTCTTTGCCCAGGTTCCCTAGAAAATTGAGCCTGAGGCAAAGTTTACATGGTGAAGCTTTATTAAGTGGTACAATCCATGGGCAGCAAAAGTAATGAAAAAGGGAAGCCAGGGAGGAAAGGAAGGAGAACAAATAAGACAAAGTGGTACTTACTGATGTAGCCAGTTTCACTAGAACATACAGCAGGTCACTAGGTCACGCCAGGCAGCTCTGATCAAGCTGTGTGGAACCACCTCTCCTGGGAACTCTCTAGGGATGAGGAATGGAAGGGGAACATTTGTTTGTCATCTTCTACCCTTGACCTGCCTTTCCCTGGTCAGTTTGCCCCACAGGGGCATTAGTTTCTCACTTCCAGGTTGTGTTACTTGGTTCACCCTGGCAGCCTGGGGAAGTCAGATTCCAAAACTGTGTCCTTCTCCCCTCCAGCGCTCTGCTCCTTTGGAGTTGGGAAGCAGTGGGAGGACTCAGAAACTCCATGAGTTCCTTTGAGCCTGGCATGGCCTCTGCAGCTGCCAAAGCTCCCCCAAATGACTCTCACCTTGGAGGAAGCTGAGATAGCCCCCAGAGCAAGGAAATGAAGCTGAGGATGGGAGGAGTGCAGAGGCAGCCACTGCTCCTCCCACTAGGGGTCCAGGTATGCAGGTGGGACCACACAAAATTGCGGAAAAATAGAAATTGGATCAAATACAATTGCATGCCTACTACATTCACGGTAATATGGATTTATATCCCAGAAACTTTTACACAAGCCACATTTTCATGAATAGTGGATTGGTTCAGTAAATTTTTATGTATCCAAAGTTGCATCAAAATCAGGTTACAAACAATATTTAAAACATGGCATAATAAGGGCAGTTATGTAAGGTGTGTGTGTGTATGGGTGTGTAAGCCTTCAAAGATATTGGGGGAAAAAATGTCACCAAAATATTAGTGAGCATTTTATCTGGGTCATAATATTTCACGTGACTTTCTTAATATTTTCTTGTATTTTAAAAAATGTTTATTTATTATTTTTATATTCCAAAATATTATAAAGCTCTTTGTATTTTTAAAACATTTTGCACTGAAAGATTTTAAAATAATAATACCCTGGTACTGATTATAAGTAAGAACAGAAGAATTTCTATTCTAGGTCAGCCATGCTCTGATAGATCCACTGTAATATTAACATCAAAAGGTTAAAAGTTTTGCTATATATGTCCCAAAATATCACCTATGGTATTGCTGCTATGTATGGATATATTTAATGAAAATTTAACTCTGAAGCAACAAGACCAAAGCATAGGTACAATGAAAGCCCACAATTTAAGGACTGCTGTAGATGTGCTCCCCACTAGCTTTAAACCATTAATTTTGCCTCTGTTCCACTCCAAGTTGACAGCTAGTATTCCTCACACTAACCGTGCCCTTTCCATTTCACCGATGCCATCCCTTCTTCAGATAACAACTGCCTGCTCTCCCCCATCCCATTTCTCAGCCTGGGGAACTTGAAGTCATATTTCAAGTACCAGCTGATGTGTCACCTCTTTTGTAAATCGTTTCCAGATCAATGGAGCCCGTTTTGCAACTCACTGTGCTTTTCAAAATTCAGATCCTCTTCAACATCTTGATAGTATTAATAATATCAAACGTTTTCAGTAATTCCAGGGGAAAATATTAACTTGGTTACATAATACATGAATAGCTAGAGTTGCAGGTCCAATTGTACAAATTTATCATTTCACATGAGAGCAACAAGGCATGCTCAAAAATGATACTTTGTTGCAAAGTGAGACAGTGATGTAATAAAAATGAGTTCTAAAGCTCTGAAGTTGCATAAATGAGATGGTTTGGGAGAGTCTTACAATCTGAGGCTGGCTCTGGCTTTGTAAAGTTTTTAGTACCAGTACAGAGCCTGAACTGACACTGACACTTGGAGACTCAAAGTGCTATCATGAGTCCCCCATTATAGCAGTGCTTGTATTGAGGTCAGTAGAAAACTGTCTGTTTCATTTCACAGTTGGTACCCTGGGTTGATAGACCTACCTACAGGTCATTTCCCAAATGTAAAATAAGAAGGGACATACTTAGAAGCTGGCAGAATGTTCGTATTGGTTCCTTGATTTGTGGAAGGAGAGATATTGGGGCAGGAAAAGGCTCAGTGGAATCCTCTGAAGCTTCTCCCCTTGAAGCCAAAATAATAAATCCAAACCAATATCACATCACAGGTGCAATGGCAGGGATTAGTGAAACCCTCATAGACTTAGAGGATAAAGGAGTGGTGGCTCCATCATAGCCAGATTTAATTCACCTGGAAGAATTGAATATATTATGATGTATAACAGTGGATACTGCAAATTTAGCCCTATAGTAGTTCCCCCATTGCAGCATCTGTACCAGATGTGCTAGCATTACCAAAAGAGATCAGTATGGCCTCTAGTATGTGGTGTGTGACTATTGAAATGGGGAGTGTACCCTCCAGTCATTAAGAAGGAGCAGAGACTTGTGCCATTTATGTGGGATGGATATGAGTATGTATTCACCACTTTACTCCACAACTAGTTAGCTCTTCTTATATCCATTACAATATTGTTCAAAGCAACGTGGATCATCTGAATACTCCGCAGAATAAAATGTTTTTCCATTATATTACTGTTATCATTTTAATTGAATCTAATGAGCAGGAAATGGCAAGTACTCTAGATTCCCTGGTAAGATACATGAGCTTTCAGAGGGTGGGAAATAAACCCCAAAATATTTCAGAAGTCTGCTACATCGGGAAAACTTTCAGGGGCCAAGTGGTTTGCCAATTATCTCCTTCAAGGTGAAGTACCAGTTCTTTCAGAAGCAGCATACATTACTTTTGGGAATACTGCTTCAACCCATTAGTTAGGTCTTGTGGAAGACTATCAGTTTCAAGTGGGGTTCAGAGAAAGAAAGAAATCTGCAGCAGGTCTAGCATTATAAGCAGCTCTGCCAGTTGGGCCCCATGTCCCAGCAGATTCCACAGCACTGTAGCTATTTTTGTGGAGCTTCTAGCAAGGACTAATAAGAGCATCACTATACAGACAACTAGAGTTCTGGAGGAAGATCATGCTGTCTGTAGCAGAGAACTATAGGAATCACTGAAAACCATCCCCTGGTACGCCATGTGGGTCCTAGTGGAGACAGAGCTTCTGATCATGGGACATTAACTGAGCACGCAGCCAGAACTGCCCATTATTATCTGGATTCTGTCAGACTATGTCAAAAACATTAGCGAGTCTCAGCAGCCATCCATCATAAAGTGAAGGAATATCTGGGATTGAGCTCAGATCCTCAGGGATGTGGGGGCAGGCTAAGTAGACCATCAGGAGTACAAGCTGAGGGTGAGAGAAATCTAGAGTAATGGTAGAAGAGTGTGATAGAGTTTTAGTTGCTTCTTCAGGACCAACAACAAAAGCAGGGCTGTATGTAATTTGTCCCACTAATCTTCAAGTTTACCCAGAAGTTGTTCCTAAACAGAAGCCAGAAAATTGGCTGGGCTGAGTGGATTGAGAAAACTTAATACAAGAAGGATGTGGATCTGAGTGGCGCAGGGGTGGGCTGCAGAAGACATTGTTGGTGTTCTGTCCTGACCCCCTTTACCAGACTGGTGAGTATGCCTGCTACCCCCAGCTACTGTGGGTGTTAGCTGCTGCAAGGCTGGATGGGAAACACCTCACCTGGAGATACCCAGGTTCTGGGCCTGGTCTCGCCTTGAAGGTGGCTCATAGCCAATGACTGACTTATGTGGGCATAAACCTAGTCCCCTTACCTCTGGAGTGATAATCGTACCAGTGCAGTAAGGAGGTCAGGCTGAAACTAAACATCTCCTTAAACCATAGTTTCAAACCCTACTCTATCTTGAATTTTCTCTCTGCCTTACAGATTTCTCCTGAGAGCATTCTCTCTATAAATCATTTGCAAAAGTTTCTCCTTTCTACTCTGCTTATAAGGATCTCCACCCAAGTCAAGATACAAGCCTAATTTTCAGAGAAGTGTTGCTATTTCTCTGCTGGACTAACATTAGAGATAATTGTTTAGATTGGAACTGAACCCCAGATTTCTGGGTTAACATGTTTATTTCTTTACAGACCCTAGTTGAGATTGGCGGTAGGGACTAGGACAGGGCTGAAAGTGAATGGGAGATGTGGCAGTGGGAAGTGTCACTAGCTGTGATCAGAAGAGGAATGCAAGTGGTGGGGAGGGGGAGCAACAGTACATGTTCAAGGTGATGGCTATTTTGTAGCCAAGCCAGAAATACATTCTGAGCAGAAGGAAGAAGATGCCTCTGCACTTGGGGTGAACTCCCTCAAGAGACCAATTGTATATTTGGGCCCAAGAGGTGAACAGGGGTTCGCATTTTTAAAAGACAGCATCTACACTTATACTCTGCATTGCATTTATCCAAGCAGACCTTTTACCTCCTGAGGATGTCACCTCTACAGCTATAGATTTCCACTAATGACTCTAAGTAAATACTTGCTTAGCCTTAATGAATGAATTCTAATATCGTCAATGTCAGCCTGTGTGTGTATGAAGTGCCTGGAGCCTGCTTATTACTATGTATGATATTCAGAAAGCATTTTGAGCCCCAAGATAGAGGCTCTTTGCAGACAGGCTACAGTTATCTCTCTCTAAAGGATGTGGTAAGATTAATTAATTAATTTCATAAAATGCTTCAGGAATGAAAATTGCTTTATGAGAACTAATTATGAATATCACAGTGTGCATGCCATAAATTCATAGGTCCAAAGTTGAATGGAATTTTTTTTTATTGCTATAAGAAATATTTATTGGAGTTGAATACCATTTCTTTCTTAGAATATTTAAGATTATTTTGCAGTTCAAAAATGTAGGTTATGCATATCATATCACAGAGTCAGCTGATTCTGGTTGTGCAGCCAGGGAATTAGCACTAAGTACTTACCATTTGGGGCTCACTCAAGATGGCAGACATAGCTTATTATCATTTAAAATGCATTAAATGTATGCCTTACTCTACTGTATACTAGCTAGGAGACTTTGGGAAAATCAGTAAAACTCTGTGCCACAGATTTCTCATTTGTCAAATAGTGGCACATACACCATAAAACTAAATGATACAGTGCAGGTATGGATTTAGCATAGTAGCTGACTCTATGTTAGCACTCGGTAATTGCCAGTGTAACTGCTGAGTGGAATAGTCACCATGGAAGGGTGTAACCAAAATATTTTTTCTCCCACTGTCCACTTCAAATTTATTTATTGGGAACATTTTTTTTAACCTACCAGCATGGACCCTGTCACTCTATGTATTGAATGTCAATCTCCAAGCACTGAACCTGGTCCTACAAGCATGGAATCTACACAGCATGTTTGAAACCTATTGCTCTAGTTATAGATTTAGTTCTTCTAGTTATGACTGTGCCTTTGCTAGCATAAACTCTTGTCCTCCCAGGACACACAACCCTACTGGCATGGAAGTTAGACCTCTACATGTACAGCTTAGCCTGCTAAGCATGAAACTTGGCTCTCCAGGCATATAATGTAGTCCTTAACCATGGAACTTGGTCCATCAATTATGGAATCTGTTTTTTCAGTCTTGGAAAATCCTTCTGAATGTAAGTCTTGCCTCTGCAGACAGACACCAAATCTGACTATTTAGGTATGGAACTTCAGCTTCCATCCGTGGAAAAATTTCTAGATATGGAGAATTGAGTATTACGGGGATGCTGAATTACAGTTATTACTGTGTGAAACCACTTTCTCCTAGTTTGGAAGCTGGCCTTCTAGCGGTTTGAATAAGAAGCTCCAGACATGTCATCTAATTCACAAGGTATGAAAACCTAGCCATCTAGGCTTGGAATCTAAACTTCTGAGAATGGAATCTGAACATATGGACATGAAAGAAGGTCTTGATGTCATGAAACCTGATATCTAGACATGAAATTGGCTCACCATATATAAAAGTTGAGAATCTTGAGTAACTCTGGCTTTCTAAATATGGAATTTCATGCATTTAACTTGGCTGTCCTTTGATAGAACTGTGCCTCCAGGCTTGGAAATTAGCAATCCATGTGGAATTTGGAAACTGGGACTACATGCATGGAACATGGCATTCAGTGTGTGGAATCTCAATTCCTATCATGGAGCCTGGCCCTATGCACATGGAAACTGGGACTCCATGTGGGGAATATCAACCTCAAGGCATAGATCCTAGCCTTTAAAGGTGTGGCGCCTTGATTTTAGGCTTGTAACCTGGACTTTCAGGCATAGATACTATCCCTCTAAAATATGGACCCTGGTCTCCCAGGCATAGAACACAAAAGTACATGTGTGGAATCACTATCTCCAAAAATGGAACCTGTCCCTAATACATGGAAACTGACAGTTAACATTTGTAATCTCAATCTGAAAGCATAGAAGTGGCACTACAAGCATGGAGCATGACATTGAATGAGTACAATCAATGTTCAAGCATTGAACCCCACCCTACGTCTTGGTTTCCTAGAGCTTCTGTAATGAAGTAGCACAAACTGGATGACTTAAAAAAGCATAAAGATATTGTCTCACAGTTCTAGAGGCTAGAAGTCTGAAATCAAGGTGTTTTAATTTCTGCTTCCATAATCTCATGGCCTCTTCTTCCTCTGTGTCTTTCTGTGTCTTCCCTCCCTTCCCTATCAGAACACAAGTCCTACTGGATTAAGGGTTCACCATACTACAAGATGACCTCATATTTTAACTTACCTACTTCCATCTGTAATGGCCCCATTTCCAAAAAAAAAAGATCGATCACATTCTGAGGTACTAGGGATTAGGTCTTCTACATATCTTTTGGGGGAATGTAATTCAGCCCATAACACTCTACAAACATGGATCTGGCAATCCATGCACAGAATATCAAAGTATGAAAAATCAAAATATGGAACATGGCCTTAAAACTGTGGAGCCTGGCAATCCTAACATAGAATCTTTTGTTTCTCTCATAATATTTTTTTCTCTCCAGTTCATGTATATAGTCTCTCAGGATGGAAACTGGCACTCTGAATATGGAATTAAATCTTCAAGTAAATATCTTGGACTTACAAATATGGGTCACTGCACTCTGTACTCCATGTGTAGATTCAAACTCATAGCATGAAATCTGGCATTCCAGTTTGGAATATCAATCTCCAAACAAGGAAAATGGTCTTAAAAGTATGCTACCTGAAACTCCAAATATGTAATTAGGCTTTCAGTCATATAATTTGGCTACCCAAGAAAAAGAATATGGTCTTACAGGAATGGAAATTGGCAAACTACGTGTGGCATCTGAAACTCAGATACACACATGGATTCTGGAACTCAGTTCACGGAAAGTACAATGCAAAGTATTGAATCTCAGTTCACAAGCATAGCTTTATGCATGGAATCTGACATGTACAAACTTTTACTTTCCAAGAGTGGAACATCTGCTACAAACATGTATCTTGAAATCTGAAGAGTAGAAACTCAATTTCCAGGCAAGGGTCTGGTCCCCATGCATGGAATCTGGAACTCAAACAGTGGAATCTTGATCTACAAGCATAAAACCTGCCTCTAAATTAATGGAACCTTGTACTCAATATGTCGAATTTCAATCTCCAAGCATGGTCCTGGTGCTAGAAGCATAGAACCTGACACTCCTTGTATGGAATTTCAATCTCCAAGCATGGGACCTGGCCTCACATATGGAAACTGTCACTCCATGTCTGAAATCTCAATCTATAATCAAGTAGCCTGACCATGCAAGCATGGAAACTAGCACTCTAAGTGTATAATCTCATTCACAAACCTGGAGCCCTACAAGCAGGAAACTTGTACTCCATGAGTGGAAGAAATCCAGAGTTTGGAACATAGCCTTTAAAGTGTAAGACCTGGCACTTCAGGCATTAACTTATTGTTTCTCTCATGGAACTTGTCTCCAAGATATGGATCCTGGTCTACCAGGATAGAACCTGAAAATTCATGTATAGAAGCTAAATGTCCAAGCAAGGAACCTGACCATACAAGCATGGAGTCAGTCATTCAGCATGAGAGATCACTCTCCAACCATGGAGATTGGCCTTACAAGCATGGGCCTGGCATTCCATTTGTAGAATCTCAATCTCCAAGCATGGAACATGACCCAAAAAAGCATGAATCCCCATTCTATGTTTAGACTCTTAATCCAATTATAGAACATGGCTTTACATTTGTTGAACCTGACAATCAGAAATGGTGTATGAGTCCTAGAATTTGGCTCAACATGACTAGGAATCTTGTTTCCCAGGCATGGAACTCAGCATTCTTCATATGGATTCTAAATCTGTGAGAATGGAATATGGACATATGACCTAGAAGCTGCTTCACCATGTGTGTGATTTATAACTGCATATAGAGAACATGGACCAATAAGCATGGACTCTGGGGCACTTGATGTGTGAAAACTAAATCTCCAAGCATAGAATCTGGCCTCACAAATGTGGATCATGGAATTCTATCCATGGAAACTGGCTTTGCACTCATGGACTTTGGCTGTCTGGGTCCTGGGACTTTAACACTCAGCATGGAGCCTGTCTTAGTTTGCCATAGGGCTGCCAATACAAAGTCCAGAGATGGTTGGCTTTTATAAAGGGGGTTTATTTGGGGTAAATGTTTACAGTTCCAAGGCCATGAAATGTCCAAATCAAGGCATCATAAGAGATGCTTTCTCACTAAAGTCAGCTATTGTTGATCCTGGTGTCCTTCCATGTGGTGATCAGTCTTATGGCAGGGCTTTTCTCCTCAGCTGGGGGCCTCTTTCTGTGCCTCTGTGCTCTTCTGCTTCAAGACTCTAGGACCTCTCTTAGCCTCTTGGGGTATCTCTGTTTTCCTCCAGTCCTCTCTTCCACATGGCAGGATCAAATATAGCAGCTTCCTTTCTCTCTGTCTGTTTGTCTTTCTCTCTATGTCTCCATTTATATCAGACCCAGCAAGATGGTAGAGACCCAAGCTGGCTCACACCTCACTGATGTAATCCAATCAAAAGCCCTAAAGTGATCTTATCATGTAATATAATCAAAGGCCCTTTAACTGAATTTAATGCAGTCAAAGGGCCCCACATCCACAGGAATGGATTAGTTTAAGAAAATAGTCTTTTTCTTTTTGAGATTCTTAACTTCAAACTGTCACAGAGCCTGAAATTTTATATATGAAATAACAATCTTGAAGCCTGGAATCTGGCCCTACAAGCATGCAACCAGGCAATCCATGTGTGTAATCTTAATCTCCATATATGGAACATGACTTTATAGGCAAACAAGGAGCCTGCTACTCATTGTGCAGAAACTCAATTCACAAGTATGGTATATTACTTGAAGTGTGTGGAAGTAGCCACTACAGAAATGAAACTTCCATTTCTGTTATAGACGTTGGATTCCCAAGACATGGAATCTAGTCTCCCAGGCATCATACCTGGCAAACTATATAGAGACTTCAATCTCTAATCATGAAAGCTGTACCTATAAGCATGGAACTTATGTCACATGTGAAATTTCAAGTTCTGAACATGGAATCTTTCCCTGTAAGCAATGAACCAGGCATTCAATGTGTGGAATATCTGTTTGAAAGTGTAGAAGCTGGCCCTATAATCATGAAATCTGATACTCCATGTATGGCATCCTGTCTCTAAGCATGAACCCGATAGCCCTATGAGCATGTAACCAAGCATTTCATGTCAAGGATCTCATCTCATATCCATGCATGGGAAATGGCCTTCAATAATTGAACATGGCACTACAGACACTGAAAGTGGAGTTCTATTCATAGAATTTGGCACCCCAAAGCATAGAACCATGTCTCACCAGCATGGAACTTTGCACTACAATTATGCATTCTCAATTTCAAGGCATGGAAACTTGCCCTATAAGCATCAAACCTCATACACTGGATGTTAAATCTCACATTCATTGCATAACATACTAAGTAGGGAACCTGGTACACCATATGTGGATGTCATTATCAAAGCTTGGGAAATGGCTTCAAAAGTGTAGAATACAACTTGCAAGAAGGTAGTTTGCATTGCAGTTTTGGTCATGACTTTCAAAAATATGGAAACTGTTCTATTTGGCATGGGTACTGGAACACCATCTATGGAATCTCATTCACTAAGCAGGGAATCTGACATTATATGTGTGGAAAATCAATCTACTAGCATGGTACATGAATCTACAGCTATGCAACTGGACATTTCTTTTCTGTAATTCCAAATTCCATGTATAGAATATGGCTCTACAAACATTGAATCTGGTATTTCATATGCAAAATGTAAATCTCCCAGCATGGAACATGAATTTGAATGTTCTGGATCTTGGCACCGCAGCTATAGAAATCTACTTTTTCCTCAGGTTTTGACTCTGCACATCAAAGACTTTGGTCTTCCATGAATGTAACCTTTAATACCTTGTAAAGAATTTCAATCTGCAAGCATATAACATGGTTCTACAAGAATGGAACCTGATATTCCATGTGGGGGATCTTAAACTTCAAGCATGGATCTTAGACTTATATGTGTGGAACTTGGCACTCCTGTTATGGAACATTGGGTTTGAGTCATAGATGTTAGTTCTCTAGAACAAGGGAATTTATGTTCAATTATGGAATTTCTGCAGTACACGTATATAATATCATGTCCAAGCATGGAACCTGACCCTATAAGCATGGAGACTACCACTCTGTTTGTGAAATTGAGTACTACAGTAGCTGTCCATGACATGGAAGTTTGTACAAGTCCCAGGTATGGAATTTGGCAGTCTTCACATGATTTCTTAATCTACATGAATGTATTATGGACCTCTAGGCATGGAACCTGGAAATTCATGTGTGGAAACAATCCTAAATATAAAACATGGGCCCACGTATGTGGATCTTGGCACCCCAGGCATGGATACCTGTTTTTCCCTTATAGATTTTGCTTCCCAAGTCTTAGAATGTGGTCTTCCACACATGGATCCTGGAACTCAATATATGTTGTCTTAGTTTGCAAGGCTGCTGAAATGTAATATACCACAAATGGGTTGGCTTTTACAATGGGGATTTATTAACTTAAAAGCTTATAGCTTTGCTTGGAAGTTTTCTCAGTGCTACTTTACTTTTAATGGGCCACAAGTTTCCTTCACTTCCCAGGTTTGGTATTTAGTTAAGAAATTATATTAAATTAATCCATAAGAGATGAGATTTTTAAAAAAACAACAACAACCCTATCCAGCTTTGCAGCTCAAAATAGTTTTTCAAGTTCATGGCTTTATTAAAATGAGCTTTAAAAAAAAAATAAAAAAGTTTATCTTCTTTTGATTCTTTTAGTGAAATAATTGAATATAAAATACAGACATTTTCTCCACCTGTTTTATACCCCAGATTAAAAAATGAAATGATAAAAAAAAAAGCTTACAGTTCTGAGGCCATGAAAATGTCCAAAGTAAGGCATTATCAGGTGATGCTTTCTCCCAAAGACTGGGCCAATGATCCTGGACTCCTCTGTCACATGGCAAGGCACATAGTAGTGTCTGATAGCCTTTCCCTTCTCTCTGGGTTTTGTTGCTTCAGCTTCTTGCTTCTGGCTTTCTTTCTCAGATTCTCTGACTTTTCCTCTGTTCCTATTGCTTTCTCCTGTATCGTGCTCCATATTCATCCCGTTTATAAAGAGCTCCAGTAAGAAGATTTAAACCCTTCCTGGACCATGCCTTAATTGAAATAACCTGACCAAAAGGCCCTTAACTGAAGTAACCTAATCAAAAGGTTCCACCTACAATAGGTTCACACCCACAGGAATGGACCAGCTGTAAGAACATGATTTTCTGGGGTACATACAGTCTCAAACACAATAGGTTCACACCCAAAAGAATGAGAATGGACCAGCTTTATGGGGTACATACAGTCTCAAACCACCACATATGCAACTTCTATCTCCAACTATGGAAATAAGCCATACAAGAATGCAACTTGGATATTCATGGTGTAATCTCAATCGCCAAGCACGGAAGTTGGCTTCTCAAATATAAATCTTGACATCTCAGACATGAAGACTTCCTTTTTACTCACTGAATTTAGCTTTTTTAAGTCATGAAATCTGTTCCATTGAACCCATGGAACCTGGAACACCATGTATAAAATACCAAACACCAAGCAGGAACATAGCCATACAGACATGAAACCTGGAAAAACTTTGGATTCTACAACTTCAAGGCAGGATATGTGTCGAACCTGGCATTTCAGACATAGAAACTAGCCTTTCAGTCACAGACATTGACTCTCCAAATCATGCAAACTTCTCTCCAAGGAATCACACCTGGCACACAATGTAGGGAATCCTAAACGCCAAGCATGGAAGCTATCACTACAAGCATGGAACATGGCACACCATTGTAGAATTTGACTGAGCATGGAAATTGTCACTATAAATGAGGAATCCAGCAATCCATATGAGGAATCTAAATCTGGCAGTATGGAACTTGGTCCTATGAGCATGGAATCTTACACTCCAGTGTCAAATCTCACTCCAAGAATGGAACTTGGACCTACAAACATGGGTTCTGACACTCCACTTGTGGAATCTCAATATCTAAACATGGAACCCAGCCCTACAAGCATGTAATTTGTTATTCTTGAAGTTGAATTTCCATCTTAATGCACGACACAAGGTCTTAAATGTGTTGAATCTGGTCCTCTAGATGTAGAATCTGACATTTGAGTCATAGCATTTGGCTTTCCAAGACATTATTACCATGTCTTCAAGGTATGGAAATTTGCACTTCACCTATGTAATCACATCTCCAGGCATGGAAATTGGTCCTTCAAAATGGAACCTCATATACCATGTGCAAACTCTTAAATTCCAAGTATAATACCTGCCCCTACACACATGGAACCTAGCACTCTATTTATGGGATATTGTATTCTTCAGGGTTCTCTAAGGAAACAGAATTGACAGGAGACATCTGTAAATAGTATGAGATTTTATAAAATTCTCTCGTTTGACCATGGAGATGCACAAGTCCAAATTTTGCAGGCAGGCTGCAAACCAGGGGCTCCAATGAATGTCCTTGATGAGTTCCCAGGAGACGTTGGCTGTCTGAAATCAAGATGGAAAATTCTCTCTGAAAGCTGAAATCACTTCCCTTTTTAGGGCATTCAACTGATTGGATAAAACGTCACTCATTGCTGATGGCAATCTCCTTGGTTAATTGTAGATGTAATCAGCCATCTATGCAATCAATTCACTGATGATTAAAGTCCATAAAAGTCCTTGTATTATAATTAGCCCAGTGCTTGATTGACCAAACAACTGGGCACAATTACCTGGCCAAGTTGACACATTAGCCTAACCATATTAGATATCAGTTTGAAGGCATGGAAAATGACCTCTTACGTATGAAATATGACACTCCTGACATGTAAACTTGCATTTTAGTCATAGACACTGTCTCACCAAAACATAACATAGTTTCCCAGGCATCAATCCTGGATCCCAATGTATGAATTCTCAATCCCCAAGCAGGGAATCTGGTCCTAAAATCATCAAACATGCCACCATATTTGTGGAATATACATCTACAGGCATGCAGCATGGCTTTACAAATGTGGAACCTGGCACTTCAGGTGTAGAACTTGATGTTTCTGTCATCACAGAAGTTGACTCTCAGACATGGAACCTAGTCTCCTCCACATGGAAAATGGCATGCTATGCATAGGATTTGTCCTTTCACTCATGGTATTGCCCATCCTTGAGGTTCTTACAACTTTGATTCTGGCCTTGATCACCTGGAAGGGAACCCTTCGCATATGAAGAATCTCTTTCCAGAGAGGTACATATATGCATAGATAAATACAAGGATAAAAACAAGTAGGTAACGTTTAGTGTGGATTTTTAAAAAAATGTTTTCTGCCGTTATGAGTCTTGTGAGAATTATAGTTTAATTCTTGTAGTGCTTTTAGAACAATGCCTGGTCCCAAGGAAGTGCTTGGGAAGTGCTATGTGTTGTTGTCATTGTTATTACTACTACCTCTTTTATTCATTTATACTTTCATTCAGGAATGTTCAATTTAACATACACAGGGATTCAGCACATATTTGTCATTTTTTATTAAACAACAAAAATTCTTCATTCACTTGTGTGAATAAAGATTTTAATGAGCTTTAATGAGAATGTATTTTCTTCCCATTTTTATGTGTAGCATAAAAATGTGACTCATACAAGAAACTTCATGATAAACTATTTTTAGAATAAAACATGCACCAGGATAACATGCAAATCTGGTGTAGGTGTCAGGCAACAGGGGCTCTCTACAGTGCTGAGGAATGAAATTTAATACAACATTTTGTAGAGGGCCATTTGATGATAGATGGGAAAGTCTTCAAAAAGCCCTATCTTCTGACCTGTAATTCTGTTCCCAGGCTAAATTCTAGGAAGTTTGCTAAGAAAATATTCAAAAGGTGAGCAAAGATGTATGTACAAGGATTCTCATCACAGTACTGTGCATCATAGCGGAAGCTGCAAGCCTAAAAATGAGGCTTACCTAAAAATGAGAAAGTGGTGAAATAAATTTTGGTACAAACTGAAATGGGACACTATGCAGGCACCAAAAGATATAAAAACTATGCCCATGGCATGTTGCTGGGTGAAAGTGGCAGTTAGTTTAGCAGATTTAATATATGATCCCATGGACAAAGTGTGGATATACAGGCACCAAGATGTTGGTGATGGTTGTTTTTTTATTGTAAGCTTTGGGTAATTTTTCAATTTTGCTTTTTTTCTGTTATATATTTTCTTCTGCAATGACTATGTAATTAAAAAGGGATGAGAAATTAACATAGGGAAAATCATGCTTCCTTTTATTTGTAAAATATATATATAATGTAGAAACTGGAGTATAATAAAATCCTATAAGGAAGTCCTCTATCTATTGAGTGTAATTTTCCATTGCTATACCTCTTATGCCATCTTCTGGTCTAAGTATAATTCAACTATTTGAAGTGGCAGTGGTTAGTACCTTAATATTATTTTAGAAACTTTAGTCACCACGTTTATGATTCAGGTATCTATTTATTTGCATATCAGGTATGAAAATTTAAGTTGACAACTTAAAAATTTATGATCAGTTAAAGCAAGTTTTAGTGTAACAAGAAGAGAACATTGGATAAACCCTATCAAAATGTAACTTTAGAGAAAGACTAAAACAAATATATTCTCATGTAAATCTACATAAACCTAAAATATATTAATGTGTTTCTAAGTATTGATTTAGAGCCAGTATAGAAAAAAACATAAGATTTGGAGTAAAAAACCTAGGTTTGAATACATTCTGCCACTAAGTTATTATGTAATCTTTAGAAATTCAATTTCTCATTCACCATATTTTATCCTTATTAAATGAAGATAATGTCTACCTTTCTCCTTCCTTATTTTTGAGCTTCTAAATTCCTACACCTATATTTCTATACTGTATATATTGCTGACTGCACACTAATGAAAGAGATGAATCATATGATATACTAAGGGATTTTAGTTTCAGAAAAATATAGACCAAAGTCTTTACAGGACTGGAAAATAGCTGCTCAAAGTTGTTTGATATTCTAGAGTTTATATTCAGGATATTTAAAAAATTACTACTATTCACATGTGCTAAGACAAGGAGTGACTGATAGTAAAATAATGCCATCTTATCCAGCTCATACAATGAATAATCACAGACTGAAGGGAATAAAAATCTGAGTGCCAAAATTGATTGAAAGAAGTGATGTGGAGATGTCAGAAAATATAAAATGGATATTTAGGTTCACTAATCAGAATCAAAGATCACTCTCATTTTCCAGCGATGGTTTTCAAAGCCAAACCCTGCAAGTGTAAAAGCTGACCACACACTGCTCTGTCTGGTTCAGAAAGAGAAATTTAGAATAGCTGCTCAGGAACTCTTACTTCCTGTTCTTAACTAAACTTCTACATTCTCCTGTGGACTACATTAATAAATGTAGACCGCCCAGGAACATAGTCGTCACAATGGTGACACCTGCATCTTTAAACTACAACAAGACAGAAAGAAGATCACTCACTGAGAGGCTGCCATTGTGTGGATACCTCCCTCCCTTGTGCCCTCTTCTTCCTCTCTCTGTTCCTTCTTCCTTTTCTTTGTTCCTCAAATATTTGATTGAGATACTACTACATGCCAGTTACCATACTAGGCCCTGGAGCTCCAAAAGAGACCAAGGTAGACATAGCCCATCTCTCACAGAGCTTATGTCAGGTATTCTGACTTATATTTTCTCATTTGATCATCGCATAAGGATAGGTAGGTGCTAATATGCCCATATAAAGATGGGTCAACTGAGACCCTGTGAGGTTAGGTGACTTATTCAAGTTCACACAGCTTCTCAGCAATCAAGACAGAAGTTTTATTTGAAATAATGAGTTGGGGGATTAACAATAATATATTCTCATTTAGAAAATTTAGAAAATAAAGAGAAGTATAATGAAAACTGAAATTACCCATACTCCCTCCATCCAGAAATAACCATTGCTGATATTTTATTGATATTTTTCTATATCTCTTTTCTATACTGAAATACATAATCTTTTACATTGTAGGGGCATTATAATGAATATTGAGTTTTATATTCTGCTTTTTTCCCTTAGATAATCTATAAGCATTTCCCAGATTATGAAAAATTATTTGACTCATTAGTTTTATAAAAATTTTAATGAGATGTTAAGTTTTCTTTTCTTTCTTTTAGAAAGCAATCTGTTAGTCTTAAAGTCATCCGAGGCAGCATCTTTGACTATATCTCACACTGTGTGGTTAGAGGTGTTTGTTTGTTTTTAGGGTAGGCAAGGGAGTAAAGAGTTTATTGAGAAATAAGGGGGGAAAAAAAGTACATACCCCAGACGTGGGTGCAGGTGTGCTACAGGGTAAGATGCATCTGTTTTGTTTTGTTTTGTTTAAATTAATTTTTGAACTGGGAGAGATGCAGTGGGTCTGGTTGCTAACAGGCCAAAATGGTGGCATGTCCTTAGTCTCCCTGGCTGCCCAGTTGCATGCCAGCAGCCTTGCCTTCTCCAATGGAAGCTCAATGACTGAAAAAAGGGCACAGCCTTACTTCAGAATCCATTCCTGAACCCCCTCCATTCTGTTTAATTTCTATGTTGGCATCTTTGCATAGTTTAGTATATGTCAGATTACACTCTCCCAGAACACTGCAGTATTTTCTTGTCTCTGCCTTTGCTAATAACTACAGCTCCAAAATTGCAATGAGCTCTCACTCTTCTTAATCTTCCTCCCTTGACATCTGTACTGGGTGTTGTGAACTACATTGATGACTGAAAGAAAGCCATTGCAGCAAAGTGTGGTGCAGCAGGGCAAGACTCTGGCACTAGTTTCTAGGTAGTTCTATCAAAGAGTGGCTGACTATTCTTTTTCTAAGTGTAGCCCCTGGGTAATATGGCTAGGAGTAGATATTTGGGGTTTCATATTCCTTACATTTTTACCTTTTTAAGGGTCTTCTGTTTGGTTTGGGTTCCAGATTGGTAAGTGTGGTACATAGTCCAAGAATGTGCTCTTCAATCCATCCACATTAATAATGAAGGTAGTGAGCATGCCCCTGGCCTTGGGTATAATGTCTTTGCGCATCTTAAATTACAATGATGCTGCCAGTTCTTCTCTTTCTCTGTAACTTTGAGTTTTAATGGACTTCTGGAAAGGGCTTATTAGACATTGTTAGTGCACTTATGTTCTATAAAAGTCTCTTAAGGAAGAATATGAAAGTAGATCTACTTGATTCCTAAGCCCAAAATATTCTACATTCTACATATTGTTTACAGTGCCAGAAAGGAGGTGTGACCTGTAGTCTTCTTTAGATCCCAGGTCAATCCTCAGTTCCTCAAAGAAGTCTTTTCTGACCCCAGTCTGAAACAAATGTACCAATTCTCTGCTGACAGAGTTCAGTGACATGCCTGCATATGTCCACCACAGCTGTCATTTTACATTTATTTTGCAAGGTGTGAGATACTTGATTAATATCTGTCCACTAACCCAAACACCACTACCACAGATCAGTGTCTGGGGTACAGTAATGCCTCTGGACCTAGCAAAGTGTCTGGCACAGAGTAGATGCTCAACAAATATTTTTGAATGAATGACTGAAAGAATAAAGAAAAAGTGGTAAAAAGAAAGAAGAAGGGGAAGAGGAAAGGGAAAAGGCTGCTTCTGTATTTGACCTTACTGAAGGTCATGACACTGCAAATGTCTTCCTTCACTATGCTTTCATGGTCCCAAAGTCAGCTGAAATTAGGGAGTTTCTCTTTAAATAAATAAGCAACTTTTACTGCAGAAATGTAAAACTACATAAAATATAAAAAATAACATAATTATGCAGAATTATCCCTATAACATCTTAGCATATCTTTCCCCACTATGTTTACACATATATGCTTAAGAAAGCACAAGTAATATATGAACACATTGTTCTTTTCTTTCTCAAATATCTTAGAAATATGTCATTGTTAAAGTAATATAGCTCATTAGCTAAAATTAAGAAAGCAATCACTTGAGATCTGTGCTATCCCTTGATAGCTTATATATGGACCTATATTCTACAAAATCTGCTTCTGTATGTAGAATTATAGCCATGGTTTCCAATAAATACAGTCATAGCAACAACATTCGGTTAGCAAGAAAAGTTTAGTTTGGGTATATGTTTAATAATTTACAGGTATATCCTATTTTTTCAATAGCAAGTGTCTTTTTATATTATGTCTCTTTTAAAAATATTAAGTTATTTAGATAAAAGACAACACCCTTGAGCTGTTGCCAAATTCCTTTTCTAATAAGAACCTCACAGTGATAGTTTATCAGAAAACATTCTTCTGTCTCTTAGCCAAAATATGTGAGGGACGTTGGCTTAAAATTACTTTATTTTGATTTGTCTCTCTATATTAATGAATATTTAAAAAGTTTTTTTCTTTAAAAAATTGTTGATATCAATGCAAAGCAGTCTCATTCCTTTCATTCAGAGAAATAGAGCATCTATGTGTCTACTAAAGAAAGCTTATCATCAAGAGTGAAGATTTAGAATAACGTCGTAAAATAAAAGATACTTTATATAGAGGCTTATTTCCCTCCTTTAGGTCAGCTTGACTTGTCCCAGTTTCCCACAATCTCTTCTCCTTACCTGTCTCCTAACCAACCATCCTACCCATGCTGAGTTCTTTCCCTGCTCTAACATTCTCCACAGTATTCAGGCAACTGAAAACAGTCCTTTGTCTGTGATGAGGTCCTACAATAGCAGTTACTTCACGAGAAAACAGTATAGACACATGTATTTGGATCATAGCTTAGAATTTAGTAAGCTAGATTGAGCAGTATCCTCAATGGAAACAAAATGTACTGGCTTGTGTATAATTTGGCTGAGATCACATTTCTTTTGGCTGGATTCCTCCCCAATTTCTGCAGCACTGACCCCGGGCCCTGCAGCTGAGTCAAAGACAGAGCCTTCATGTCTCTCAGAACAAAGAAGATTCCCGGGCAGAGTCAGCAGGACAGCCAGGAGCAGCAGGGGCATCAGACTGGATGCTTGTGTTGACTAAATAGGCTCTTTGGCGTATGGGAGGGGGAAAAAGAGTGTCATCACTTGTGGTTTTGTTCTCACAAAGCCTTAAGGATTTTTTTCTTTAAAAGCAGAGAGAAAACCATAAATTCCACTAAAGTTTGGTTAGAACTTGGTCAGCCCCCACAGCATAGAGCTTGGACAGGGCTGCTTATGCAGGTTCCCAGGTGGCTGGGGATCTCTAGCACCTTCCCAGCTAAGGCCTATTCTGTTCTATAGTTTGCCCAGTCACTGGCTGAGATCCTGTTTCTCACCCTAAGGACTGCTCTGAAATAGCACCTTTACCTTGTTGATGTCTAATAGCACAGCCACGGCCCACGGGTCCCCCGTGTTGCAACCCACTGACTAGACCATTTTTTTTTGGATATTGGATAATAGCAAGGAGCAAGGCTGAGGTCTGTCTTTCTTTTTGCCTCCAAACCAGGGCTGTGTAATTGTTTCCCTGTTGGTTATGCTCACGCTTGGCCTCTCAACTCCCACCATCCTCAATCACAGGTTTGGCCAAAAGGGTCAATCCCCATTAGTAAGCTATCCTTCCAGCTCTGGTCTTGCTCTTCTCAGCTTCTTCCCCACTGGTCCTGCTGTGTAGTTATTTCTACATCATTATGGAGGCTACATAGATTGTAACACTGTCCAAGATATGATTGAACTTACAATAAAACATGCTTACTTCCTTCTCCCTCCCAAAACAGCACTGAAATTATAGTGAAAAGATTTCTAAAAGGGAAGAACAGATACATCCCCATAGGAAAAGGGGAACTCATAGAGGAAACAACAGCAGGGGAAAAATTAGGTGCTAGAAAGCAGAAACAGTGGTAACTGGTCTCGCAGTCCAAAGAAAGTTGAAACCCAAGTTTGCATTTAGGAAAGTAGGGATGGAAGTTGATTCATGGGGCATAACTCCAGAAAGGTAACACTGAACAGGGGGTGATGCAGATGAGGTTGAGAAGGTTGAAAGGGTGTTTAAGAACCAATTGAATTCCTAGATTTCCTTGCCCTACCCTATGCAGCAGGATGAAGTCACAATCATCTCCTACCCTGGAGAAGCTGAAGCCTCAATTCTCTGTGAAGTGGTTGAACCAGGGAGATCTGGACTTATGGACACCATAAATAAATGTGGGTGATACTCTATTATAAATTGGAAGATAAAGTGAAAGACTGTATTCTGAATTGTAAATAGCCATCTCTCTTTGCCTTCATTTGGGTCCTAAAATGTCCTTCAAGCTTATATCTTCCAAGAAAGAAATTAGAGGGAAAGTTTCCAGGTTAAAAAGGATGATCTACAGGTGATGAAGGAGGAGTTCCCTTCACGGTATGGCCCAGCCAGTTCACCCTTCAGAGAAGTCCACCAAACAACAAGCCCCTACACAAAGGCTCCCATCAGCTTTGTAGTGCTTCACTCTTAAATAGGAACAAGAGCTGAGGACCAGCAGAGACTTAAGGAAAGCATTTGACATGAAATGCCAAAAGAAGCAAGGGGGAAAAAGGAAAAAGAAATTTGCAGGAAACAGTAATAATTTAGGTAACAGAAAAAAAATTTAAAAATTACAAATTGGGATCTTCAGAGAGACAAGGTATTGAATCCATGAAACAGTAAGCTATTAAAAAGAAGAATTCTTTTGGAAATAAAAAAGAGGTCCTAAATATTTAAAATATCATGCAAAAAAAGTTTGTTAAAGAGGTGAATGATGAAGTGGAGAAATATCCCAGAAAGAAATCCAAGAAATGGATAATAAAAGAAAAATTAAGAAAAATAGATTAATCAGCCAGATCCAGTATCCAAACAAGAACAATTACAGAAAAAAATGTAATGGGGGAGAATAGAAAGAAGAAAAAAAGTCCAAGAAAATTGTTCAGAAATGAAGAACATAAGTTTCCAAACTTGAAAGCATCCAATGATGCCCAGCACAGAGGGTGAAAAAAAATGCCAACATCAAGGCATGTCAAGGTGAAATAATGGGGGTAAAGATGACCGCAGTAAACAGAAGATCCTAAAAACTTAAAATAATTTAAATTAAAAAAAATAATTAGCCCTTTCTTTTTCTCCCTTTGTCTGATATTGCTCTGTGTGCGTTAGATTCAGCTTTGCCATGTCTTCTCATAAGACTTTTGGAATCAAGCAACTCCTGGTCAAGAAACAAAAACAGAATCATCCCATTCCTCAAAGGATTCGAATGAAAACTGGTAATAAAATCAGGTACAATTCCAAGAGGAGACATTGGAGAAGAAGCAAGTTGGGTCTATAAGGAATCGCACATGTGATGGTATTCATTTATGCTTTAACAAGTTCACTAACATCTTGCCATATTAAGTTGAAAAAGTCTCCTTTTCTCAGCAATGGAACTTATTTTATTGGGGGGGGGACTGTTTTTATTCTTCTGCATAAATAAGTTGTTTCAGGAATGGATATGTGATACATTTTATTTTTTAAAAAAAATTAGGAATCAAAATGGCATCAGACTTCTCAAGAACAACAATGGAAGCTAAAAAGCAATGTGACAGTACTTCCAAAATTTTGAGGGAAAATAATTTGTAACCTACACTTGTATACCCAGTCACTAATTGAAGATGTAGGTAGAATACAGAAATGTTGAGATAAGCAAGGTATCAAGAATGTTACTTTCCATATATACCTTTTCTTGGAAAGCTACTGAAGGATTTACTCAAACAAAACATGGGAGTAAACCAGGAAAGAGAAAGACAGCACATACAGGATATAGTCCAACAAAGCTGAGTGCGGAACGGAATGCCCAGGCTAAAGGAGAATGAGGATCCCATGATGACAGCAGTGTAATAAGCCAGAGAAAAACCAGTTCATCAACGGAACAGGAAGAGTTCCGTTGAAACAGAGAAAGAAAGAGAAGCAGGGAGGGAGGGAGGAGATATTCATAGACAACAGAAGGTTTGAATACTCTGAGGAGAGATTTACATTCTGGTGGAGAGTTTGAGGGCAAATTAGTGATATATACATAGAAATTAAGCCAATGGGAAAAAGTATAAATATCACATTAGAAAACAAAAGTTAATATAAGAAAGGAATGTAATCATAGCACACTACATAGTTGAACTGTGATAAGATAAAAACCAGAAATTATGATGGGTAAATTGGAAAAATGAGGGAGAAAGAAGTATATGTCAGCAAAATTCTAATCTTTCAGAATAGGAAATCAATAGATAGTATTTAAAAATTTTTAAATCAAGAAATATCAGTATAAGCATGCTCTTTATAAAAATGAAAGCAAATATAAGTGAGTTCTACCAAGCATTCAAAGAAGATTTAATACCATTCTTACTCAAGCTTTTCCAAAAATTGAACAAGAAGTAACACTACTAAACTCATTCTATGAAGCCTATATCACCCTAATACCAAAGCCAAGTAAAGATATTTCAAAAAAAAGAAGATTACAGACCCATTTCCCTAATCAATATGGATGCAAAAGTCCTCAACAAAATACTTGCTAATCAAATCCAACAACACATTAAAAGAATCATTCATCATGATCATGTGGGTTTTATACCAGGCATGCAAGGGTGGTTCAACACAAGAAAATCAATCAACATAATAAACCATATTAATAAATCAAAGAAGATAAACCATATGATCCTATTGATTGACACAGAAAAGGCATTTGACAAAATACAGTATCCTTTTTTGATAAAAATACTACAAAAGATAGGAATTGAAAGAAACTTTCTCAACATGATAAAGGCGATATATGAATAATCCATGGCTAACATTGTACTCAATGGTGAAAGACTGAAAGCTTTCCTGTTGAGATCAGGGACAAGACAAGAATGCCCACCGTTACCATTGTTGTTCAATATAGTGCTAGAGGTTCTAGCTAGAGCAATCAGCAAAGAAAAAGAAATAAAAGGAATCCAAATTGGAAAGGAAGAAATAAAACTTTCACTATTTGTAGGTGATATGACCTTATATCTAGAAAGCCCAAACAATCTACAACAGGCTGCTAGAGCTAATAAATGATTTCAGTAGTGTCAGGATACAAGATCAATAACAAAAATCAGTGGTGTTTCTATACACTAATAATGTGCAATCTGAGGAGGAAATCAGGGGGAAATTTCCATTTACAACAGCAACTAGAAGAATCAAATGTTTAGGAATTAACTTAACCAAGGATATAAAGTACCCGTATTAAGAAAAATACAATATATTGCTAAAAGAAATTTTTTTAAAAGACCTAAGTCATTGGAAGAACATTCCATGCTCATGGACTGGAAGACTAAATATCATTAAGATGTCAATTCTACCCAAATTGATATACAGATTCATTGCAATCCCAATAAAAATTGCACCAGCATTTTTTAAACAAATCGAAAACATAATCATCAAATTTATTTGGGAGAATAAGGAGCCCTGAATAGCCAGAAACATCTTAAAAAGGAAAAGCAAAGTTTGAGGACTCTCACTTCTGGACTTTAAATCATATTACCTAGCTACAATGGTAAAAACAGCATGGTACTGGCATAAAGATCGACACATAAACCAATGGAACTGAACTGATGGGTCAGAAACAGACCCTTATATCTATGGTCAAGAGATTTTTGACAAGCCTGTCAAACCCACCCAGCTGGGTAATAACAGTCTATTCAACAAATGGTGCTAGGAGAACTGGATATCTATCGCCAAAAGAAAGAAAGAGGACCCCTACCTCACACCTTATACAAAAATTAACTCAAAATGGATCAAAGACCTAAATATAAAAGCTACGACCACAAAGCTCCTAGAAGAAAATCTTGGAAAACATCTTCAAGACCTGCTGGTAGGTCGTACATTCTTAAACCTTACACTGAAAGTGCGAGTGAGGAAAGAAAATGTGGATAAACGGGACCTCCTCAAACTTAAACACTCTGGCAATTCAAAGGACTTTGTCAAGGAGGTGAAAAGGCAACCCAGTCAATGGGAGAAAATATTTGGAAATCACATATCCAATAAGGGTTTGATTTCCATTCTATAAAAAGAGGTCGTACAACTCAGCAATAAAAGAGCATACAACCCAATTTAAAAATGGGCAAAAGACTTAAATAGACATTTCTCCAAAGAGGAAATACAAATGG
Organism: Tolypeutes matacus; assembly: GCA_026826555.1. Classification (NCBI taxonomy): domain Eukaryota; kingdom Metazoa; phylum Chordata; class Mammalia; order Cingulata; family Chlamyphoridae; genus Tolypeutes; species Tolypeutes matacus. The sequence continues at coordinate 38,235,974 of JAKSZT010054487.1, read as the reverse complement.
CCAAAAAGCACATGAAAAAATGTTCAATATCACTAGCTATTAGGGAAATGCAAATCAAAATGACAATGAGATATCAGCTTACACTGCATAGAATGGCCATTATTAAGTAAACAGAAAACAGTAAGTGCTAGAGAGGATGTGGAGAAATACGAACATGCCTTCACTGTTGGTAGGATTGTAAAATGGAGCTACCTCTGTGGAAGTCAATTTGGCAGTTCCTCAGGAAGCTAAATATAGAACCTTCATATGATCCAGCAACTCCTCTACTAGGAATATATCCAGAACTGAAAACTGTGACACGAACAGACATCTGCACACCGATGTTCATAGCGGCGCTGTTCACAATTGCCAAAAGATGAAAACAACCCAAGTTTCTATTAACCAAAGAATGGATAAACAAAATGTGGTATATACGTATGATGGAATACTATACTGCAGCAAGAAGAAATGAAATTGGGACACATATGATAACATGGATGACTCTTGAAGACATCATGCTAAGTGAAATAAGCCAGACACAAAAGGACAAATATTGCACGGTCTCACTAATATGAACTAAATACAAAGAATAAATGCATATATATATATATATTTTTAAAGATTTTATTCACCTATTCATCTATCCCCCCCTTGCTGCCTGTGCTCGCTGGGTCAGCCAACCATGCCATGCGGGCAGGCCCGCCCCCACCAGGAGGCCCCGGGAACCGAACCCGGGGCCCCCCATATGGTAAACGGGAGCGCCACAGCCGCTTCCCAAAAAAAAAAAAAAAAAAAAAAGAATAAATGCATAGAGTTAAAACCTAGAGTAAAGGTTATTAGGAGATAAGAGGAGTTCTGTGAAGGAGTACTGATGCTTAATGTATGTAGAAATTTTAATTAACTTAACTGTAAATGTGTGGAAATGGATAGAGTTGATGGTAATACATTATAGTGAGTAGCAGTTGGTTTATAAATGGAATTGGGGCTGAAAAAAGAAAGTTAGGGATATAAATATCAATTGAAAGAAAGCTAGAGAATAATCTAGGGACTGAATAACACAGCGAACCCAGAGGCGGATGAGAATTGTGGTTAACAGTACATATGAAAAAATGTCATTCTGTGAACTAGAACAGATGTACATCACTATTGCAGGGTGGTGGGAATGTGGAGAAGCATGGGAAAAATACAATTAATGTAAACTATGGACTATAGTTAACAGCAATACTGTAATGTTCTTGCATCAATGCCAAAGACATACTGTGTTAATTGTGGTGGGATATGGATGAGATATACCAAGTGTGCACTGTGGACCATGGTTAATGGTAATGGTCTGATGATGTTAACTCATAATCTGTAACAAATGTTCCACAACGGTGTGTTGTGTTGGTGAAGGGTTGTTGTATGGGAATTATGCAAAAGTGCATGATTGTTTTGTAAGTTTGCAATTTCTGTAATAAAATTTTTTAAAAAATTAAAAGGGGCACTGGAGAAAAAATGAAGGCAAAACTGAAGGAAAAATATAGGTAGAAGAAGTAAAAGTCAATGCTTCTTAGAAATGAGAACTGAGTATCTGTAGGGGTGAAGCAGGAAATAACTTTTTAATAATTATAAAACTTGTAAAATTATTTTACTTTTTAAAGTATGTACATGTAAAACTGATAAAATTTTTTAAAAACAAAAATGTAAAATTAAAATTAATTAGAAAGAATAAGAAAAAAACAGCTTTCATTTCATATGCTGCCAAGTTATCATTTTATAGAAAGACTCAACAGACTGTTTTTCTTCTCCTTGCTGGCCTAGTTTGGTAAATCCTTTACTCTCAAACAGAATATTTAGGTTCAGGGACAAGAGCAAAATTTTCAAACTACATTTATGAAAGAAGAATAAGTTGTAGTGTCTACCTTCATATATTTTAAGAGGATACTAAATATATACGCTTCTTCACTCATTGACTGTTCTAATCTAATTAAACAGAGATTCTGTAAAAGTGAACAGTGGCCCACTGGTCAGATTTATTTTACAGCTATAATTTGGGTAGCTTTACAGTCTAAAGAGTAAATTTAAATTAGTACCTGCATTTAAAATGTAGGAGATTTAGCATTTAAAAAGTAACCATGGCTTCTCTTAGAAAACTGGAAGATTTGGCCACTTTGGGTCTACATTCACACAGGGTCACAATTGGTAGAAGCCTAATGAGAGACTAGTTAAATAAATTAAGATTCATTCACACGCAGCCATAAAAAAGAATGTGAAAACTCTTTATGCAATTAAATAAAATATGTATAAGATATATTAGTATTTTTTTTAATTCCTAAGAGGCAGAATATTGCTTGTAGTATGCTACTTTTGGGTAAAAAAAGAAAAATATACAATTTTATATATCTAGAAGAACATGCACAGAAATGCTCGACAAATGTACACAAGCAACTGCTTAACATTCATGGCTTCTGTGAAAGAGACATAAGGTCTAGGGTCAGAGATGGATGGAGATCTTTTAACTTTTTGAAATCTTTCAATTTTGAACTATATGAATATATTACATCTCCTCCATCTTCCTGAAAGTCCTACATCGTCAAAAAACAAATAAAAGTAATTTCATAAATTCAGAGTTCTTTAGTTCTCTGTGTACATAATATATGAATATGAGGATAAAATTTAGAAATATGGATATATATTTCTATATAGTATCTATATTCATATGAATATAAAAATATTTCTTACACTTTTGATTGAATGTTTTATCATGATTCCATCCTTAAATGACTGGGAATATACAGGTAATTCTTTCTCTCTTAAAACATCAACCCTCAATCCTCAACTTTTTCACTGAGATTTCCCATCCTTTTTTGGATGTTTATATGCACTTCTGAGGTTTGTTAAATGCCTATATAATTATATCACCCAAAGAAAGAAATTTTAGAGAAACCAAATTACTGAATCTGCTTAGTTATCATTTTATACATAGATAGATTTTGTAGTTCCTCAGAGTTAAAAATTCCTGTTTGAAAATACAGATATAAATATGTTCATAATTTAACAAACACTTGTTTTAATATTCCCTCTATTTCAATATCATAACTATTAGGATATTTTTTTCCACTTTCATTTGCTATCCTGATAACTAGAAGGCCTCTTTTTCTGAATCAAAGATGTCATGCAGAAGAATGATACCATTCTCCTCCTCCTGATTTTAAATCTTTTCCTAATCCTTTTAATTCTTTGATTGCTATTTGGATTAAATAGGCTTTTGTGTATCTCAAAGGTAGCTGCATCTAATCCTCCGTGCCGCCTGACTCAGCCTTATTTTATACAGACAAGCCCAAAGCCAAGAAGGTATGGAGCCATAGGCACCAGTGCCAAGCTGGCTGAGCAAGCCAGCAACCCGCTTAGTGAACTTGATACCACTGCAGCCCTATAAGAAAACCCAACACGAGTATCAAGGACTGTACTACATGGAGGCAGAGGGCCCATGTTGGCAGATTTGAAGGGATCATAGAAGAAGAGAAAGAAAACATGTGGCTAAAGAGTTTTATCTACTTCTTTGATTTGTTTGTCCCAAGGCTGAGGTCTCAAATTTTATTTTTTATTCCTTTCACATTACAGTTTAGTTTTTATAAAAGGATATCAAAGAATAAAGAGAACAATATTTATCTGAATGGGTTGGCAATTTTTAAAACTACTAAAATAACAGTGATGATATCCATGCTAATTTTCTGACCTTTTAGGTTTGTAGCATATTTTCTTCATAAAATTGCAATATTATTGTAATACAGTCTTTAAAAATAAGCAACTGTTTTAGAGAATGGCATTAATATTTTAGCACTTCATATGATCAGTGAGTAGGAACAGTTAAGGCATTGTCAAACACAGATGCTCAGTACAGCTAAATATATGCAGAGTGTCTTTTAAAATCAAAATTGTAAAAGAGATGTGGGTGTATAGGAGCCATTTGTGTATGCTGAGTCAAAGATGATTAAGACAAGTATCTTTTTCTTAATCTCTTACAATTTAACATTTTCAAGCTTCCAGATTGCTATCCTGTAAGCTGTTGCTTTAGCCTAGAGCATGTCCCACATGGGAAGCAGCGTAACATAGTGGTTAATTAACAATGTGGGTTCAGAAGAAACATCGCTCCATTTGTAATCCTCGCTTCACCCTTCACTACTTCTGTTCTTGCCCAAGACTCTCATCCATCCTGCCAGGGTCTGAGTGTCCTCACCTGTGAAACGGGGATGATAATGATAACTACTAAAAGATTTATTAAGAGGATTATATGTGCTAACAGCTGAAAAGAACTTAAAATAGCGTCTGGTATATTGTAAGCACTTAATAAATATTGACCGTTATTATTATATCTGGGTCTTTCAATTTTCATGGTGTACTTTGCGACAAAGAGATGCCCCACTTTCCACTTCCTCAAGGGCAGAAGGGAGAAGATGAAGTGGTAATAAAGTTTATCTGCCACTTTCAACCACTCTGATGGAAGAAGAGTTAGCCTGCCATGGGCAACTGCTTGGCTGATGGGATTCTAGTGGCAGAGCTCCTGTGATAAAGATCCTTTCTACAGGAGTGATGTTGATTTTGCCCCTTTCATAAATGTTGCCTGTGTGTGCATGCAGTGAGGTTGAATTTGAGAATTTCAAAGTGGACTAAGGAAAAGATGTGACCACTAGGTGGTAGTGACGTACAAGCTAGTTATTGGGGGAACTGCTAGGTTTGGGGAGAGAAGGATGGGCCCTCACAGCAGGAAGCCTTCCTGAGGCTGGCAGCAGGAGGGACCCACTAGAGAGGGAGCAGGGCAAGGGGGAAACTCCCAAACTCCTGACAGAGAGGAGAAAGGAAGGGGGCACTTAGACATCTTTGCAGTAGTGCAGAGGCTGCACAATGCCCCTGGGCCAGAAAGCTTCAAGGACCTGAATCGGCACAAAGCCTTATAATGGCAGGGGTTCATCTTATAAACTGAGAACAGACATTGGGCCAGTTTCATAGGGTATACAATCAGGTTAATGCTAAATATTGCTTATTTTGGCTTTTTTATTTTATTTTATTTTTTTTTTTTTTACTGGAGGTGTAAAAGTTTGAGTTTGGCTTTTTCCTGAGGGACCCAAGCTGCTGTGAAGAAGTAAAAAACACACAGAGCCACTATACTGAGGCCATATTTGGCTCATTTATATAATAGTACTCCCAAGAAATTTTAGCTATATTGGTTTTGCAATAGAATGAACAGTTTAGAGCTGTAGTATCAGAGTTGGTGGCAAACAACTTTTTTTTTTTTTTTTTGGACACATATGGGTGGAAGGTAAACCAACAATGAGTACAAGGAGGTTGCAGAGTTAGTTTAATCCTGGACTGCAAAGGAGACTCATTCAGCGACCAAAATATGAATATTTCTTGAAGAAGTAATACTAATATGATAGTAGGAAATTTTCATTATATTTGATTCCACTAACAAGTTCCTGTAGAAGTCAAAAGATGACGTGTCTGCCAATCATGTTATAAGAGCAAAATCAAAGAATCAAGGCATGAGGCCCAGGCACGTTCTAATATCCACAAAATGTAAAGTGCTTACTATTAGATGATGCCTTGCATTTTTGTTTTAATTGTACATGAAAAAAATGAAATTCTGAATATTTGTTACATAGTTATGTTGACTCTAAAAAAGTTACTATAATTGGGATCTGTAACAGATTGACTCATCTAAGAATACACATGTTAAATAAGAAAATGTTTGGTTTCTTTTAAAGCTTGTTTTCAAAATGGAATTTAATTTTAATTATTAGATGCTCTCTGTAAAAAGAAAGAATATACAGAGCATAAAAAGAGAATTATCCCTTTCTCAAATTTTCTGCTACAGATAGCAATCACTAAGAAGTTGATACATAACTTTTTGACTTTTTAATATATGTAATTTCATCTCAAATACTCCCATACCACAAAGTGAGATTTAAGGTCCCCAAAGTAGGGTTTACAAAGAAGGTGAATAGAAAGCCAGTTTTGAGATCCTGGCCAGTCACTCACTGTCAGTCTATGAAAGGGAATGGAGAGACCTAGTTTGGGTGGTGGAGATTAAAATATAATTTTTAAAGAAAGAGTTGTATTATGAGTTCTCTCCCGTTTCTACTTTCTAATGATGGAGTGGGGTCTGTCTGCCGTTACTTAAGCCTAGGGAAAAGAACTTCCAAGAGACCACTTAAAGCCATTAATCTGTATCTCTTGGAGCTTGGAGCACATAAAGGCATGACTCATTTGCTAAAAATCTGAAAGTCAAGAAACTGTGGCTGGCTACTTGCTCTGGTGGCCAAAGAAGAATTAGCTGTTATGGAATCCACTTGGGTTTCTAGAATTGGTCAGGACCCACGGATCAGATATAGGTCACATGAGACAGGGCCAGCAAGGATTGTCTTAGATCCTGCACAAAAGAGCTATATAAGGGGACTGTGAGAGAACATCAGAAATATGGTGGAGATATTCTACCAGGGGCCTTTCAAAGCTGGGGAAAGAGTTTTCAGGGAAAAGACAGAAGGAATTGCATTTCTTGTGGTGCCCATTAATGGAAATTGAGATATCATTGAGAGGTGGGAGTAAACTGCCTGAAGGGCCAAGGACAGTACTGCAATACTTTCTGACATTCAGCCTCTGCTCTACATGTCAGTGAATGGCACTGCCATCCCCACAGTAGGATCATTCATAGACCGGCACTCATGATTCCTCCCTCTCCCTCTCTACCTTAGCAGGCAACTCGAATCCACACTACTGAATATCCCTTGACTCCATTAGCTCCTTTCTATCTTCACTGCCACATCCTTAAGTCAGGCCCACATCCTTAAGTCAGGTTCTGCCTGGATCACTGCCACCTCCTCATAGGTCCCCCTGATTTCAGTTTTGCTCCCCCTTCTTTATTACAGACAACGTGTGCCTTCAGAAATGTACGATCTGGTTATGCCTCTTACTGCTCAAAACTTTTTTTCAGTAGCCTCTGTTGCCCACAGGTATAAGTCTGTAAGCCTTTGACAGGGTTTAAACACCCTTTCTGATCTAGCTCTAGTTTACCTGTCCAGTCTGTATTTCCTTCTCATAAAATCTCTCCAACTCTATTATTGCTACTACTGCTTTTCACAATGTATCTAACAGAAGGCTGTAAGCTCCTTGAGGGCAATAACCATTACACATTTATATTGTGCTTCTAGAACCTAGCATAGGGCCTATAACATGGTAGTAGGGTTGGCAGATAAAATACAGAGTGACCAGTTAGATTTGAACTTCAAGTAAACAATGAATACATTTTTAGTATTAAAATGGTATTTATTGTTTATCTGAAATTAAAATTTAAACAGGTGTCCTGTAGCTTGTTTTCATAAAACTGGTATCACTACATGGTAGGCATCTGGGAAATATTTATAAAGGACAGAACTTTGGTTTTATATGAAGTGAATTAGATACTGTGGAAGGCAGAGTTTCAATAATCAAGAATTAATAAATTGACATTAAAAATTGAATGTTATGCTACTACTTTAATACTTTCAAAGCGATAATCACAATAGTGATATAGATTTTTATTTAGTTTTCATTGTTTTAAAAAATGCGACCTCTCAATATAGTGTTTATTATTTTTTAAAGATTTATTATTTATTTATTTATCCCCTCACCCACCCCCCACCCCCCACTGTTTGAGCTCACTATCTGCTCTCTGTGTCCTCTCTGTGTCTGTTCATCTTCACTTTAGAAGGCACTGGGAACCAAACCTGGGACCTCCTGTGTGCGAGAGAGGCACTCAATTGCTTGAGCCACCTCAGCTCCCTGGTTTGTTGTGTCTCTCATTGTCTTTCCTCTTCATGTCTCTTTGTTGTGTCATGTTGTTGCATCAGCTCACCATGCCTGCCCATTGCACCAGCTCACTGTCTTGCTTGTCTTCTCTGGGAGGCACTGGGAACTGAACCGGGACCTCCCATGTGGTAGACGGGAGATCAATACTTGAGCCACATCCAGTTCCCCTAGTGTTTATGCTTTTGAAGGGTTGTTTGAAATTATTTAGCATATATAACAAAGGGAAGTTGCAGAATTTGACCCAGGATACATTTTCCAATTCTGTTCTTCACTGTCTAATCATGTGGCAGAGGGGTTGCTCTTATAAGGGAAACTCCTCCCTTTCAAAAGCAGTTTCTGGGAATGATTAAGCCCTAGGACGCTGGAATATGGACTCTAATTTAAGGATTGAAGGCAATGCCCTTTTAGGCAAGTTGTGATCCTGGGGATGTACCTGTATGCTGAAGTCTTTAAACCCACTAGGCATGTGCCCTCTAAAGTGGGTGGAGCCATAAAATGAGGGCAAGAACTTCAGGCCAGAGGTAAAGGAAATTTAGTGTATTCAGTGAAACAGGAATTTTGTGGTCCTCTTACAGAGGGTAACAGAGATGTGAATGTCAACTTTTTTGCAATGACATTCTGTGCCATTGTCCCTTAAATGACAATATCGATCTTGCTGAATTTTCAAAAAGAGGTCCACTGATCATTGTTCTGCTAGACTGAATTTCAGTGTAATACAAAAATTAAAAACTTAATCTTTGGTATTAGATCTTTGATACTAGATACCTAAGCTCAGACACTTATTAAATGTGTGTAACAGATTGTATTTCCAAAGATGGCTTTAACAGTAATTCTTATCCTACATTTTCTTCTGTGATGTGAACTTGGCCATTACAGAAAGTGAAGTCCTCTTCTCCAGCCCCTAGAATCTGGGTGGGTCCTGTGATTGCTTTGACCAGTAGCATGGTGTAGAAGTGATGCTATGTCGGTTTTAGGAATTGCCCTTAACCTGGCCTGGCTGTGCTTTTTCTTTATGAAAGCTAGCTGCCATTTAAGGAGAGCAAATACTCTGAGACCATTATGTTGTGAGAAGACCAAGCCATGTGAAGAGGTCCTGGTGCATGATACAACATATGGAAAATGAGAAAAGCCAAGGAGGACTGAGATGTCAGACATTTAAGTGAAAAAACACTCTTGAAAGTGGTTCTTCTAGCCCCAGCTAACCCAGCTAATATCCCATAAATTAGAGACAAAACACCCAGGTTCTTCCTGAATTCCAGACCCCCAAAGGTATGACTATAATAAAACCCTTGTTTTAAGCCACAAAGTTCAGTGTTAGTTTGTTATGGAGCAATAGATTACAAAAATAGCGTGTGACCTTGAGTAAGCTGTTTAACTCATCTGAGCCTCAATTTCCTTATCTGTACACTAGAAACAGAAATTTCACTTAATTACATTGTCATGGAAGATATTGCTAGTTACCTTCAAATATGTCTTTTTCCTATATGTATGTGTATATTTAACAATTACATATGATGATTATCATGTGTCAATTACTGCTCTAAAGTCTAAATATTAACTGATTTAAGCAAACATAACAATGTTATGAAATAGGTATCATTATTATCTATATTGAACAGATGAGGATGCCTTTATCTCTATTTGACGGATTAAGCAACTTGCCCTAGGTAACCGAGTCAGCAGTAGTGCTGGGATTTGCACCCAGCTTAACCACTTTATTAGTTATGTTCTCTATTGAGTGGCTGAACTCTAGGCAACAGGCCTGGATAAAAAGATTCTATAAAAAGTAAATGTACTTTTGTGCTTCCATATTCCTGGGGCTTAATATCTGGTCAGTGAGATGTGAGCAAACATTGCTGGGCAGGATTTCCAGGAAGCTTCTTTACAAAGAGGCAACAGCTGGAGAAATCCCCTTTTTGCCTTCTTCTTCCTTGATGTCTGGAATACACAGGCATTAGTTAGAACTCCAGCACCCATCTTGGATCATGAAGTAACCTTAAGGATGGCAGCTACTCTGTAGACCGGAAAGGTAGGAGGAGCCAGAGTCCCTTGTACCATCTACCTGTGCATTGATTTTACATGAGTTTTTTCAGCCACTGTAGTCAGGTGTCACTCATTAGCAGCTCAACACAATTTCTAACTTTTACAGTCATCATTATCACTACATTGTCATTACCTTAACTCTTAACAGATGGAATATAAATTATTAGGTAGAGACATCTAACAGCCCGTCACCCAGACTTCACCTACCCCACATCCTTCTCTAGGGAAGTCACAAACATACACTAAGTAGCCCCACCTCCTCTTCTATTGTGTGCCATTCCACAACTGAGATGTCTTAGGAAAAGGCCTAGCCAGACCTGAAACCAAAACAGCCCCAAGCAGCCCCAGATGCTTATTAGAACAGGAATTTTTAGTGGCAAGACCCCTCCCCCTGAAGTGCATAAAAATGACACTCAAACAGTATAGATTTGTCTCTATTCATGTAGATCAAAGTGGGAAATATGGAGCTGCCATCTATCCACCCCGACCCAGAGTCTTTGGCCACCCCCGGAGAATGGCCATGATGGGACTTTCCCCTGCTATTTTAGACTCTGTGCTAAGTGAGTGACAAGGAGATTTGCCCTTTCTGTACCCTTTATTCTGTACAATAAAGGGATCATTTGCTGACAGTTTCTGTTGTGCCCTGAACAAGTGTTCCCATGAGGTACCATTGTAGCAAACTCTCTCCACAGTAATATTTGTAAACGTACTTTTGTGCTTACATATTTCTGGGACTTAGATTTTGTATTTAAATCCTTATTCTGTCACCAAGTGTGTGATATTGGGCAAGTCACTTAATTTCTCTGTGATGCAATATACTTACCTGTGAAATAGGGAGAATATTATGTCTATTTTCTGGATTGGGATGAGTATTTAACAAGAATGCATGTTAAATACTTAACACAAAACTCAATACATTAATGGAAGTTATTGCAATTAGGGACATAATTTATTAAATAACTTCACAAAATTCCAAACTATCTTGACAGATCATTTATTTTTAAATTTATACCTGAAAACATTTTAATTTTCCTTGGATCAATTTTCTTTACATATATTTTAGTAGAATTATAAATCTTGAATTGATATCTTGACATCTAAAGTGATGAGACTGAGACAGCTTTACATTTTCAAAATACTTCCAATTACACTACCTCAGTTTGACCCACAAGTCTTTGGTGACATTGTCAGGGCTGGTATTATTTGCCAATATACAGATGATAAAGCTAGTCCAATAAGAACTTTTTAAGTTGGGAAAAGTCGGGGGATGATGGATTCCTCTAGGTTCTTGACTATGTTACATAAAAGAATTTAAGAATATGCTGGTTTAGTGAGGCCAGTAGTTTATTGAGAAAATGGGAGAAGAGAATAGAAATGGGAGAAAATAACAGATTACATATCCCCAGGCGTGGGTGTGGGCTGCTCCAGGCAGAGAGAGAGAGAGAGAGAGAGAGATGGCTTGTGTGGTTACCTTTATTAAGCTATTAATTATTCCTCTCCTTGCTCAGGTTTGAGGGAAGGGCCCCAGGTGTTTGTTGTTCTGTTTAGTTACCCCACCTGTCAGTTCCCAGGGGGCCCAATGATGAGGCTCCTTGAGGGTATCTGAGGCTTTCCCTTGACCTCAAACAAGATCTTGCTCCAAATGAGGCTCTTATGGGGTCCTTCCAGCAGCCTCCTTGGTGGTGGTCTTTCCCTAAGTGGTTTCCAGGCGGGGTTTCATGGCCATGTTTTTCTGCCAGGTCTTAGACTCGTATTCCCTTTCCCTAAATCAACCTGCCTCTCTATTGCTAGAAAGTGGGAAAGATAGAATTAGAATATGCTCTCATTCTGTTTTCTTTATCATGACTCAGAGCGATAATGAAAACATTCCTACTCTACCTATAACAATTCTAAGTTGGGGGCAGATGTGGTTCAAATTGTTGGGTGTCTGTCTCCCATATGGAGGGACCTGGGTTCGATCCCCGGGACCTCCCAGTGAAAATTAAGAAAAAGATAGAAGGTGCGTGGGCTGCCAGGCCCTGAGAGTGGATGCGCCGCCAGGCCCCATGTGTGGGTATGCCTTCAGGCCCTGTGCGCGGGTGCACCACCAGGCCCCACACAGCCACACAGCAAGATGATGATGTAACAGACTAGTGACACAAGGGAGAGCCAAGACAAGACGTGCTGAAAAACCAGGAACTAAGGTGGTGCAGGTGATAGGATGTCTCTCTCCCACATTGGAGGTTCCCAGGATTGAATCCCAGTGAAGACAGGAGGAGAAGGGTGGGAAGAGAGGGCAGCAAACAGACACAGAGAATTGCCCAGCGAATGGACACAAAAACAGAAAAAACGGGGGGGAAAAGGGGGTAAAAATGGATTAAAAAGTAAATAAATAAATAAATCTTTTAAAAAAAAACCACAATTCTAAGTCAACTCCAAATATTATCACATTATCAGAGTCTCCTTCGACATCCCCAATTTAGAAGGCACCTCCTTCCTAAACTCCTATACGTCTTTGGTTATGTTTGCTTGTATGATAGATATTTATATATGCATCTCTGAAACCACGGGCAGGAAAAACCAGTTTGTGGAGATATTGTACTGGCTGACTACAGAGTATTTATTTATTATTGTAATTTATTTTAACTGAGGGATTTATAACAGCATTATAACCAGATGCCTCCTTGCCCCTCACTTACAGCCAATTTGTTTAGCTTATTTCCATTCCTTTACTTGTTATCATATGTTAACTGAGCAATTTACATCTGTTGTAACCTGTAGCCACATGTTTACCCCAGCTAGCTTTTGTCAGTTTTCAAGGGCTTGGAATACTATTAACCATAACTGAAACATAACCAATGAATATCTACGTCATTATCTCCACTTCCCTTTGTTTGTCCATAAAAGCCCTAAGCTCCTTAGACTCCAGAGAGACAGATTTGAGCTAGGGGCTCCTTTCTCACCTGCATGGAGACCTTGCATTAAATCTCTTTCTTTTCTCAAAATCCCAATGTCATGGCATTGACTTCTGTGTGCTCAGTAACATCTCTTTACTTTATTGTCTTTATTTATTTATTGTCTTTCTTTATTGTCTGCTCAGTAACATCTCTTCGTTGACAAATGCTTCTGGGAGGTGCTGGCATGAGAGAAGAAGGAGTCCTTTCCTTCTTTTTACAATCTTACAGAGGCTGTAAGCTGTCTGAAGGCAGGAGCCATGTTTGTCTCTTTCCCTACTGTTCACCCAGCACCTAGCACAGTGGAAGTATCAAGGGAATAGGTATTGAAAGAGTAAATGCACAACAGAAGGTAGGACTTGACTTCTAAGCATAAACATGTAAAGAGCAAGTTCCAGGAAAAAATAGCCTTGGAATGCATACATAAAAATCTGGAAGACCTCTCAATAGAATCCAGGTTAAAGTATGAAAGTGAACCCAGGATGGCATCCGGTCAGCTAGTGGGCTAGTCAAGGTGGGACCATCTCTGGGAGCTGCTAGGTACAGAGACTGCTGGAACTAAGAAGCAGGAAAAGGTTTTGGGGGTGGGAATATAATACCCATGCACTGCAGGTAGGGAAGTGTCCAGAACAGGGGCCAAGCTGGAGATTTAGTTCAGAGGCTAGCGAGAAATTCAAAGGAGAGGACCCACCTTCAGAGGAACCTTCCCAAAGTCCAGCATTCTAATGTCTCCTTCAAGACCAAGTCTTTTTTATTTTCAACAACATCTTGCTCTGTTTAGAATCTCAACTCTTGTTTGAATAAATAAGTAAATGAATAAATAAGTAAATAAATAAATAATAGGAAAAAAACCTTTAATTTGGAACAATTACAGTTGTGAGTAAAAATAGCAGCTAGATAGAATTTATTGGAGGCAGGGTGTTATGAAATCTTAACATGTCTGCAATGCTACCAATAGTGAGTTAACATTCTACATAGGTGGATTTTTAGAAGCAGATGAAGAAATAAACCTGTACTGGAGAAAGAAGATATGAAGCTCCATATGAAAATTTATGATGGATTTTAAATGTGGTTGGATTCAGGCAATAATTCTATACATAATTTAAACTAAGTAAATCATTTTACAAAGGCAGATGCTAATGGCAGAATTTTTATAATAAAAGTGATTTATAATATAATTTATAATAAAAGTGTATATTATACATATATATGGATAGAAAAATGTCTCAAAGGATCTATTCTAAAATACAATCAGTGATTATTTCTGATTTGTAGATTTATGGATATATTTTTCTGTACTTTTTAGTCTGGTTTCTAAATCTTCTACAATGAACACCCAGTACCTAATGCAATAAAAATGATCAAAGTTTAAAAAAATTAAAAGAAAAAAACAAAAGTGTACTTGGATTGTGTTTGTGCTGCAGAATACAAGATGAGATATGCTTTGGCTTCCAGGATTTATGAAAACAAAGTAACATTAAAAATTAATCTTTAAAAATAATGTAACAACACAAACTAATGTAGGTTAAATTTGTGGTGACCCAAATGAAATACTCATTAGCATTACAATGTTGACTTGAATAAAAAATGAAATTTAATTTAGTGAGTATGACTTTTCTTCTCTATTCATACATTTTATGATTCTATAACAGAATTATATCAGAAACAAATACATGGTACTGAGGTAACTGATGTAGAAAGGAATGTAGAATACATCCTCATAGGAAAAAAATAAAGACCTTTTCATGTTCAGGGTTCAGGAACGCTATCAATTTGTGTCAAGAGAGTAGAACTGACATTTTCTCAGTACCCACTTGGGCTTGATATTTTATAAACATCACCTCATTTTATTCATATAACAGCTTTGTGAGGTGGAGAATTTTCCTCCTGCTTTACAGAGGACAATGAAGCTCAGAGAGGTCAGCTGACCTGAAAAGACAATGAGTGGTGAAACTAACAAGCAGACCTTTTCTATCTGATTGGAAGCATCCTACTCCTTTTGCTATGCTTCCACATGCAAATAATTTTTTCCTAGAAAACCTGTTATAACTGGATTTTACATTTCTGAACAAAAATATAACTTTTTTGTATGAATGCAGTTCCATGGATTTAAAAATTTATCCTATTATCATATATACAACCTAACATTTCCCCTTTTAACCACATTCAGATATATATTTTAGTGTTGTTAATTATGTTCACAATGTTGTTCTACCATCACCACCATCCAGTACCAACATATTTCCATCATTCCAAATAGAAACTGTACATTTTAAGCCTTAATATTTTTATAAATAGCCCAAAGCATTATTAATTAACTATAAACTAGGTATCAGTACATAGCATCATGTAAAACTTTCTTATTTAATATATAAATCACTCTTAATTTAAATATAATTATATTTGAATATGATCCGTAGGACACATCTTTTCTTGATATATTCAAATTTATAGTATTATATCCCATTGTACAAACTCTTTATTTTGCTGTATTCAAAAGCCACATTAACAATGCTGTAACACTAGAAATTAAAAACATAAGAAAAGTCAGTTTTTTTCTATGCATTTGCCAAAAATAATTTTTTAAAACATCAAATAAAACCTCAGGCAAAAACATGACATTAGTAAATAACTTGTTTCCCCTGAGATACTTGCATTTCCTCTGAAACAACAAAAATGTCTGATTTGGTTACAACATAAATTAGGAAAGAAATCATCCTATTTTATACTTAGAAACTAACATAAAATAGATGTGTATTGTGTTACATGTTATATACATACAATTAAAAACACATCTCCTAAATTAAATCTAAGGCCTCTAGTCAGTGGGAGATAATAAAAACCAGTACATAAATTAGAGATACATGCAAAGTGATTGTGGCATCTGTAGAACCTACACTTCAGCATTGGCAGGTGGGATTTTGTCCAGCAAAACCCAAGCAGCAGCAACACAGGAAAGAGGATGCACCTGTACCCAGTTGTCAAGGGCAATGAACCCGCGTTCCTGCTCTTTCCCACCATGTGATCTGATAGCACTTGCACCAGAATCACCTGTGCTATTGCTGAAATGTGAAGATTATGTGTCCATACCCAGACCTGGTAGAACCTTTGAAGCCCAGAAATCTTCAGTATCAAGAACTAAAACTCCCCAAGCCATTGTTGGGCTCCCTAGAGGTTAAGTACACGGCTCTGAACCTCCCAGAATAGCATTCTTTCTGAAGAAGCCAAGCAGAATGTTTCTGTTCATGTTCCCAGTACATTTAATGATCAAAAACCCTGAGAAATTTATATTTAAAAATTTTGGACTTTGAGGAAAGGATATCAAATATTTAAGTTCATCTCTTCTTTAGTAAACACAAAAACCTTTCTTAGAACATAAAATATATCTTCTCACCAAAATAGTAGCAAAAATGGCCAAGATAGAGCAAATCACTCCCTGTTCTAGTGTTCCTTTCCTAAATCAACTCATAATTACTTTCCTGGCACATACTAAGAGGTAATGTTCTTTCTGACAAACCAAATGTAGAACGAGCATGTACAGTCCACAGTGACATGAGTGGGAATAATGACTTCCTGTCGATGATGCTGGTGCCTCTCATCTTCCGCATTTTACACGCTCTCAGCCTCTGAAGCGGTATTCATGGTTCCCACTGCACGTTTCAAGCTCTCACAGGGAGGCGCTTCTTGGTCTTCAAACCAAGGTCATTAAATCTGCTGGTCACCCTTGCCAAGGCATCTGGACCTTTGGTGGTCTTGATAATCTAGTGATTCCCATTAAACTTTCCAAGTAGTTCCCCAAGATAATTCTCTTGACAGCATTGATGACTTCTTGAGTGATCATGGTCATTTCAAGCTCCTAGATGGGGTCCGCACAGCAGCCTTTCTTTAACTGACACCAATGTTGACAGAAGAAACTTCCATTTTCTTTTCCACTAGATCAAGGGACAGCAAACTATGGCCTGTGCCAAATCTAGTCAGTCCCCTGTTTTGTAAATAAAGTTTTATTGGAACACAGACATGCTTATTTGTTTACATATTGTCTATGGTACTTTCATGCTACAATGACAGAGTTGAGTAGTTGCATCACAGATGGCAAGGCCCACAAAGCCTAAAATATTTGCTGACTCTTTAAAAAAAATAAAAATATTGCAGACCCCCCCCCTAGATCCACAACAGAAATGTTTTTTGATGTATGTCAAAATCCTACTGGCTCCCCAAATCTGAGGGTTCACCACTTGCACAAGAGTGGGCAATCCCCATTCAATATTGAGAAGATGGTACCTGTGAGGCTTGCCAAGACCATCAGCATTTCACTTTAATATACCTACTTCCACTACACAAGAGTTTGTGCGATTGGAGTATTTTCTCATAGAAGCTTTGATGACTGTGTTCCATTGTTATGTAAACATGTGCTTCAACTTCTAGATCTTCATCTAGGAAAGCCTTAGGCCAAGAGCTGAGTTGCCCACATGAACCACTGGGGACCAACCCCACAACCTATCTGTCACCCAGTCTGAGAGAGTGGGGCCACCGGAATACAATCTATAATTTACGCTCTTCTTTTTCTCATTTAAAATTTTCCTGCAGCAAGCATGGCTATTCAAGTTATCACCCTGTACCAGGTTATACTGCTTTAACAAACAACCCCCAAATCTCAGTGCTTAAAACAACAAAGATGATTTTCTTGCTTAAGTTACAAGTCAGCTATGGATTGGCTCCAAGTCTGCTCTAAATGTTTTCTTCATTCTAGGTTCCAGGCTGAAGGAGCAACTCCTATTTGGTACATGCCCTTCTAGGGGTAGAGGGAAAAGAGAACTATGGTGGAACTATGTAATAGCTCTTAAAACTTTTTCTCAGACATCCCATATAACTCCGCCACTCACATTCCACTAGATAGAACAAGTCACATGGTCAGGCCTCCCCATAGGGAAGATGCTGCAAGTTGCATGGAGGAGAGAGAAAAATTGGGAACAATAATCTAATTTTTTAATTTATGATACATTATTTCTGTACTTTAAAGTGGAATATCTTTCTGATTTCTTAAGCTGCCATCTTATCAGGACCAGGAACTTAATTTGGAATGTGATACCTTTAAATGCATGAATGCAATCCTGACATATCCTATATTTTTCTATCCTCTGATGGATTAAAGAGCCTTAGAGCCCTTTCATGACTGCTAGCCAAACTGATCCTAAAACCACAACATCAAAAGCCTGTTTCAAATTCAGGTCCATCAAGTCCCTTGATAAAATTGCAATCCTAACTAGAATATTGTGTTTTGCTCTTATCATTTTCAAAGATTTTTATGGGCTGGATAAATGGCACAAATTATGAACAAAGTTAAAATCTTGTTCCCTTACATACATCCACCTACCCACCCTGGGGAAAAAGATAAATGAAATAGAACTTTTTGCATCATTGATGACATTCATGCTATTGGTTCTTGCATAAAGCATTCTGGGAACAAATTAACACATCTACTTTTATACAGCTTCTTTTTTTCTTTCTTCTCTTTTTGCTCTGTTTGGCTCATTCATTCAAAATATGTTTATTAGAAAACGTCTATGTGTCAGTGACTGGGTAATCTCTTCCTCTTTGCTCTTCAAGGTTTCTTAAGCAAATAACACTAATGTGCTGCCCTGGGCTCAGAGACCCTAGGAGAGGACCTTCTAGGCTAGCCTGGGTTAGGCAGCCTGGGAAAGCCTGTCAGTGAGCAGGTTAACTGAGGCCAATTCCTTTAAGTGTTCCTTGCTTCCTAGTTGCATCCAGATGCAGGAGGCAGAGAGCCATATAGCAAAATCACTTGAAGTCATTATCCTGCTGTGAGGGCCCCTAGACACCCCAAAATTGCATCTGTGTTTGCGGAGCATATCAATTGGAAGATATGATGCACATTACAAGACTGTTCTTTATTGCAAGGATTCATTTTAAGGGCTTTACAGCATTTTAACCTACATACTTTATAAATTGACAGTGTGTTCACATGGCACAAAAATCAAATGGCATGGGGGAGGTTTATAGTGAAAACTGTCTCACTTTCATTCCTTTTATCCAGCTATACAGAATCCCTCCCAGAAAGCAAACACAGTTATCATTTTCTTGTATATTCTTCCAGAGACAGACTATGTACATGCATGTATGATTTCTATGTGGGATTCCTTCTTCCTCCCTCCCTCCCTCCCTCCCTCCCTCCTTCTATCTAGGAAAGACTTGTAGGCAGTCTTACTGTCTGATGGCTTAGACCCCTGCTTCCTGCATGCAAAACATTTTTTTGTGAGATCTGTATGAACAAAACTGCTGTCAGCCTGGACTAAAAGGGAAATGGACGGGAGAGATGAAAGGGAAAATGGTTTTAAGAGGAAACCATGAAAGTTGAGGTCTGGAATTAAGACAACTCCTTGGGTCAAGAGAGGGACCCCACCCATGTGCATGAAGAGGATGAGTTTGCCCTGGCGGTTGAATAGGGTGGATGTTCCAGCCAGCTGTTCAGGGAGAGTTTTGCCACTCCAGGCTACAGAGAGGGTGGAGCACATTCCCCAAGGGTTAGGGAGAGTAAGGTTGACACCCCATAGGACTGAGAGGGGTGGGCCTATTCCCCCATAGATTAGGGAAGACCAGGTCGCCAGCTCATTGCTCTGAGAGTGTTGGGCTTATATGCCTGAGATTAGGGAGAATGTTGCCTCCTCCTCACTGTACTAAGGAGGTTGAGACTCTACCCCAGAGATTGCGTAAAGTGTGGCCATCACCCCAATGTTCTTGGAGTGTGAGGTCTGAAGCTTGGTCACCACCCAGATGCTTGATGAGGGTGGAACCAAGAAACGGCCTTTGGGCTAGCCTGTGGAAAGGGTGGGCCCCCATGAGGCCCCAGGGAGAAGAAATCATCATCTTAAGAATGACTCTCAGACTTTGAAATTTAATGCAGTATACCCTGAAAGTTTACAGAACTGTAGGGGACATCAGACTCATGTTTCCCTCCCAACTTCTCCTTATGGTAATGCAAATGTTTATACTATGTCTCTCCCTTTGTATATTGGAAGCAGATACATTGTTTTCTAAGTTTCACAGTTCTGCAGCCAGAGAGGACTTTGCCCCAAGACAAACTGTATTTCTATAAAGTGATTGTGATGTGATTTTGTACTTAGCATTGTAAACTGAAAGGATTTAAGGTTTTTTGGAATAGTGTAATATCTTTTTGGAATTCAGAGGATGGAGTATGACAGTTTGAGATTATGAATTCCAAAAAGAGAGATTATGTTTGTAAACTGGTCTTTTCCTCTGGGTGTGATAACCCTTTGATTTTATTAGATTCGGCTGAGATGTCTTTGATTAAATTATGTTAAGATTAAGGCTTTGATTTGACCAGGTCAGTAGAGTATAACTCAGTTTGAGTCCCTGTCCCCTTCATGGGCTGTATAAATGGACACTCAATCAAGGAGACAGAGAAGTAGAAACACAGAAAAAGACATGGCAGAGGAGAGAACTTGGATTTGATGCTGGAGGCCCTGGGAGAGATGAGTCATTTGCCAAATAGTTTACAGCTGACCTTGTGAAGAGACCAGAGCAGCTGAAATCCTCCTGAAAGAAACGAGTCTTCCAGTCTACAACTGAGATTGGAAGAAGCTGGGCCCACCAAGCCTTAAGAGGAAGAAGAAGGCTGAACCCTCGCAGAGGTTGTCTGCCATCTTGTCTCAGCACGTGATAACAGACTTTGGGTTAGGAAGTAATCTTGAGTTGGATTCTTTAGGGCCTTGTAAGTGTAAGCTTCTACCCCAAATAAATACCCTTTATAAAAACCAACAGAGTTCTGGTATTTTTGCATCAGCACCCCTTTGGCTGACTAATATGGTAGGTATAAAATAAAATACAATAAATAACTTACTAAATTAATGAAGGTGAGATAATATTTATAGATGATGTATTGGTCAGCCAAAGGGGTGCTGATGCAAAATACCAGAAATCTGTTGGCTTTTATAAAGGGTATTTATTTGGGGTAGAAGCTTACATCTACAAGGCCCTAAAGACTCCAACTCAAGGTACCATAAGAGGTACTTGCTCACCCAAAGTCATTGGCCACATGTTGAAGCAAGATGGCAGCAATGTCTGTGAGGTTTTAGCCTTCCTTCTTCCTCTTAAGGCTCAGTGGTCCCAGCTTATTCAAATCCTAGCTGTAGGCTGGCATAAGGCTTGTTTCTTTCCCCAGCTCTCATTTCTTTCTGGGCTTAGTGCTCTGGTCTCTTCACAAGGTCAGCTGTAAACTATCAGGCTAATCTCTCCTTTTGGAATTAATAAATAATCTCAAACTGCACAGATGAGGAAATAGAAAGCAGAAAGTGGCTAACTTAAATTACTAACGTCATATGGATGGGAAATGCTGAAGCAGATTTAAGTCTGCACCTTCTGACACCATTGGATGCTCTTCCAGCAATACTTCACTGTCTGTCTAAACAACTAGGTTTTAGAGCCACTAAAACTCGAATATCAACAGAAGAGAAGGTAAACCTCCCCCATCCCACCCAGTTATTATTGAGGCCAATGGGAAAATAATGTTCTCTTTACAAAACTTCATTTAAAAGGAATTTTTCTGGGAAAACGTTTGTGTGTATAATAGGGCATCTCTTTTGTAATTCAGAAAACTGCTTCAAATTCAGATTTGATTATGTTCTCTTCACTGCTTCTAGAAAGAAACTTCAAATATGTGATAATATATTGAGGAGGAACACGTAAAGAAAAGAAACATCTATATTAAAATATGATACGTGGTTGTCAAGGTGATTTCTGAACCAGTAGATTTACAGAGCTTGTTATTCATTTTTTAAAAAGGCTTACAGCAGAACTAAAGGATGTACAAAAATGCCCCCTGAAAATTACTTAGGATTCCATGAAGGAAGTTTGTGGAATGGCAAAAAATATAAGTATGGTATTACTGATCATTTATTTCCTTACCCCAGGTTGCAATGGGATTACCTACACCTGTGAACCACCTGGTGGTGGGTAGCTCTGCACCAATGTAAACACAGGGGTGCCAAGTGAAGTGGAAATTCTCCCCTGGTTTATCTACTCCAGTGAGACTGATCAAGTGCTTTTGTCAAAAAAATTTCCTTAATGTGAATTTACTCTGTACTCCAGCATTTCTCAAAGTGTGATATATGGACAACTTGTATCAGAATCACCTGGAGCAGTTCTTCAAAGGACAGAGCTCTAGTCTCTGCCCCAGATAATACTGAAATAAAAATATCGGGCTTTGGAGACCAAACCCTAACCCTAACCCTAACCCTTCTGTGCTTTAATTAGTAACCTGAGTGATTGTCATCCACACAAAATTTGAGAATGACAACTCAATGATTTAGGCAAATTAATTCACAAGAGTTATAATTTGGATGCACTTAAAAAAAAAACAACAACTTTGAACTTCTTTACTTCTTTATCAACTTTGAAACATAATCCCTAAATCTCAGAAAATTATAGGAAATTGCTGTGGCTAGCAGAATTTTGTATCTTCATTAAATAATTTGTGGTCTAGTTTCAGTTCTCAAAAATATCAGAATATAAAAGCCAGAATCAGTCCTAAAAGGGAAATTAATTGGTTGCATTGCTATCTTCAACAGGGAGCAAAGCATTTAAGTGCAACTTAGAATACTAATAGCCCTACAGAGACAAAGTCACAATCAGGGTTAATGCTAACAAGAGATATAAAAATTGAGCGGAAAGAGTATTTAAAATATACGTTAGACAAATTGTGAATTTATTTGCAAGGCAATAGAAAAAGGAAAATATATAATGGGTCATAAAAGATAAACGCCCATGAATTTCTTACATCACCTACTCTCTTTGTATTTCTCTCCAGGGCCTTCATTACAACTGCCTGGTGAACTAAGAAAAATAAATATTTTAAATTAAATAACACAAATATCCACAATGGGTCATAGCAAGAAAGATATGAATGTACTAAGTAAAACTCACTTCTGGACTGCTAGGGATTACAATAAAGTACATGTAGGTGATAGCAACACTTTTATGCACAGACAAAGCTGTGGCTACAAACCTGTCTTTTTCAAGGCTCCTGGTCAGTACTCAGCCAATGTTTTTAGATGCTAAAGATCAGGTTTCCCTGATACTTTTAGGAACAGGAGGGTTCAGTTTGCCTCTCCATAGACAGGAAATGGGCATTCCTAGCTACAACTATCCCACATCCTTACGTTTGTAGGGAAGTGACTGGGGACTCAGCCAGAGAGGACAAGGGAGGAGATGAGGATGTGAGCTCCTGTCCTCACGCCCTGTTCAGCCAGAGCAGCATCCTTTGCCTGTTTTATATACCAGACTTTGTCCATGGATATTATTTAAAGAAAGTGTCCTGCTGTTAACAAAACCAAATGGAAATCACTGTCCAACTGAATCTGACAAGCGGCTGAGAGATATGATGAGACTGGGAGGAGACTAGATATCTGGATTTCTTTTCCCCCAATCTAACTGCACTTTCTCCAACTCCTATGAAAGTTCTCTTCTTCCTACCATCCTTTAAATGTGGAAGCACCTCAGGACTCAAGTTCTTAGTCTTATGCTTCCCATTCTTACACTCTCCTCATTGGAGAAGTGATCCAATCTGACAGCTTCACAGTCGTCTTTTCACTGTAGACAGTTATTGAATCCATCTTCCATTTACAAGCATGTAACAAAACTGAGGCTTAGAGAAATTAGGTCATCTGCTCAAGGTCATGTACTTAGTAAGCAGTAAAGCTGGACACATTATCACTCCCAAAGTTCATGCTTTAATACCTGTGCATCTTTGCTCAGAGTCTTCTCTCCTTGAGCCAAATTACATGTGTCCATCTACTTTTTAGACATTTCTGATTGGAAATCTTGTTATGTCAGATGGATTAATCATTTTTCCTATGGAAGAGAAAAATTCTACCTGGAGTCACCATTTCTGTTAGTGGTACATCATTTTTTTTTTTTTTTTTATTTAACAGCTGCATCATTTTTATTTATTTATTTTAAGATTTTATTTATTTATTTATTTATTTATTTATCCCCCCTTTGCTGCTTGTGCTCTCTGTGTCCATTTGCTGCACGTTTTTCTGTGTCTGCTTGTCTCCCTTTGTTGCATCATCTTGCTGCGTCAGCTCACCGCACCGCACAGGCTGGCTTGCCTTCACCAGGAGGCCCTGGGAATCGAACCCGGGGCCTCCCATATGGTAAATGGGAGCCCAACCAACTAAGCCACAGCCGCTTCCCTGGTACATCATTTTACCAATCACACATAGCCCACAGAAGCAAATGCTGAAGACAAATGCTACCAAATCTTCCTTGAAATAGATTATACCTGTCCTTCTTTACATTACCTCCACCAGCTTCATTTGGACCCTAACACTTCATGTCTAAACCTCTTAACAGGTACCTCTGCCTCCACAGCAGTGGCCCTCAAACATGGAAAGCTTGTTTGAAATGCAGATTCTTGGGTCCTATCTCCAGCGGTGCTGCTTCAGTAACTAAAATAAAGTGGGCCAAGGGCAACGTTTTGACAAACACTTCTCTAGATTTTCCTCACAATGATCTACCCTATATGAAATTGCCAAAGCTATTCATTATCGTGCTAAAACTCAATTTGGGTTGGTTGGGAGTGGAGTTGAGAAGCTGAAAAATGATTCTTAAGCTCATCTGGAAAAAAGACAGATTGGAACATTTTCTATGAGTCAGGCACAGGGCCAGGTACGGCAGATACCCTGTGAACACAATAAAGAATGACAAAGAGGTTAATAAAACATAACTGGTATTGTATAAAAAATATAACTTTGTATACAGATCACTCACATTAATGGGAATGGAATTAATTATTCCATAAATGGAATTCGTAGAATTGTTGTGTGTCAAATAACCAAATAAATCCTTACTTTGTATTCCAGAAAGTTTCCAGATGGGTTAAAGAATTAAAATGCAAAGAAAAAAGATGATGGATGATGAAAGAATTTTCTCCAAATAAAAACTTTGGAAGAAATCACAAAGGAAAAGTCAGAATTGGCTACATAATATTTTAAAATTTCAAGATGTCAAAAAATCATAAGGATATAAGTCAAATGATGAACTGAAAGTATTTAACATAAATATGATGTACTTTATGCCTAAAAAGTGTAGGCATGCTGATCTGAAACATAATGCTCCAAATGTAGCCGTAACTCCAACTTGGTAAACGTTTGGAGGAGGGGCTGCAGGGGCTGAAGAAGGGCAGCAGGCAGCAGTCTCCATGACCTGCCCCACCTCTTGCCCTGCAGCAATCCCGGAAGCAGGCCAGAGGGGCCAGTGGTTCTGAGAACACACACATGAAAGCCACCATGGGAGAGTTCACAGAAGGACGCAACTGTGAACCATGTGTGTGGTTTCTCTGAGAACCTTTGGACTGCCAGCACCAGTGCAAGGTCCCTGCACCTTGGTGGAACAGCAAGAGGACATCTGCAGCCAGGAGACGGACTCGATTTTAATTCGGATTTGCTTTATTTAAAACTTTATAGGAAATGATCCCCATTTAAATGATGTATTCATGGAAATCAGGCTGGATGGAAAATAGCCAAAATGTTAACACAGATATAATATTTAAAAATGAGAAAGGGAAATTATTGTTTTCAATACGATACTAGCTCAAAATTTTTTGGTTCAGGGATAAATTCTAAATGTACTAGCTGGGCATCAGAGCTACCCCCTACTAGGGGCCAATGACTTTATCACAAACATGTCCCTAAATGAATGCTGTCCTTTGAGCCTGCTTCAGTCATTTTAGTCTCCTCATTGTCTTCTGAACACATGTCCTACGTTCCTGCCTCTCAGCTTGGTGCACATCCCTTCCCTACCCAGAACCCTGAGCTGCATTTTTCAGTATTCAAATGCTATTCATGTTCAACGTCCAGGCCAAGCCTCTTTCCCCCATGAAGCATTTTCTGAGCTCCTCAGGACACAGCAAATTCTCCCCCTTCGAAATTGTACTGCTGACTTTCTGTGATAATTATCTGACAGATTGGACTTGTGGCATCTCCAATATTTTCTTTACCTTTCACTGACTCCTTAGGAGCCATGAGTACACATTACTTTTATTCTTTAACTTAGTTCTATGTCCACAATATATGTAGAGAATGTGTTTGTCCAAATAAATGCCGAAAAAAGATCGGGCTGCTTTGATGTTAGACTGGTCGGGTGGGGTTTAGTTCTGCCTCTGGAACACAGTTTTCTCATCTGTAAAATGGTGATAAGAATGTGTATTTCCTAGGGTTAAATGAAATATGAAATAACGTGTAAATTTATAGTGCAGTCCATGACACAAGGAAGGAATTCAATATATCATAGCTATTTATGATTATTATCAACATCATTGTGTCATTACAAAGTCCCTCAGAGTAGGGACAATCTGGGTCTAACATAGTTCTTTATTCCACACATGTTATTATGGTGTCTGATGCATGCTAGGCAATGGAAACACTGTGGTAAACATGACAATGAACCCATCTTCATTGTACATATATTCTAGCACAAATTGAGTCTCATCACAGGGCCAAATCGTAAATCATCAATTAGAGCAAGAAAGCCTTTCTCTAAGTAGATTGCCATTAACTAAAATTCATAATTTTCTGTTGTGAACAACAATGCATCCACAATATATTTTAAGTACATTATATTGTCCCATGAATTTTTTTGTCTTCCTAGAAGAAAAAAAAAAACACACCTTCCTTCTTAACATACCCACTAACCATCATTGAACCTTTTTTTTTGGCTCTGATATGATTTGATGTTGTTATAGCTCTGATGTTTAACACCTGAAGATGAAAATTTTCTATTAGAATAGCAGAAGGGAAGGCAGCTGAAGTGCCTGGATTCTCTCCTTTCTTTCTCTCCTAGGCTTACAGACTGTGTACAATATTTGTAATGGTTCCTGGGGTGCCAAATTGGCTGACCTCACAATGCAAACAAATGGCTTCCTTCCATCTCATTCCCAACAACTCTACTTGTCACAGCCTTCTCCAAAGCAGGCTCTTTGACTCTCTGTTAACAACAATTGCCAAAGTATCTTCTTACCATCAGCTGAGTAAACATTTACAATAATAATATTTCAGAAGGCTGGTAGGTATATGCATTGACTCTTAGTTAAACCAGTTCTCACACTCTGACCTATATAGGGTCTCACTTTTTCACAACACCTGTTAAAACTGCTTCTTCTGTAAATGACTCAGCTCATGGCTTAATATTTTCCTATATAAAAAATGTGGCAGATGGACTGGTATGTGACCTTGTGTACAGCCTCAAAGGGTAAACCATGTGGGTGAAATGGATATCACTAGGAAAGAATTAGTGGCTGCAGCACGGGACTAGGATAAAGAACCTTACTTTGGGCTACTTTTGTATTTGAATATTGTATGATGTGATCATTGGAGTGTCCTCAATAACATACTTACAGGGCTAATAGGTGGCTGTGGATTTGGTTAGGTGCTGTTCGGTTTTGTTTTTGACTAGCTAATTGTGGTCTGCAAGCAGATTTGGAATTTTGTATAAGAAAGTAGGGGAAGAGAGTGGCAGGAATGTCCCTGGCAAAGCTGAAAGGATTTTTCTGGAAGAGACAGAAGAGAGATGTGGTAGCTTCCAGAGAGAGTGGAATCTTGGAAAAAGAGAGACATTGAAAGAGGATTCCTAAGAAACTTTGCTATGTGCATGTTACTGAAATCTCCCCTCTGTTGGGGCTCCCCACTGACAGTTTCAAAGCTGTATTTGTGTGTGGCAGGCCGGGTAGGGAGGGAACGGTTCACAAGCTGGTTGCTGAGTGAGAAAGCCTTATAAGCAACTTGAGAATTGTGTTGCTCAAAAAGAGGATCTTGTCATTATTCGATTTAAGTTTTCAAATTAATTTTTCTTTAGTGTAAAGAACACTTTGAGTCCTTAATAAAAAATTGTTGAGTACCCTATGGTCATCAAACCAGTTCCCTAGACAGTCAATATTTACATAGCTCAGATACACCACCTTAATTTAAGGACATCTATTATCAATCAAATACCTCAGTAGGCATGATTTTACTGGTTTTAATTTTTTCCTAAATCACACATGTTCATCACCACAATTTCAAAAGTTGTAGAAATGTATATAAATAAAAGAGCCCCAAGAAATTTTGTATTGTATATATGTTACAATAAAATTTAAAAATATATATCTTCAGTTGGGAGGGTCATTTGTTTCATCAAACTTTTTGACCTCTTCACAGATCAGTCAGGGCCCTCTGTCTGCTTAAATACTCCTAAAGGATTTTTCTGTATTTCAGTTCTTATTCTACTGTTTTTTAAATTATCTATGTACTTGTCATTTCCCTCACTAGGTTATAACGCCTTGGTAACAAATAATGTTTCTAATCTCTGTACCTAACATAAAAGCCAGCACATGATCAACATTCAATAAAGCTTGTTGAGTTAGCAAATGTATAAATGAATTAATAAAATTAACAAAATCTATTAAATTTTTCAAAAAGTTCCCCAAGGGTAACTGGTAACCAACATTAGAAATTTGGTGTTAGGTCAGCTAGACTATTTTCTAAGACTTTACTCTTAATCTCTTTACTCATTACAGCCTTCATACTTGGTACAAATATAATCTAATACTGCACAATTTTAACCTTTATCACTTTATATCTTTTGAGCCTAATTTATTTTCTAGAGTCAAAGTTATCTAGTAGAATTTGTATTTGGATAATAACTCTTAATGGGATAGGGTTCCTAAATGTATATATATAACATTTATATTAATGTTAGGTACTCAATTACTCAATTCTTAGGTTTATTTTCTATGGAAAGTTATAAATCTCCGCTTGGACTTCCTCTGACATGAAAATATTTCTGAAACTCCTCTCCAGACTATGGTTGATCACCTTTTTCTGTTTTTTGTGAGAATGTAAACTTACTTCACTGTTAACCTTAGCAAAATGAATGATCTGCTCTCATGTCTCCCCAATACATTGAATGCAATTTTACAGTAAAAAAAAAAAAAAAGCATGATCTGGATTATCCATGTGACAGTTCCATAAATGTCATATAATCATTGAGACTTACATTTAACTTATTTACATTTAAAATATTTACATTTAAAATCTCTTCGCTCTCATATTTATATGGAAAGGATTAATATCTAATTCTGGCATATAATAAAAAGGAAGAAAAATTAAATAAAAGATGATCTTAGCAGATAGGAAGAGAAACTAATTATGTAAAATTTTTCAAGTTTAAAATGGCTTTCTAATGAGAAGCCTGTCTTCTCTCCCTGGAATAGCTCCTCAAATACTTCCTCTTGCATTGTGTCTATGGTAAATCATTATCCAGGCCTGGGGTTAATAAAGCCTCCTCTGTTCCCTACTTCCTGCCTTTGGTCTCTACATCTTGATCTGTGTGAAAGGCTGCAGCCAAAAAAGAAAAATATTCAACACTGACTACATCATCACCTCTCACTGAGTTTAGAAGATTCCTTATTCCTTTCTGTACCCCATTCAAATAACCTACCCAGATAATAGATATTCAATCTCCTTCCATTCCCATGTTAATGGCTTAAATTTAATCAAAGAGATGGTTAACCTTTTTTTTTTTTCCTGACCCTCTTTATTTCCTTCACTGTGACTTTTTTAGGTGGTTCTTCATATAAAGAATTATTTTTTTTCAATCAAGTCAGCCTCACTATTCCTATGAAAAACTCAAAATTTCATGAAAATTTACTGTTATTTCTTCAGGAAGTTTATCTTGAATAACTAAGCAAGGTAAAGATAAACTATGTAGTTCCTAAGCATTACCCATGCAAAACATGCCCCATTCGAGGAGTCACCACCTGGAAATTGTTTCGTTCATTCATTATTCATTCACTCACTCACAAGAAATATATATGCCAAGTCTGACTATATACCAAATAACAGAAATAAAATTTTATAACATGATTAAAACTATGGGCTTGGGTTTGAATCTTGACTTTGCCACTCACTAAATATGTGACTTTGGGAACTTATTTAATCTTCTATGCCTAAATTTCCTCATCTATAGGGTTGCTGTGAGGATTAAGTAAAATAATCTATGTAAAGTGCTTTAGCCCAGTGACTGGACCATGTCAACTATTTTTGATGATTTAGAGATAGCATGGGAACAGATGTAGCTTAAGTGGTTCAGTGCCTGCTTCCCATGTACAGCATCCTGTGTTTAATCCTTGGTACCTCCCCCTCGACCCCCCCCCCCCAAATAGAGATAGCAGTGCATTGGTGAGCATGAACTTGACATAAAATTGTTTTTACTTCCATCTTAGAGCTAATTGTATCTTTCAGAGTAAGGACAACCAATAACTGAGCCTCACTTTTCTGACTGAGTCTTAGAAGCAATTAAGTTGATGAGAAATTTGCCCACACATCTGATATAATAGAAACAGTCCCTTCTAAGAAGCAGGTCCCATTCCTAGGGAAAGGGGACTAGGGGCAGATGGGCTAAACTCTATAATACTTGAGATGATTCAGTCACTGTTGACAGAAGGCAATCAAGGGTGCTTAGCTTGCTTTCATAAGTGATCAGTTCAGATCCAACTCAACCATGCAGTGAAAATTGAAGGGATCTAACAGCATTTAAAGGCTGTCATTACTACTGCAAGCATTGCCCTTCACTGCGTCCCAACAGGGAATGCCCAGCGGGGACAATGCCCTGCCTTGGGACCAATGGAAGAAGAAGGGTAAGAAGGGGGAATGGGAGAAAGACGGGTATGGCCTTTCCATTATTAATTTTTATCCACAAGACCTCATACCTATACAAAGCTGACTGATAAGTTAGAAAGGATTTTTGATAAACTCTTCCCCCAACCCCCCTTAGACTCTAGGCTAACTCAGATTGTCTATTTGTACCAGGATGAACTGATTTTTTAAAATCGATTTTTCTAATATCTATTGTACAAAGAAAGCTATAACAATGATTAAAACAAATATTCTAAAATAAAGGAAACAATGTATCCTTATTGTTATCCTTTATTATTTGTGTCAATCATACTAACCTAAGTTGTCAACAATAGGGGAAATTGGGTATGGGGTATATGGGAATTTTCTATACTATTTTTTTAAAAAACAAACTATTTTATTTTATTAAAAAAAAAAAAACAGTGAAAATACATTGTTGCTGCCCTATCTCAAATTCTGTTCATTAAAAAAAAAAAAGTTAGCTAAAGAGAATTTTGTTGTCTAAATTGAGATGCAAGGTTTTGTTTTCATTTTAAAAAGTCATCTGTTCTCTCACAATCAGCTCAATGTGAGAGTGAAAGCAAGCCAACCACCTGCAACCCCAGAGTCAGTTCAAGTCCAAAGTAAATAAACTCAAGAGAAATAATTAAATAGAAGCAAAAGGTTATATATACTAGTGCTACACTGCAGCATCACCTCGCCCCCAAAAAAGAAAATAATGTGACTATCTGTCATCAATGGTTTAATAAATTATGGCACATATACACAATGGAATATATCGTGTGCTCTTTTGAAACAAAAAGATGTCTGTAGGAATATTGAGAATTGTTAATTATGTAGTGGTAGGTGAAAATAAAAAATATAATAGTGTTTATACTCAGTAAATACAAAAATGTAAAGAATGTACGTGCTGTAGGTATTTTGAAATGGTAAGATATGTTCTTTACATATTCATTGATATATATCACCACTGTCTTTAATAAAAAACAAATGATGTTACTATAAAGCAGTATATATTTTTGCACTTTAAAGAATCTCTCAGAGAATTTGTTTAAAAATAAATAAATAAGTATTCATTCTTTTTCATATCTTTTAAATCCAAATGTGCTGACTTAACTGCTATTCCTGTAATAGCAGAATTTCAGGGGGGCACTGGGGAATGACAGGAAGGGGCTAATGCATTTTCTATGTCATTTAATTCCAGAATTTCGTTGTTCTCCACCCCAGTTATTTTGCTATTAGTTTGAGGACCACTGTCCTCCAGGAAACCAAAGCTGGCCTCAAGTGAAGATGCCCCTGCTCTTCCCTTTACTATTTGAACTCTCCATAGTTACAGGTTTCTTCCTTAATTGCTGTATTACATTAGGCCTAAAATTTAACAAGACTGTATTGAAGGCCTGGAGAGGGAATTACAACAGATAAACTTAAAAATGTGTACCAATGATGAATGTTTTTAAAATCTAGTGCTGTAAGCCTTCACAGGGTCCCCTGACAAATTGCTGTTCTGCCCACTCTCAACTGCTTCTCAGCTCTCCTTCTTAGAGAACTACAAACCCTCTCCCCACCCATTCTCCTATCTCCAGCCCACCCTCTGAGGCCTCACTCTCCCACCTGGATTTGCCCTTTCCCAGGATGACTGATAATGAGCATATTCTCTTAAAAAAAAAAAATTCCCACCCATCTCCAGAGGCTCTGCCAGTTCAATCCATCAGGGCACATTGACTAACTCTCAGTGCTTCTTCCAAAGCCTGGATCATTCCATCTGCAATGACATCTGATACGGGAACATCAAATGGCCAGATCAGACTAACCTTCAGCAAGCCCCATCTGGCCCTGATACTTTGCTTGACTTAGGTAAAGGACCACTGAGTAGGTTTGAAAATTTAGTTACTAACATTGTTGTGCAAAAATGTACCCTTATTTTGTCTATACCTGAACTTGTCTTAAGAGCTTTCATTTCTGCACAGTTTGTAAAAAAAATAAAAATTAACCTGCCAATTCAAGGCCAATCAGTCATTTCTACATTAGAACTCAGTGTCTTTTGGATGACCATTCAGTCATATTCAGCCTTCTCTTCCTCTCTTTCTCCTTCTCCCCTTGTTCTCAGAGGTGATCTACATTTCCTGGCAGGGTGGATATCCATGTACCATCCTCTGCCCTCACTGAACTGATTCTACTGGTGAGTAGCTTGTTTCTCTTGGTCATTGGGTGTTAGGCTCTAGCATTCATGCTAACGTCTGTGGTCTGCCATGACTTCCAAGCATAAATATAGACTTAGTATCCTCTGTCTTTCTGAACTCCCTTTCTTCTTCCCATCCCACGGAAACTATACTCAGGTCCATCTACCTAGATGCTGCCATCGCTTCTCTTCTACTCAGGCTCCTTGTCTCCTCGTCTTAAGGTCTTCTGGACCATACCCTGGAAAGTGGAAATCCAATTTTAGATTACTGTTAATATCTATCATTTTGCTATATGTTTTAGTTTACTAAAGGCTGATAATGTAATATACCAGAAATAGGTTGGTTTTTACAACGGGAATTTATTAGGGTAAAATCTTATATTTCCAAGGCTGTGAAAATGTCTGAATCAAAGTATAATCAGAGATGCTGTCTTACCAAAGCTCCACCACTGGTGTTCCTGGACTCCTGCCATGTGCTAAAGTAAAATGGTGGCCTGTTTCTGCCTTCTACTCCTGGCCTCTTTCTCCCCAAGCTCAGCTGTGGGTGATCAGGCACAAGGCTTGTCTCTCCCCTCCCACAAGGGTTTGTTGCTTCAGCTTCAGGCTGCTCTGCTGATTCCAGCCTCTCAGGGTTTCTCTGTCTTTGTATGGCTGCAGATGATCCTGGAGTCCTCTCTTACACGGCAGGGTAAAATGGTAGCTCTCTTTCTCTGTATGTCTCTTCCTGTTTCTCCCGTTTATATAAGACTCCTGCAGGAGGGCTCAGACACACCCTGGGTCATGCCTTACTGA
Source organism: Tolypeutes matacus (assembly GCA_026826555.1). Classification (NCBI taxonomy): domain Eukaryota; kingdom Metazoa; phylum Chordata; class Mammalia; order Cingulata; family Chlamyphoridae; genus Tolypeutes; species Tolypeutes matacus. The sequence continues at coordinate 38,202,516 of JAKSZT010054487.1, read as the reverse complement.
AGTACTCCAATCAAAGGCCCCCAACTGAATTCAATCCAATCAAAGGGTCCTACACCCACAGGAATGGATTAGCTCCAAGAACATGATCTTTTCTGGGATTTGCAACAGCTTCAAACTGTCACATCATACCTCCATTTTTCTGGGACCCTAGATTCCTTTTCAGGGACAAAGTCAGCTTTATTACCCTGGTCATTTCTCTTATGAATTTCCTCCAAGTGTGTCTCTGATATCCAGAACTTTTATCTCCTTTCTGTATAGTGAGGAAACTTCTTAATGTCACTATCTTACAGTCAATCTACTGTTCGTTTAAAAAAAAAAAAGAGCTAGCAGGAAATTCTATGCTCTAAATCCTTAATATGTAAAGAGAAATGTGAAATTACATGCATGTAAGGACTGGATCTTGCAATTGAAAATCAGGCTTTCAAAACTACTGTTTATATTGAGTTATTTTAAAATCCATCTATAAACTCAATTGATTCTTTCACCTCTCTATGTACCTTTGCCTTCTGTCTTTGGGTGAATGAGCCATGGACATTCTGTTTAGTGCTCATTGCAAGAGTTTATAAAAAGATATTATAAAAATGAAAAATACATAAAATGAAATTTCAAAATACTACTTCAGTATCCCTCCATGGTTTTCCTTGCAAGCTTCAGGTCTCTTTACAGGTCTCTGGTATGAAAATGCTTAAATAAGAACATTCAAACCCTTCTCCCAAGAGCAAGTTTTTTTTTTGTTTGTTTTTTCAGGGACAGTTCAGTCTATATCAAAACTAAGAGAATAAATGTTTTCTTCAAGAAAACATAATTTGTAAAATTGCTATTCTATCCTCTATAAGAGCAAGCAATTAAAAACTTTTCCATAGTAATTTTATCTTTGGAGCCCTTAAATCTTAAATTATTCTTTTCCAGAAAAGTGTTTTACCATATATTCATATACTAAAGGTCTGTGGGGTTGGAGGTTGGGTGCATGGATTCTGAGCACAAAGTAATGCTTTATAAAGATAAGGTCAAGTGTCCATATTTTATCATCAGAAAACTTTTTGTTTAATGATCTGAAATTATGTGGGTTTTTTTATTTTGGTTTGCCATCAGAAGGTTATTTCTTCTAAATGGTTAGAATATTCCAGATTGTTCTCCACCAAGAGTGCAGCATAAGAGATGGCATAAAGAAGAATAGAAAAAAAAAAAAAAAAAGCCCTGGAAAAACAGGGGAAAAAAAAATCAAGAAACATTACACAAAAGACACTGAGTGTGACTAGAGACTTGGCATGTATTCAGAATTGTTATGAGCACATTTTAGAAGAATGTGAAAGTATACATTCTTAGATAATCCTGACTGGATATTTACCATATAAGCAATTCTAAAAACTATTCAGAGTCCAAGACTTCTGGTTCATCTGTTTTCCTATGGATTTGAGTTTTGGAATCCTATAACAATATATTCCACTAACATAAAAGTATGATTTGTTGAGCTTTTTGTGTCCAAATATTCAGAGTTCTTCTTAAATTTATTTTAATTTGACCAAGACCCCTTTCTTCCTTTTTAACAAAACTAGAAACCAAAGAAGGAAATTATGATTATTTTCATTGTCACAAAAGTCAGAACCTCAACTTTTAATTTTTCCACTTTTACCAAGCCTACCTCCACATTATATTATCTATATAAAAATATTCAATATAAGCATATTTCCCATTTGAATGACTCTTAACTAGTAGAAAAATTGACTAAGTTAATATGTCAAGCAACAGAAGAGCTTCTGAATAAACTAAGTGATAATTCTCTAACTTCCTCAACTGTTTGCATGTAACACAAGATACGGCAACAGACTCAGATAAAGGAATGTGAGCTTTCCTTCAAGCCAGCCCTGCCTTAGACTGAAGTAAGTATATTTTAATTGATACTTTCTCTATAGTATTGTTCTTATTTAAATATATTACTGGAAGGATAAAAACTGAAATACAAGTGTAGGAGGCTTCTTTAAATTCAGATGTCAGTTTTGAGTTTCTCTTCTATTCAAAGCTGTTTTCCACTCTCTACGTTTTCCTTGCTCTGGAGAGGGTCATGATACCAACATGGAGTCCCTATTTCCATCACACAATGTTTATTTGGATAAAGGCAAAAGCCTGGCCCATCAGTAAAATTGCACAAGTGAGGAAAAAATCTAAAATCAATGTGGCATAGATGCCCCAAAACTTAAGAATGAAAATTACTCAGGAGGTGCCTTCGTTTTCCTGAGCTGCTATCACAAATACTACACAGAGCCTTGGTTGAATCAATAGGAATTTTTTGGCTCACAGTTTTGGAGTCCCGAAGGCTTGCTTCTACCTAGGATCAGTAACGTTCTGGCTGGCAGGAGATCATTGGGTTCCTTGGCTTACCTGTCATATGATGATGTCCTCTCCTTTCTCTTCTGAGCTCTTTCCCTTGGCTTTCTCCTTCTATGTCTGAATTTCTTCTTCTAAAGGACTCCAGTAATGTGGCTTTAGGGACAGCCTCATTCAGTAGGGCCCCACCTTACCTAAAAATCACATCTTCAGGATATTCTGTCTACAATGGGTTCACGCCCATAGAATGTGTCTACATTGAGGTGGTGACTGCACTTATCCTGTTTCACCTTTATTTTCCTGAGAAGAAGACTGACTCCTCAGCCTTCCCTGACAACATATTCTCCTCTGACAATTTTCATAGGCAAGAAATACTTTGCATCTATCCTAAATTTCTCCTGTCACACACGATTATCTTTCTCAATGTGACTTTCGTGTATGTAGAAAACTACTCATTCCTTCCTCCAGAATTTGTTGTGGTTTACAAGGTTCTGGAGCAGGCTGCCTACTAACCTGCACACAAAATGACCCTTTAAGTTACTCAGAGACTGCTATTTGGTTTCCCATCAGTTTTCTTCTCTTATCAAACTTAGAAAATCATTTTTCAGAGATTCTTAACGGAGTCTGTGTCTCAATTATATACTTCAATGGCTTTTTCCTGAAAACTCCATATCTCAATGCAATTGTACAGTCCAAATTTACATACCACATTCTTATATATTTATATGCATCATACTAATAAAGTTTGTCTTCACTGACATCATCATCAATTCACATAATGATGATAATACTAATACATAATTCATAATGTAGTTAGAATCCATGCTGTGTGCTGACACATTATACATACTTAACAAAAGGTTATTGAAGAAAAAATAAATGAATCAACTATTGTGATTCACATATTCACATATTATTCCCAAGTACATAAATTATCTTTGAAGAATTCCATGTTAAATAGTAATTTTCAAACAAGACAATTTTTGTTAACAAGATTCAATAATTCCTCTATCATGATAAGATGGTAGTTTGTGTCATAGGTAAGCACCAGGCAGAAGGCATCTGCCAGTATTCTGCCTGGGTATGAATCCCAGTTCTATTACTCTGCATATGTGTGACTCTGCAAGCCATGTAACATCCCATCCATAAAGCCCACAGCAAAGCATCATTGTAAAGATCAAATGAGGTAATGCTTATAAAAAGCCATTAAGCATAGTAGCTGCCAAAATGGTAAGCTTTCAGTAAATCATGGCAGGAGTCGGGGGGTGGCAGAATATTTCCTTCCTGATTATTCTACTAACAAAGGGTGGCTTCAGGAAATGAGAATACGACCTGGACCAAAGGGCTACTTTTATTCTTTCTGACCTCCCCTTCTCTTGCTCTCTCTCTTCACCTGCTCTTTGGTTCCATAAGAGAAATCTCATGATACCTCCTATTTCCTGATTTCACTTCTATTCCTGCCTTCTTTACTGCTCTAAACACACGGTCAGCAGTCAATGGCTTGACTCTGGTTTTTCTGCCCCACTTTTCTGTCAAGCCTCAACCCCATGCTCTGTCCATACATCTGTTTTCTCTTCCTTTATTGCAGGACCACAGAGTACTGTTGGGGAGAACCACCTACTAGTGCAGATTATGCCTCTACAGTTTGTGTCCTCTCACCTCACCTGGGCCCTCAGAGCCCCTCAGCAATTCTTTCACATATCTCAGTCAACTCTCTCTCCAATTCTTTATAGCAGCTGTAAAAAACATCTTACCATCTTTTAAAATTCGCTGACACTTCTCTACCACCTTCATTCTCAACAGATGACTATGCTTCCAATTCACACACACACACACACACACACACACATACACATTGGGATCACCAAATTGAAATCTTAGTTATATTAAACATACACACTCTGTCATTTGAAAGAATGTCTGCATTAACACAGACATGAAAGAGACTATTTTTCCTTGTATTGAGGTTATTTGATTTAGCCTGGGTACCACTGGAGCACCCACCTGGTGGAAGGCTTCCTATATCCAAAGAAGCCAGTCCTGCTTGCATCAGATGTAAAGACTGGAGAGAAAGAAGAGCTCTGCGGGAAAAAACAACAACAACAACAAACTACTACCCATATTAGGATGCTCTTTAGGTCATCATCTGCTCCAATTTCCTGGCATCTCATTTCTGTGCCACTGATGTCCAATCAGAAGGCATCCATCTCTTCCCATTTTGTTATTTGGTATCTTTCAGCACATAAGATGAACTAATATCTAAAGTTTTCCTATCTGTGAGCTGTTGATAGCCTTACCATTAGAAGCTTCACCAGGGGCAAGCAGCTGCAGAAGCCTCCTTCAAAAACAGCTTAGAGGGAATATCAGCCAGACTTGACAGCAGCTTACTTGGAAAGAACCAAAGTAAAAGTACTAGCCTGTGTTTGATTTGGTTAATTGAAAATCTGGACATTCATTTTACTGACCATGTACCATAAGGAAGCTATGTTCAAGGGCCCTGAGATGGGATTCCTGAGATGAGCCCAGGCATTGATTCCCTGACAACAAAGCATGTCAAGGACAGCCAGCAGCAGTTCAGAGCTTGGAAGCAAAGGAATGCCTGGCCTAATGACTGCCAGACAGAAGAAAACCTCTGATATTTAATTGTGTTCTACAATTTCAACTAATAATTTTTTTTCCTTTGCCTCTGACAAAGGAAGCTGCAGTGGTTGTATTTGTAAAAAAAAAAAAAAAAAAAAACCCAAATTGTCCAAGAGATCTCAGCCATTGTCCAGGTCACTTTCAACTCTTATCTGGGCTATTGCAACGTCTCTTAACCAGTTTCCCTGCTTCTCCCTTGCCATACACTCTCTACAGACTTGTCTATTAAAAAGGCAGATCTACGCATGCCATTCTGCTGCTAAACATTCTCTAATGGTGTCTCATCATGGCTAAAGTAAAATCCAAATTCCTTATCCTGATTTCCAGCACCTCTCTGATCTGACCTCTGCCAAGCTGCCCATACTCACTTCCTACGACTTTTGACTTTCTTCCTCACTGACTGTCAGGCATACTGTTCTTCTCCAACCTCAAACATGCCAAGGTCATTTTTGGCTGAGGGTCTTTATGCTTGCCATCCTCTCTGCCTGGAAGGCCCTGAAAAATTTTCTTAATGAAAATTTCCTAATTAATTAAAAACCAATTGGTTTAAATAAACAGAATTAGAATAAGCATATGACTATTTAGCTATCTTTTTATTGATAGATTCAAGCATAGAGCTTCCCATCTAACCTAAAATTCTTGGAACATATTAATGTACTCATGATTATTTTCACATTATTTTATATTAGAAATTACATTAATCATTTTTCTAAGAAACAATAGTATCTACTCCCCATTGGCCTATAGTTTGTAGCTAAAGACTTTAATAGATCAAATTCAATCTACCTCTCTGGAACTTATAATAGTGATTAAGGCTAAACTAACTTGATCCTGGCTTGTAGGGTAAAGGCTAAGGTGCTGCAAGAAAGAGCCCCAATATGCAATCGCTTAAATGAAATAACTGTTTACTTTTCTGTCCTATAATAGTCCCATGTAGCCTCAACTGCAAAGTCTTTTTTTCAAGGTCATTTGCGGACCCAGATTCTCTCCATTTAGTTGCTCTACTATTCTCTGGGGCTCAATCCTCCTCTGCATAGTCAAATTAGGTTGTAGTAATATTAGAGTTCTAGTGTCTAAGAAGAAAGGGAGAAAGTAACTTCCTTTTTTAAAAAGAATATTTATTATATTTATTTCTGACCCGCTCCCCCCACCCCCGGCCCCCAATCATTGTTTGTGCTCGCTGACTCTGCTTGTCTTCTTATTAGGAGGCACTGGAAACTGAACCCGGGAACCTAGGACCTCCCATGTGGGAGGGAGGCACCCAATTGCTTTAGCTACCTCTGTTCCCTGCTTGTTGTGTCCCTCATTGTGTTTCCTCATTGTGTCTCCTCATAGTGTCATCTCATAGCATCATCTTGTTGCATTTCCTCACTGTGCCAGCTCATTGTCTTGCTTATCTTCTTTAGGAGGCACCAGGAACCAAACTTGGGACCTCCAATGTGGTAGGCAGGCACCCCAACTGCTTGAGCCACATCTGCTTCCCAAAAGTAACTTCCTTTTAAGCAAGTGAGGTGGAAGTTGCTCTCTGACTACTTTTCATGGTGGAACTAAGTCCCCTGGCTACGCTTTGCTGCAAATGGGCTGAGAAATGTAGTCTCTAGCTGGGTATCCATGTCCAATTAATCCATGTTCAGTGCTGCAGTTCCCTCCAGCAACACTTGTCCAACCCCCATGGAACTAAATCTATTCACAGTACCTGCAAGGCCAGGAGACCGACTGGTCCCAAATTAACTCTGGAAGAAGGAGGAAGTTATACAACAACTTTGAACAAAAATCTGTCCAAAGCAGTGTTCATATAATTATATAGGGTGATGTAAAATGATATTAAATATAATTGGCATAGAATGTATATTTTATTATAAGTGTCACAGGCATCAGTTTTAAAAAAAGAAAGGACTTTGTGGAAAACTAACAAAATGATGATGATGGAACAGCCCCATCCCAAAAGCAAGAAGTATCTTCAGTTCCAAGCAAAACAATTCCATTCTTCTGTCCCGTAATATCTACCTCCCTTCTCAGCCTGAAGCAGAGTGGACATGGTCCCAAATCCCTCAAGAATGAGGAATGAACAAAAATAAGGGGGGAGTGTAACCGCTGACTAAAGCAGATTTATTGTTATTGTAATTATTATCTTGTGTTAACTGAGTAATATGTAACATTGATATATAAAAAGAAAAAGACACTAGAACAGAAAGTTTTATCATATGGTGATGAAGAAGTGAAAAGTATCTGACTGATTTAGTGTTTGAGATGGAATGGATAATAAAGTTTCCAAAACTATATTCTAAAAAAAAGAAAAGAAAAAGAATGATAATTTAGACTATCATGGAAGTATCAGCAAGCCAAGAGTCAGTTAGCAAAACAATACAGCTGTACTAATGGCCCATAAATAACTTGAATGCTTTTCAAGAAAAAGAAGGGGCGGGGAGGGGGTGCTCTGAAATGCCATTCCAGCATCTGACATAAAATTCTGAGAAAGACTCTTTGGACTACTGTCCTAGCACGTTCTGCCACACACACAAAATAGCATATCTAGTATCGTAATACTTCTCAATCTATATCAGTATTCTCTGTTTACTTGTCTATCTCTACTAATTGACTGTATGCCTTTTGAAGGTAAAGAATCATGTCTATATCTCCTGAATAGTACAGTCTGAGCCCCATGAATGGATAATGAATGAAAGCACACTGAGTTTCCAGGGTCAAGGTTAGGAGTACTGGATCATGTGATTAGTACTTCAGAAGGCCAAGGGAATTGTGCCACATAATGAATCTTACAACCTAAGTGACAAACAACACATGACAAGAGTACTTTACTCATATCTCAGTGTTTCACCTTCTGTTCCTCTGCTTCTGTATGAAATTTACTATTTTTTGGTTTGTATTCTCCCTGTCTCCGCCCCCCCACTTTCATTCCTCCTCCACACAGCTGTTTCTATCATGGAAATAAATTATGTTTAAATGTTTATTAATTGAATAAAGTTGAGTTTTTCTGGACTAAATATTAAAAATGTATTTAAATTAACATTTTTTTTCTCAGAGCAAAACTTTTTCTAGTTTGCTTTACTTCTGAGGATCTTACTAAATTTGACAATATAATTAAAAAGGCATTGAACGTGAAATATGATATGTAAAATTTATAAAGTTAAAATGACAATCATAAAACTCCTAGAAGAAAATGTAGGGAAACTTCTTCAAGATCTGTAGTAGGTGGTGATTTCTTAAACCTACACCCAAAGCATAAGCAATAAAAGAAAAAATAGATAAATGGGACCTCCTCAAAATTCAACTCTTTTGCACCTCAAAGGACTTTGAGAAGACGGTGAAAAGGCAGCCTACTCAAATGGTAGAAGATATTTGGAAACCACATATCCGCTAAGGGTTTAATATCCATGTTATATAAAGAGATCATACAATTCAATGATAAAAAGACAAACAACCCAATTTAAAAATGGGCAAAAGACTTAATAGATATTTTCCAAAGAGGAAATACAAATGACCAAAAAGCACATGAAAAAATGTTCAACATAATTAGCTATTAGGAAAATGCAGATCAAAACTACACTGAGATATCATTTCACACCTTATAAAAAGGCCAATATTAAAAAACAAACAAACAAATAATAATAATGAAAAAAAGAAAACTACAAGTGCTGGAGAGGATGTGAAGAAATAGCCACACTTCTTCACTGTTGGTGGGAATGTAGAATGGTGCAGCCTTTGTGGAAGATAGTTGGGTGATTCCTCAAGAAACTAAATATAGAACTGCTGTACGATCCAGCAATACCATTACTAGGAATATATTCAGAAGAACCGAAAGCAAGGATGCAAACCGACATTTGCACATCAATGTTCATGGCAGCATTATTCTCAATTGCTAAAATACGGAAACAACCCAAATGTCCATCAACAGAGAAATGAATATACAAACTGTAGTATATACATACAATGGAATACTATTCAGCTGTAAGAAGAAATGAAGTCAGATGCATATGACAATGTGGATGATCCTTGAGGATATTATGCTGATAGAAATAAGCCAGACACAAAAGGACTTACTATATGATCTCACAAAACACGATAAATAAGCTCATGGAGATAAACTCTAGAGTATAGGTTACTAGGAGTTAGAATGTGGGATGGGTATGGGAGCTGATGCTTAATGTATGTAGAATTTTTTATAAGGTTTATTATAAAAGTGTGGAAATGAATAAGTTGATGATAAGACATTATAGTGAGCATAACTAATACAGCTGATTTATAAATGTTATTGTGGTTAAAAGGGGTAGTCTGTGGATGTAATATGTCAATTGAAAGGAAGGTGGAGAATAATCTAGGGACTATATAACATAGTGATTTCGGTGGTGGATGAAGATTGTGACCAATAGGATAAGTATAAGAATGTTCTTTTACAAAGTGTTAAGAATATGGTGTTACATGAGAAAATTACAACTAATGTAACTTAGGGATGATAGTTAATGGTAATATTGCAATATTTTTGCAGCAATGGCAAAGAATTTCCCTTTTCAAGAAATGAAAATGTTCTAAAATTGACTGAGGTGATGTAATGACAGCACAACTTTGTTATGAAAATGAGAGCCACCGAGTGTACATTTTGAATGGATTGTACAAAGCATGGGACTGTATAACATAATGAATCCTCTCGTGGAAGATGAACTGTGGTTAAACAGAATATGAGAATGTTCTTTCATGAACTATAACAAGTATATAATACTAATACCGGGTATTAATAACTAGGTGGGCTGGGGGGGAAATATACCAAATGGATGATATTGACTATAGTTAGTAGTGCTGCTTTGATGATGTTCTTTCATAGGTTGTAACAGTTGCTTCACAATAATACAAGACTTTGGTGGTGGCATGATGTATGGGAGCCCTGTATGATAATATGCATGTTTGTTTTATAACTTCACAACTTTTACTATACACTTATTGTTTATGTATGTTCATGTATGAATGATAAAATTCAATTTAAAAAGTAAAAACATAATCACATATTTTAGAAAATAAGATTTACAATTGTCTTCCCCTCTCCATTTTCCACTTTAAAGCTATGGAAAAATCAGAGTATCAGGCAGCAACTGGCTTTTATAGTTGTTTTTCTAAGTTCTATTTATGTATTTTTTAAACATATTTTTTTAAAGATTTATTTTATTTATTTATTTCTCCCCACTCTATTGTTGTTTGCATTTGCTGTGTCTGTTGTGTGCTGGTCTTCATTTTAGGAGGCACCAGGAACTGAACCTGGGACCTCCCATGTGGTAGGCGGGAGCTCAATCACTTGAGCCACATCCGCTTCCCTAAACATATTTTTTACACATATAATCAACTCGAAAAGCATTAATTAAAAAACTTACAAAGTCATTTTTTTCTCTGTCTAGGTTAAATAATGAAAACTTTATGTAAACAGAACTATGGGAATTATATAAACTAGAAATACCACTGTAAACCAAGAGTTACTTGTGACGTCTTGTGACTATAAAAATTGATTGGCCCTATACTTTAAAAGTTAGTTATATAAAAATACAGAGAGACATTTTGTTGCAGTGAAAATATTATTATACTGCCCAGATCTATGTAGATTTGTGCACCTTTAGTTAGAGGTGTGCGCTTTACAGTTGAGTTTTAGGGATCTTCTAATATTCATTTCAAGTATAATGGTATATTATTTCTTTTTCCTTTGTCTTTCTAATGAAATATAAGAACCCCTGAAGCATACATCTAAAACTGTTTTGAACATCACCAGCTGCAGTAACTACAATAGGTAGCATACACATTAGTCCTCTGATGTTCCGAGGAAAAATATTGAGGTAAATAAATGAGCAAAGTGACTTTACACTTAATCATCAGTATCTCCAAAAAAGGATAACCGAGGGCTTTGTTCATTCATTTAACAAATGCTTATTAAGCACTTAAAATGTTATGCAGAGTGTTGGGTGCTGGGAACCCCCAGTGACCAAACTAGCTACAATCTCCTGCTTTCCTGGAGCCTGCAGTCTAGCTGAAATTCAGAATTTTATGAAGAAATTGCAAGTGAAAATTTGAAAGGAGGATGTCCACAGGGCTACTGACACATAAAGCCTAGTCTGAGTAGTTAGAAACTTAAAACAGACACAGACACAAAAATGCATGAGATTTAATTTTCCTAACATCATCAGTTATTCTGATGATAATACTTTTAAAGTTAGTGTTGGCTAAACACTCCATATGTTGTGTGTGTGTGTGTGAAAAAGCCTTTTCTCTAAATATCCTCCCTAACAGTATTCTTATAGTGAGAGCGTGATTAAATGTCACTTAACAGGAAAAAATGTATTGAGTGCCTACAAATGTTAGAGTACAAGACAGATACATATTGCCTTCAGGAAGCATCCAGTTTAGGAAGAAGATGGCTATTGAAGAATAACAAATGTGATGATTATCTCAAGAGGCGAAGCCCAGGAGGATATAATGAAGAAGCTAAGCCAGTCAGCTGTTGGCTGAAGGTTTCTAAGAGATTCGCAGATGTATAAACAGCTCCGACTTTGGTACTGTTAGGCCTCTTTGGGGGTCTTAATTTCCTTATTCTTTGTCTCATATAAAGTATGTCCTTTCACATAGTTTTTGTATTAAAATGCATCCCATCCCCTAACACACACACACATAAACACACACACACAATTGGCAATGTTGCATGGCCGAAGACTTGGTAACTTAGATAAGATCAGTTCTAAGTATAAAGGAGAAAGACTCTTTTACTCTTGGTGTTATTTTTCTTGAACTTTTCTTTCCCTCCTCTTCCTATTGAAGTGGCAAGACTCTGAAAGCAAAAATTAGGATATAAGTCTAAGACAGCGGTGCAAAAGAGGCCTCTTTGCTTTCTTTTAATCCAGGCTTTAGGCCAACGGCACAAAAGGAGTCCTTGTTGCACTCCATGACTCAGCCTTGCTCACTAGGGCTCTGGTTTAGTGCCAGAGTCTTACAGCAAAGAATGTGTGCTGAGATGTTTTTGCTGGTCCCCGTGGAATCAGAAGATGGCTGATTTATGTCTCAGAGACTTGGAGTCCCAACAAAGCCTCTTTCTACGAGAAACAGATGTTTCTAGCAAGAGTGTCCTGTAAAGTCTGACTTTCGCATACTGATTCTCAAAGATCTCCACCTGTGTGGTTTCATTTGCTGCTCACAGCAGCCCTGCAAAATGGGTCGATGGCTATGGCTATTTCCTTAGTAGAGGAAACAAGAAGACTACAATATGTTGATTTAGGAAATATACTCAAATACTTGAAAAATTTGTTGCTCCTTAGGTGTAGAGCTCCACTCCACACCCACATTTTGCACCAATTTAGAGAGGAGGGTTGATTGTACTGATAAGATCATGGGCTATTAATTAAGCTACTATTTTCTAGGACCAAAGTTTTCCAAGGGGTTTACAGGTCAGCATAGGCTTTGGTGCTTTCTCTCGCATCCTATCGGCTGGCTGGCAGGATGCAAACGGAAAAGGGGTGATGGAGGGGTTGTCCTCTCCCTCTTCTCTGGCTCCCAAAATTTTGAGCACAGCCTAGGCTACTTCAGCTGCATACAGGAGCACTAACAGGAACCTCTTGTTTGGCTTTCAGACTCCATTTCCATTAGCACCCACTGCATTAGGAATGGAGAGAGCAATCCTAACAGCCTGCTTTCGCCTGCGGCTATTTAGGATTAACAAGTTCAAGGAAAACCAGACTTTCATGTGTTCAGCCAGGCTTATTAGAGCTTTTTATGATGGCTTGAAGTCAAAGTTCTAACTGATAAAGTTTTTTTTTTTACTGTTGTTTGGTTATTTTTCTCTTGAATCACTTGCTTTGTGAGAATATTCCTCTTAGAGGTATCAGGGGAGGAGATGATTAGTTGAGACAAGATTAGGGATATATCTGGTTCTGTTTGTCAAAATACCATGAAATAGCATCCCATACTCACTCAGATTTCTAAGCAGTGTAAGCATGAAAAATCAATTTAAAGAAAAATGCTATTTTTATTTGCAGAATACATTTTACCGACATCAGTGTCAGTAGAGGCCCTGACATTCACTGTAAACAGCACAGGGTACAGAGCAATATTTACAGACAAGCCTAAGGAAGTTCAACGAAATCTTGACCACGAATCCAAGTCTGCCCAAGTTGAACATAAGATACCTGTACTACCACACACACCTGTTCACGAGCCATTCCACTGGCCTTGCTAGGTTTGGAATTAGAGAACTATGAAACATCAAGAGAGAGGCAAATGATTTGAAAGACAATAATAAAATATATCCACTCCGAGTCCCATTGCAGCCATATGGTTGAAATTGTGCAATGAACAGAAGTATCGATTGATGAAACGTAACAAGTTAGAGTTCCCAAAAGTGGGTGCTACAATAGACATTTCCCATTGTACACATATTTAGAAATAGATGTTTCTAGCAAGAGTGTCATGTAAATGCTGATATTTGCATACTGATTCTCAAAGATCTCCACCTGTGTGGTTTCATGTGCCACTCACAGCAGCCCTGCAGAATGGGTGGATGGCTATGGCTCTTTCCTTAGTAGAGAGAGTTACCATGCTCAGCCTGCTGCTCTTCTCACTCATCTGGGGTTGCAGGTATAGTCTGAAAAATGCATATTAAATATTGTAGTAATTTGGAAATGAAGCCTAAAATATTGATTTATACACACCAATATTTTATATGCACTGCAAAAATGAAAGCTAGAACAATTTGGGTGTCAAGGTGCTGATTTCTAATGACAGTGACCAGGGAAAAGGTGTTGTGTTTATCTAAAACAGACATGGGTTTTAGAAGGCTAATAAAACTCACTCTAATTTTTTTTTTCTAGATGGTTCCATCCACTGCCATGGCTTTCCCAGCCACTAAAGTACTAGTGCTGTCTCAATCCACATTTCCAGGCTGTATCTCTCTCCCATCTCCTGATTGGTAAAGTCATTTCCTTGCTGGAAAACTCCTTCCAATATAGCTTTGAGCTATATTGTCTCAAGCATGAATTGGGCTAGTCTTACAGGCTGAACTCTTCAGCAGGGGCTGCAGATAAGTATGCTAAGGAAGGAAGGCAAGATAGGCTGGTGGCAAAAGCAGATGGCTTTCATCAAATCTGATGATGCTAAAACTGCTTTGGTTTATTCTCTGTAAAGCATTTTCTCTACTTGTGAAGAGCAATGTAGATTGTTTATAATTTCAAATTATTTTTATTTCTTTAAGAGCCCCTCAAAGTCAGTTAGATAAACAAACCATTATGTTAAAAACAGAAGAATTCAAATAAGCATAACTTACCAATTAATGGGTTGACCCATGCTGAACATTAGCTCTTCTACAGATGGAATGCCTATATAGACATTACCAACACATGACATGAGGTTATCTGGTGTTAAACTAATGTACAAATGTACAAATAAATATCCAAAGCAGGGTTGCAAATGTGAAAATAGTAAATGGTCATGTACAATTGAAATAGTGACCATTCCCTTATTTTCAGGAAATGAGTGTTTCAAAAAACTAATCAGCAGTAAAGCTGTACATAGAAACAGAGACTCCTACTTAAAATAATTAAATCAAGAAATCATATAGACATTTATATGAGACTTTAGCCATCATTAAAACCTTATTCTAGCCAGAAATACATGAATATGACTCCCACTGACTTACTAGATGCCACATTTGTGTAAACTTAGCTGATAAATTTATACTAGTTGAGGTAAGTTTTCCAAGGTTAGCACTAAGAATATTTGCATAATGAAGTTTTTCTTTAGCATTTGTCTATTCTTGCCCTTATTTCTCATTTGATTTAACTATATATCATGTAAGAGCAAACATTATTACACCAGGAGAACATTTTCTACTTGTTCTGAGAATAAGTGAACATTTTGGGTCTTAAAAACAGAGTGCAACTTTATTCTTTCCCCCATTTGGTTTTTCTTTTTTCTATGTTTTATAAAATTGAAATGAACACCTGGGAAGCAATGTTATGGTTTAATATTTCTCCACTTAAATATTTTATTTGAAAATATCCATATGAAAACTTAGCTGAAAAAAATGTGATAGAAGTTTCACTCCAAGAAAAGAAGCCAGGTGGCTTTAGTCTGACAAAATCTTTATCAGACACCAATCTAAAAGTGATTTTATTTTTTCTATTGCTTGAATAGTGCTTAAAATAAAAAATAAAACTGCCTACTGGTTGCTTTGATTTCATAGAACACCAATGAATTTCATGTTAACCTTTCCAAAGATTTATCAAACATAATAACAAAATAACAAAATAGCATAATAACAAAATAACAAAAACCAACACTCCTGAGATAAGCTATACAATGGAATTTAATAACGAAAAAGATAATTCATTAAAATGCCATGCATCTACAAATTTATATACATACATTCCAAACATCTAATAAAATGATAACTACCATAAAATACTCTAAGATCACAGTAAATACCTAAGCCCTTAAACAAAAAATACAAAATCTCATCACCTTTTTATTATATATATATATATATATATATATACATATATATATATATGTGTATATATATATGCGAACATTGAGTATTCTGTAATATCATTTGATTTTTCTTTCCATCAGAATTTTATTTTCTCAACATCATTAAAAATATGTCTTACTTAAAATGATTCTGGGCTGAGTAAAATGTTTAGAGCCTTGGCTACTTTTTGCTTGCACACCTTGTGGTTTGGTAAGAAGCCTGAAGGCTATTTTACACTCACTTTTCCTTATATTCAAACCCACACAGGGCTTTCTTAAAAGGGATTCACAGTATTCTTTAGCCTCTCCACCTGCTCCTGGGGAAGAATGGGAGAAAGCCATAATGTAATACTACAAACTGGTAAGTATTTTAGTACCATACCAACCATGGATTTATTCCCAAATTATTACTCCATGAATGGACAGCCTGAAGATGTGTGACAATGTGGGTGAAGATGGGTATATAATCCAGTCTCAATCTGGGCAGAGCCTGCATTACATCCTTTCTTGCAGAATTTTCTTGAGAGCTGTGTATATGACTCTATCCTGGTTTTCCTTGTGTAACCAGGGGGTGGGAGTGAGTGTGTTTTGAGTCTAGTCAGAGGTTACAAAAACTCAAACAGACCAGATTATCTTGGCTGCTTTGTACGACATATAAGATAAGATGTCTATGGCTATAGAGAACTAGATATAATACGTGGATATTTTTAGGATCTAGCCTCAAGAATAGGAAATAAAGGTATAAAGATGTGTGATGGGGTACTTATTGCTTACTAAAATTCTGAATTGTTAAGATGAAGGGTTAAGCTATCATGACCTGCTTCATTGATTTTTCTCTTCCCTTCTGCTCTGTTTTACTGCCTCTAATTTGTTCAATACTTTAATATTTGTAGATAGATGTTTTTTACTTTGAGAGATTTATAAATTTAAGTATAGATAAATAAAAAATATACACTTAAAAAATTACTCATAAATCCAAACCCTAAGGGGAATCATTTTGGCGTATTTCTTTCCAGTATGTTTCTGCATGCATATTTTTGGTATGTATTTCTTAGGCAATAAATTATTATTTTTGTGTGTCAAGATAATATTGCCTAGGATAAAAGGTAATATCATACAAGTTTTGTACTTTATGTGAAAAATTAGAAGTGAAACAACAACAACAAAAAGAATATGCAACAGACTAAAATGCTATGGGAGAAAATCAGGAGGTTTTCACATAACCTAAATTATGTTGAAGTCAATGGAAGTAATAAAGGAAGATGCCCCTCTCAACAATATAATCTAGTAAGGATCTCAATTTCCAAAATAAAATTTAGAAGTAATAGACAAAACATCCCATATTGTTTAAGATTTAATTGTAATACCAGGAAGGGTAGCACCAAAATTAAACTAATATAGAGAAGAATCTCTGATTACTTATATTAAGCTTACATGTTGCCCAAGGAATAATGTTCAATGCACTCATTTTATATGGTCAAGGGACCAACTTGCTTTTTTGTCTTATGTGTGTGTTTTGCTTTTTGTTTGTTTGTTTAACTTGAGGAATGGCTCCTATGCAAATGTAATTTTGAAATAAACCTATTATTTATGGGCTGCCAGACTATAAAAAAGAAGATGTATTTTTTAAAAAATCAATTTTATTGATGCATATTCATAAAACGTACAATCCATCCAAAGTGTACAATCAATGGCCTCTCCCTGCTTTCAGCACCTCCAGTGGTATAGTCACTGAGTTGTGTATTCTTCACCTCAACTGATATTAGAGTGTTTTCATTACTCCAATAATAATAATAAAAAAGAAAAAACCCCACCTCTACCCTTAATAATCACTTCTCAATCTATCTATAATTATTGTCTATTCTCAAATTTTATTTTATAAATAAATAAAATGAGTTGTTTAAGAAATAAGATATCAAAACTCCAAAGATATCTTTATTAATCTAGGCCCTAGACATTTGTATAAACCACCTTCTATTTTTTTAAATATATTTTTTCTAAAAGATACTTAGATTACATAAAATGTTACATAAAAAAATATAAGGGATTCCTATATGCCCCCCTCCCCACACCTCCCACCCTTCCCCACATTAACAACCTCCTTCATCAGTGTGGCACATTCATCACAACTGATGAACACATCTTGGAGCATTGCCACCAATTATGGACTACAGTTTACACTGTAACCCACACTCACTCCCACTCAATTCTGTAGGTTATGGCAGGATATATAATGGCCTGTATCTGTCATTGCAACGTCATTCAGGAAAATTCCAAGTCCCAAAAGTGCCTCCATATTACACCTCTTTTTCCCTCTCCCTGCTTTCAGCACCTCCAATGGCCACTGTCTCCACATCCATGATATAATTTCTTCCATTGCTAGAATCACAATAAGTCTATAGTAGAATACCAGTAAGTCCACTCTAGTCCATACTTTATTCCCCAATCCTGAGGATTCTGGGATGGTGCTGCCCACTCCATCTCTAATTGAAAGGGGGCTTCAATCCCATATGGTGATGGATGGGACTCTCCTGCTTGCAGCTGTAGACTCTCTTGGTTCCTTGGTATGATAGCTATCCATTCTCATCTCCCTGCCAGTTGTCCTGAGTGAGTCCAGTGAACTGGAGAGTAGGTGTTGCAACTCCACTGAGGCTCAGGGCCCAGCCAGCACATGGATAGCCCAAAGATTCAAGTCTCTTGGGTGTACACCTACCAACTCTAGCACCAACTGTAGGTTCAAATAGAAGAGACAGAAGAGGCATGTGTAGAGAAGTCACAGCTGAGTCCAACTCTGTCACACTCGGGAGCACAAATTCCAAAGTAGGGCCCACTGGCAAGGCACCAAACTCTGGAGCTATCTGCCCTGACCATAGGACCTGGGTGTCTCCAGAGCTCTCAGGAGCCCCACTATTCAGGGTAGTAATCTACCTTGGTAGTCTATGCGATCCTGCTGAGACCTGCACAAGCGTTAACCTTGGGGTGACCTTCCAACTCACTGTGAAGTCTTTTAGCCATATAAACTCATTTGTCTTTACCTTTTCCCCTTTTCTTCAAGGTTTTTTTCCAGTTGTATTGCTAGTTGGTGCTTGGTAGTAATCCCTCCATACCAGAGAGGCTCATCCCTGGGAGTTATATCCCATGCTGCGGGGAAGGTAATACATTTATATGCTGAGTTTGGCTTAGAGAGAGGCCACATTTGAGCAAAATGGAGGCTCTCAGGAGGTAACTCCTAGGCACCCTCCAACACTAGCCTAAATTGCAATTTCAAGAGCAAAGGCTCATAAGCATAGTCATCAATACCAAGGACCCATCAGTGGACTATCCTTCTTCATTAGTCATTGCCCCTGTACTTGGGGGATTGTTGCTGTTCCATTAGAGAATGTGGCAGAGCTCCACAGGATGGGAAATCAAGATGTATTTTATAAACTGGGGATATGAAGTAGAATTATGCACAAATGCCCACCTAAAATAAATCTCCCTATTAAATAAATTTTTACAACTTATTCAACAGTGGAGATTTTCACTGGTTGAAAGTGAATACTATTTCAATAATACACCTGTATGGCAACAAAGATATAAAAAAGAGAGTTCAGATCCATAATAAATTCTGTTCACAGGTATTAAATCAGAAAAGTAGGTTGGTTATTTTTTTAATACAAACTAAGGAAATATATTTAACTATAATATTTATTTTTAAATATTAAAATAGTTTTGTTATATGAAACAGCATTATTTCTCATATATATTGATGTTTATTAACTAGCTTAACCCATGTCTCCCCTTTACTTTATATTACCAATATTTATATGTTTTTCCAAAGAACATGGAAGAATTAACAAACAATACTTTAAAAGTGTTCATATGATTTCCTGGTACATTACTATTAACATAATAGCTATTACTAAAATGTATGGCAAATAACCCTTTAAATCATTTACTTCTATATTTACATTAAAATATATTGTTCCATTTTGATTGATTAAGCAGCAAAGTTTCCAAAGAATTAAGTCTTCAGTGTGTTTTCTTTCTGGCATATCACTCAAGTTATCAATGGACTATTAAGAAGCATTTAACTACACCAATTGATATTTTATTTAAATAGTTTTTTACCGTGAATTAATTTAGAAATACAAGTAACCTGTTACCAAATAATAGTTTTCATAATATTCATCAGACAGAATTATCACCATGTGTGGGGTTTGAAGTTGTATGTACCCCAGGAAAACATGTTCTGAAACCTAATCCATTCCTGTGGGTGTGATAAGGTTACTTCAGTTAAGGTGTGGCCCACCTCAATCAGGATGGGTCTTAATCTTATTATTGGAGACCTTTATAAGTTGAGTGAAATTCAGACAAAGTGAAAGGCAGAAGGAACAGCCAGAAACTGATCATCAATGGAACCCGGAAGAGAAAGAAGAGACCAGTAGACACCGCCATGTGTCTTACCATGTGACGAGCTAAGGATCAAGTATCACCAGCAGCCAGTCCCAGAATGCCACAGTCATTACCTTGATGATGCCTTGATTTGGACTTTTTCCCAGCCTCAAGCCATGAGCTAATAAATTCCCATTGTTTAACCCCACCCTTTTCTTGCTATTTGCTTGAGCAGCCTAGGACACTAAAACACGATGGAAAAAATTATATCTGATTTTCTTAGATGATCAAACTTATTTGTCCAATAATTCAATTGTTGATGTTCTGATTGCCAAGTAGCCTGTAGTTCTGAAATAATTTCTTTCATTTTGGTCTCTTTTCTAAATGAACCAAGCAATGTTATCTATGAAAAATTATTCTCTCCAAGGAAACTGACCCTCTTGAGGACTAGGAATGTGTCTTTCTCATTTTTATATTCCTGCACCTTCCATGCCTGCCACATATCAGTAAATGTCCAACAAATGAATGAGTCAGTTTTATAACAGTGATCAATTTTCCTTTCAGTGTTTCATAACAAAAAAGAAATTATTCTTTTTATTTCTTCATGTCCAAGTTCTCAATATCATTTTATTATGCAGCTAATTGTATGGACTCATTTGTTATGAATATTTTTAATAAGTATCTTTTAAAAATAGGCATAAATATTTGTACTCATCAACATAAATGCCAAACTGATTTTAAAAAGAGACCAAAATACAGTGGCCTAAATAAGGTAGATTGGCAGCAGGGGTTTAATTTTTTGGCACTCACACTAAGACACATTCTCTATCAACTTTATCAGCAATAGAGTTAAAGTTTTGATCTTCATCTGCTTGACTCATAAGTGTCTTTCTCAACTGGTTCACATCTTAGGTGATGATGAGAAGGAGTGATTTATTAACCCCCTCTTGTATTACCCCAATAGTAATCAAATTTATTAGGAAAGCTTTTGTGTCCCATATGATTTGTGAGCATAATATGGTTCATCAGAAAAGTTCCAGAAGGACTGCAGTCAAATACTATTTTAATATTGTTATAAAGCACAACAGTTCTGTCCAAGGGAAGAATTTTCCAGCTTAGACCCAATATGAAAATAATTCTTCCATTTAAAAGAAGCAAACTATAACACCTACCATCCCCCCCACTGCACCCCACATTTCCCTCCCACCCCTCTCCACATCACTCCCAATCGGCAGAACACAGAGGCTGCAATCCAGTGCAAGAGACTCAGACAGTTACAAGGCAGCAAAAACAGAGAGAAGCTCTAGGTATGTAGCAGTGAGGACTGAAGAAAGTAACCCCTGAAAATACTGTTTGCAAAGGTTATTTTGATGCAAAAATCCATAAACTGCGAAAAGATTAAAAGGGCTTGGTTACAAGGATTTCAACAGGTCTGCAAGAGGAAAGATCAGCGTAAAGCACACAGAACAGGGTCAGTAGAACCTGGACAGTTTAAGAAGAAAATTTAAAGGAAGAGAGAACAGAACAAGACCCTTCCTCAGGCACATGTGGCTAAGGCCTCCACAGTTGTTAGAAGGAGAAACTGGAACTTGAAATAAAAAATTCATTGTATGCTAATATACATTCAATATGATTAGTCTCAAGTCACTCAGTATACTTCTCTCTATTTTGTGGCTTTAATTCTTCTAAATTTTTAATTCATCTTTTTTTTTTTCATTTTTATTCTTTTTTTTTTTTTCATTATTTTATTTATTTAATTTCCTTCTTATTTCTAACTCTTCTAAATTTATCACTCATGTTGTTTCTATGAGTGGGGGACCTCCTACTGTTATTAAAAGTGTATACTGAGGCTGAAATGACCACAACTGATATTTGGAGCCAAGATTCTGATTCTCATTGGACACCGTGAGTACACAGCAAGCACCCCTGTACAGTGCTTCCTTAACAAGACTTGTTTCTATCTGAGTGGGTTTCAGGTCACACAGAGTGATCATGGGACGTCCATGGCAGAACCATCTCCCTTTTTTGGTGATGTCTTAGTTTTTCAGGCTTTCCTTTCTCTTGTTCCCCATATTCAACCATTCCAAGTAATCTTGCTTCTGCCTCTCGAGAAATTCTCCAATCTATTTCATCTTTCCATTTAGCACAGGCCCATTAATTCTGTCTCTTGGACCTGTAAAATAATCTACCAAATGTTTTCCTTCCTTAATTCCCCTTACAGCTCCCAGTAAACTTTCTAAAGCCAAATCTGATTATATCTTTCTCAAGCTATAAACATTCCAATGACTCCCAATTGACAATGGGATATAATCCAAACTCTCAGAGCAGGGGTTCTCAAAGTGTGGTGCCCAGACTAGCAGCATCAACATCACTCAGGAATTTGTTAGAAATGCAAATTCTCTCCTCTCCCCCAGGACCTGTAGAATCAAAATCTTTGGGCATGTGTCCCAGAGATCTGTGGTTTAACAAGCCTTCCAGGGGATTCTGATGCATGTTCAAGATTGAAAACCACTGCTAGAGGAAGGCTTATATAGTTAATGCTACTGGCCTTGCTTCCCCGATGCTTGCCCTTGATCTCTGTGTATCTGGCCTCAGAATATCTCAGCACTTCCCAAACATGTCATGCCCCTTGACACTTCTGTACTTTGGCACTTCCTACACCTGAAATGCTATTCTACTGCTCCGTTGTCTGGTCAAATCCTACTTGTCTTTCAGGGCTCCTCAGATCCTTTTGGAGTGAGCAGGATATAAATAAGTATATATTCATCCTTCCTGACCCAGCTCAAATATCACGTTTGCTGCGGAACATTCCCTAACTCCCATGCAGATTTACGCATTCCTTCCTCTGTGCCGTCAATGGATTTAACACTGTGTGATAATTGTTTATGCCTTCTCTCACTAGAGGATAGATTCTTGAGGGCTCATTGTGTCCCTTACAGTAGTGAGAACACAGCTGATGTAACCAATTAATTTTTAATAAGAGTTTATTTGGTGGTTTACCAGGAAAGCCTGTCTACTCCTGTCCTTTTTTTAAAACTCCTTTCTTTTAACTTAAGAGGTATCCTTTGCTTCCTGGGAGGGTTTCCCTTTTCTTTTTCTTTGACCAAGAGCATAGGTTTGTGAGGGAATGTCATGAAGAGATAAGAGGAAAGAATGCCAGCCAGATGTGTCACATTAATCTTGGAGATCAGCAGAGTACATCTCTCCCACCTAACTCATACCTAATAAATAAAACAAATAATTTTGAAGTAAATTCAAATTAAATTTTTAAAGAATTTCTCTGATCATAGAGTTTTCTTTTTCTTGATTTGTGACAGGAGTTTTAAAATAATAAGGGCTTAATAAACATTGAAAAACATAATTCTGTGTCTGGTCGTGTGGCTAAAAAGTAATGGATTTCTTCTGTGGAAGTAATCAATATCAGTCTTTGATTATATTTTTCTATACCAGGAAACAGGGCTCATTGGCAGCAGCACATTCTGAATTTTTCTTTTATTTACTTTTTTTAAAACAAAAATTTAAAGCAAATATTTTATACTCCTTTTTCTTCCTAATACCCAATTTGGTGTTAATTAAAATAGTGGCTCCACTGAGCAGCTCTTTGTGTGTACATCAACTTGTATAGTAACAGAATTGTAATAACTGCATTTTAACCCATTGTCATGAATGAACAAAACAGTTTTCTAATTGTTACTTTGAAATACTGTTTTCCACTGAATTAAAAATGATGGAAGCTGGAAACCCCAAATCGTTTGACTGTTCTGGATTGGATGCTATGACTGTAGAAGTAGCTTGCAATTTTTCATTGCTTACTGTTTTACTTGGTTTCTGGCCTAACCAAACAATTCCTTAGCTGATAGGAGTGGTTTCCTCCACTTTCTCCATTAATCCTTATCTGTCTCCTCGATCAAGGCCCACTTCTTCTGGGACACTCCTCAGGTAAATGTGTACTTGGTAAAGTCTGGGCAGGCAGTTATTGGAAGAAGATTGGCTCTTTTTTTACCGTAGCTCAAGGTACAGAGGAAGGCTTCAGTTTGAAGTACCTAGCTAAATACAACCAAGGAAATGCTGAAGTAAGACCAGAATTTGGAAACGGCCACCCATCAGGAATCATCCTCCTTGCCTTTGCCACCCTAATCCTCTGGGCACCCCTCGGATGCACTCATCACACATGCTTTGTAATTGTAAGGTAGTTATTGTTCTCTTCTTCATAATTAGACTATATTCTTTGAAGATAAAAAATGCCTTTAATTCATCTTTATATACTTAAGAGAGTCCTGCAAAGTACAGACCCTCCACCTACTCCTGTGGAACAAATGGGATGGATAAACATCATGTAGAAAGAAGTAACACTGAGATAGCAGCTTCATACAGGGTTTAGGTAAATGCACGTAGAGCATAGATTGTAAGTAAGTCTGAAAAGGGAAGGCACCTGTCTTTTGTAAAGTACTCCAAAAAGGGTGTTCAAACTATTCATTTTGCTTGCCGGTGAGCCTATTGAAGAATAGCACTGTTGTGAAGCTGCCACGTGGTGCTGTACACTTCTACTTTCATCTGCTTTGGCTGCAAGAGGAGTCACTGAAGGATGCCTGGCATGTGTTTATTTGGCACAGAGTTGTATGAAGAATTCAAGGTTTCTTTAATCCCATTAGAAAAATAAGGCAGATTTCTCATTTTGAACCCTAAATTCTCCCTAAAACATATTAAAGATTTAAATAGGTGATATAAAAAGGCAAAGTCATTGGGAGGCCACCAAACCCAGAAGTAAAAGGTACTTCTAACTGAGCTGTGTGAGGAAGGATTTGCGCAAATAACAATCACAGCTGTTAAACAACCTGTTAAACTAATTTTAACCTAGCTTCAATATCCATGTATCAAACTTAGTTATCATTATGGGTGTACTTAAATTTAAGTGAAATTAATATCGTACAGAAAATGGAAATCCACAATTATAAAATACATAACTAAGGGTGTACGGAATAATTTATCACTGACTTATTTTTAATAGCATCTCCTCATTTTGCATTTAAATGTGATTAGTTACCAATATATGATTGGATTCCCTCCTCTAGCCCATTCCCAATTCTCACAGATAGGAACAAAGTAAGATATCTAAATCAGAGGCACAAGTCGAAAGTTTACAACAAAGAGAGTGGGAAATTTTACCCACTGTATCTGAAGAGCTGAGTAGATAGATGTATTAGTCAGCCAAAGGGGTACTGATGCAAAGTACCAGAAATCTGTTGGCATTTATAAAGGGTATTTATTTGGGGTAGAAGCATACAGTCACAAGGCCATAAAGTGTAAGGTACTTCCCTCACCAAAGTCTGTTGCCATATGTTGGAGCAAGATGGTTGCCAATGTCTGCAAGGGTTTAGGCTTCCTCTTCCTCTTAAGGCTCCATAGTCCCAGCTTCTTCCAATATCAGCTGTAGGCTGGGGTTAGTCTCCTCTCTCTCCCAGAGCTCATTTCTCTCTGGGCTTAGCTGCTCTGCTCTCTCCACAAAGCCAGCTATAGACTATCAGGTTAAAGGCTCGTCTCTCTTCCCTGGGCCTCTGCCGTGTCTAATGGAGCCTTCTCTCCTTCCTCACATATCTGCTTCTCTGTGTGTTTACTTCCCGGGGCTCAAATATCAAAACTCCAACTTTCTCTTCTGCCATGTCATTTTCTCTGTGAGTCCCTGCCCACCAACGGAGTGGGGACTCAACATCCTACTGATGTAGCCCAATCAAAGCCTTAATCATTATTTAATCAAATAAAAGTGAAACCTCTGAATCCAATCCAATCCTATATGCCCAGAGTAACGCCAGTTCACAAACATAATCCAATATCTATTTTTGGAATTCATAAATTCCATATTTATGAATTTAATTATAGTAGTTTAACATATTAAACTACTACAATAGACCAGCTCTTATTTGGTGATCAGAGAAAATCATGGAAATCATGCCCCAGGTTATCAGAAGGGAAAGGAAAAACTATCTGCATCTTCTCAACTATGTTCAAGGAAATGCACAAATGACAGATTCTATTACAATTAGAAATAAGCACTGGCAAATTTGCATTCATCTCTACATCTCTGACTCTCAGAGGAAGCATTGTCTCTCCTGCTTCTAATCCTTTCCCTACATCTTAATCCCATTCTTATTTCTTTCAGAACCTTGTTTCCTATTTCCACCCTTCTGTTGCCTTAACCCTTTCATCTCCCTAGACTTCTTTACCTAAATATATAAACCTAAACTTATATATCTCCCTTACAATATTCCTGGCTCCCTCACCGTGTACTATCTTCTAGCTGCCATCATCTTTTCTGCCTTCATGTTTAAGATTATCAAGAGGGCTACCTGAACTCATTTTTTCATTCACTCTTCTTTTGAAACTACTTTCCCCTAAGACAGTAGTGACTGCTCTTTTTTTTTTTTTTTAACAAATCGGTTTTATTGATACATATTAATAAAACACAAATCCATGCAGAGTATACAGTCAGTGGTATTTAGTATAATCACATAATTGTGCATTCATCACTTCAATCATTTTAGAGCATATTCATTACTCCAATAATCATCATAATAATAAAACAAACTCACCTTGATCTCTCTATGCTTCCCCTGCCATACATAGCTACTATTCTGTTCCCATCTCTCTAGGTTATTTGTACTGATATTTTGTAAAAAGCTTTATATATGCCAGATCACCCATATTCATATTTTACATGAGGTTTCACCATGTTATAGAGTCCCATGTTAAATTTTTTAGCTTTCCTTCTACTAATATACATGACCTTAGACTTATTCTTTCCACCACTGTCATACCCATATAATAGCTCTACTAGTTACAAACACTATGATGTGCTTTCACCATTTTTATTCCAAAGATTTACAAACAACGTTTTCAACAATGCTGCACAGATTAACTCTCAGCTTTCCATCCTCTACCCTCATTCTTTTTTCTGGTGACGTATATTCTAATTATAACCTCCATGAGTTTGCACAATATATTTAGTTCGTAATAGTGCAATCACACAGTATTTGTCCCTTTGTGTCTGGCTTGCTTCACTCAACATAATGTCCTCCAGGTTCATCCACGTTGTCATATGCTTCACGATTACATTTCTTCTAACTGTTGAATAATATTCCATCATGTGTATACAGCACAATTTGTTTATTCATTCATTAATTGATGGATACCTTAGCTGTTTCCAACTTTTGACAATCGTGAATAACACCAATATGAACATCGGTGTGCAGATGTCTGTTCATGTCACTGCTCTCAGTTCTTCTGGGTATATATTTAGTAATGGTATTGCAGGGTCCCATGGCAAGTCTATATTCAACTTCCTTAGGAACTGCAAAACAGTCTTCCATAGTGGCTGTACCATTCTATATTCCCACCAACAATGAATAAGCGTTCCTGTCTCTCCACATCCTCTCCAACACGTAACAGTTTTCCAACTTTTTAATAGTGGCCAATCTATAGGTGTGAAATATCTTATTGTAGTTTTGATTTGCATCTCCTTAATCGCTGCTGATGTTGAATACGTTTTTCACGTGCTTTTACACCATTTCTATTTCTTCTTTAGACAATTGTCTTTTCAAGTCTTTTGCCCATTTTTTAATCAGGTAGTTTGTCTTTTTATTGTTGAGTTGTATCTCTTTATATATCATGGATATTAAACGCTTACCGGATATGTGATAGCCAAATATTTTTTCTCATTGAGTCAGCTGTCTTTTTACCCTTTTGACAAAGTCCGTTGACGTGCAAAAGTGTTTAATTTTGAGGAAATCTCATTTATCTATTTTTATTTTGTTCCTCGAACTTGGGTGTAAGATTTAAGAAACTATGGCTACTACCATATCTTGAAGATGTTTTCCTATATTTTCTTCTAGGAGTTTTATGGTTGCCACTTTTATATTTAGGTCCTTGATCATTGTGAGTTAATTTTTGTATAAGGTATGAAATAGGGGTCCTCTTTCTTTCTTTTGAATATGGCTATCAAGTTTTGCCATAACCATTTGTTGAACAGACTGTTCTTGCCCAGCTAGGTGGGTTGACAGCCTTGTCAAAAATCACTTGACTGTAGATGTGCGAGTCTATTTCTGAGTTCTTGATTTGGTTCCACTGGTCAATCTGTCTGTTTTTCTGCAAGTACCATGCTGTCACTGTAGCAAAGTAATGTGCTTTAAAGTCAGGAAGTGAGAGTCCTCCAATTTCGCTCTTCTTTTATAAGACATTTTTGGCTATTTGGGACCCCTTATCCTTCCAATTAAATTTGATAATTGGCTTTTCCAAATGTGGAAAAAAAAAACTGCTTGGATTTTTCTGGGGATTGTGTTGAATCTGTAAATCAGTTTGGATAGAATTGACATCTTAACAATATTTAGTCTTCCAATCCATGAACATGGAATGTCCTTCCATTTATTTTAGTCTTCTTTGGTTTCTTTCAGTAATGTTTTATAGTTTTCTGAATACAGGTTCTTCATGTCCTTGGTTAAGTTTATTCCTATATATTTGATTCTTTTAGTTGCTATTATAAATGGAATTTTTTTTGGATTTCCTCCTCAGATTTGCACATCAGTAGAGTATAGATAATGCTATTGAATTTTGCATATTAATCTGGTATCCCACTACTTTACTGAACTCGTCTACTAGTTCTAGTAGCTTTGTTGTGGATTGTTCAGGATTTTCTAGATATAGTATCATATCATCAGTGAATACTGCAAGTTTTACTTCTTCCTTTCCTATTTGGTTGCCTTTTATTTCTTTATCTAGCCTAATTGCTCTAGCTAGAACTTCTAGCACAACATTGAATAACAGCGGTGACAGTAGACTTCCTTGTATAATTCCTGATTTCAGAGGGAAAGTTTTCAGTCTCACACTGTTGAGTATAATGCTAGCAGTAGGTTTTTCATATATGCACTTTACCATACTGAGAAACGTTTCTTCTATTCCTATCTTTTGGAATGTTTTATCAAGAAAGGGTGCTGTATTTTGTCAAATGCCTTTTCTGCATCAATCAAGAGGATCATGTGATTTTTCTTCTTCAATTTATCAATGTGGTTTATTACATTAATTGATTTTCTTGTGTTGACCACCCTTGCATACCTGGGGTAAAACTCACTTGATTGTGGTATATAATTCTTTTAATGTGCTTTTGGATTTGGTTTGCAAGTATTTTGTTGAGGATTTTTGCATTCATACTCAGAGATATTGATCTGTAATTTCCTTTTTTTCGTAGTATCTTTATCTGGTTTTGGTATTAGGGTGATGTTGGCTTCATAGAATGAGTTTGGTAACATTATTTCTGTCCAATTTTTTGGAAGAGCTTGAACAAGATTGGTATTTGATCCTCTCTGAATGACTGGTAGAATTCACCTGTGAAGCCATCTGGTCCTGGATTTTCATCTTTGGGAGGTTTTTGATGACTGTTTGAATCTCTTCACTTGTGATTGGTTTGTTGAGGACTTCTGTTTCTTCTATGGTCAGTGTAGGTTATTTGTGTGTTTCTAGAAATTTGTCCATCTTGTCTATAGTGTCTAGTTTTTTGGCATACAGTTCTACATAGGACCCTCTTATGATCTCTCTTATTTCTGTGGGGTCAGTGGTGATGTCCCCCCTCTCATTTCTGATTTTATTTATTTGTGTCTTCTCTCTTTTTTCTTTGTCTATCTAGCTACGGGTTTGTCGATTTTGCTGATCTTCTCAAAGTACCAGCTTTTGGTTTTGTTGATTCTCTCTACTGTTTTTCTGTTCTCAAATTTTATTTATTTCTGCTCTGATGTTTACTATTTCTTTGCTTTGGCTTGGTTTCAGATTAGTTTGCTGTTCATTTTCTAGTTCCTCCAGTTGTGCATTTAGAATGACAATTTTAGCTCTTTCTTCTTTTTTAATTTAAGCATTGAGTCTATATCTTTTGATTGGAGAGTTCCCTCTCAGCACTGCCTTTGTGGTGTACCATAAGTTTTGATATGTTGTGTTCTTATTTTCATTTGTCTCCAGATATTTGCTGAATTCTCTTGAAAAAATTTTGATGCACTTTTTATTTAAGAGTGTGTTGTTTAATCTCCGTCTATTTATGAATTATCCCTTTTTCTGTCTGTTATTGATTTCCAGTTTCATTCCGTTTTGGTCAGAGAAAGTGCTTTGTAAAATTTAATCTTTTTAAATGTATTGAGTCTTGTCTTGTGACCCAACATATGGTCTATCCTGGAGAAGGATCTATGAGTGCTTGAAAAGAATCTATATCCTGCTGTTTTGGGGTGCAATGCTCTATAGGTATGTGTTAGATCTAGGTCATTTATCATATTATTCAAGCTTTCTGTTTATTTATCCTCTGTCCAGATGTTCTATCCAATATTGAGAGTGGTGTATTGAAGTATCCAAGTATTATTGTAGAGAC
The DNA here is from genome assembly GCA_026826555.1 of Tolypeutes matacus. NCBI lineage: Eukaryota > Metazoa > Chordata > Mammalia > Cingulata > Chlamyphoridae > Tolypeutes > Tolypeutes matacus. The sequence continues at coordinate 38,172,275 of JAKSZT010054487.1, read as the reverse complement.
ATCTATTTCTCCCTTCAGCTTTGCCAGAATGTGCCTCATGTATCTTGGGGTACTCAGGTTAGGTACACAAATATTTAGTAGTTATTTCTTCATGGTGAATTTCCCCTTTTATTAATATATAATGACCTTCTGCATCCCTTATAACAGTTTTGCATTTGAAATCTCTTTTGTCTGATATTAGTATCTTTACTCCAGCTCTTTTTTGGTTTCTATTTGCATGGAGTATCTTTTCTCCAACCTTTCACTTTTAACCTAGTTGTGTCCTTATGTCTGGGGTGAGTCTCCTGTAGAGAGCATATAGATAGCTCATATTTTTAAATTCATTCTATCAGTCTATGTCATTTGATTAGGGAGTTCAAGCCATTAACATTCAAGGTTATTATTGTAAAGGCATTACTTATTTCATCCATTTTGTCCTTTGGCTTTCTGTTGTCATATCTTACCATTGCCTTACTATTGTCTGTCTTTTCACTCTTTAATTTACCCTCCTCAATAACCTTCATTTCTACACTCTTCTCAGTCTCCTTTTTTTTTTCTTTCAGGCTTTACTATCTCTTATAATTCCGTTCTTTTATTAACATATTCTATCAGTCTTTGTTGTTCTGTGAAGACTTTGAACTCACCCTCATTTTTGAAGGACAATTTTGATGGATACAGGATTCTTGGCTGGGCAGTTTTTCTCTTTCAGTACCTCAATGCATCCTACCACTTTCTTCTCTCCTCCATGGTTTCTGATGAGAGGTCAGCACTTAATCTTATTGAAGTTCCTTTGTATATGATGCTTTGCTTTTCTCTTGCTGCTTTCAGAATCCTCGATTTCTGATATTTGTCATTCTGAATAGTAGATGTCTTGGGGTAGGTCTATTCAGACTTATTCTGTTTGGAGTGCACTGTCCTTGGACATTGATATTTGTGTCTTTCATAAGAGTTGGGAAGTTTCCAGTCATTATTTCCTCAAATATTCTTTCTGCCCCTTTTCCATTCTCTTCTCCTTCTGGGACACTGATAATGTGTATGTTTGTGAATTTCGCCTTGTCATTCAATTCCCTGAGAGCCTGCTCCAGTTTTACTATTCTGTTCTCTTTCTGTTCCCGTATTTTCCAGTTAAGATGTTCTGTCTTCAAAATCACTAATTCTGCCTTCAGACAATTCAAATCTGCTCATATGTGCCTGTAATGTATTTTTAATCTCATTCTTCATTTCTTTCATTCCCATGAGGTCTGTTACTTTTCTTTGCAGGCTTTCAAATTGTTCTTTATGCTCACCCACTGTCTTGTTATTCTTTACCTCTTTAGTCATATTTTCTTTAAGTTCTTTGAATTGATTTAGAAGAGTTGTGTGATTATTATTGATTGTCTTAATTCCTGTATATCTTCATGATATTTGGTTTGTTGGCTGGGCCATTATTCCTGTTTTCTAGTATGGCTTGTAATTTTTTTGCTTATGTCTAGGCGTCTGAATATGTTGGTGAATTTACTCTGATGGCCAATTTCTCTCTCTTGCCTATTGTTTTGTTTTGTTTGTTTTGTTTTGTTTTCCCACAGCTATTCCTTGATATTTGGTTCAACTTATTCTAAGTCTTTAAATTTGCCCAGCTTAAGTTATCAAAATCAGGCCAGGGATTCACTACTTGTGTGCCAGTTTTCTCCCAGGAGTTCAAGGTAAGGGAACCTAAAGAATTAATTTCTCCATGTAATTTCCAGACTGGCCAGCAGATGTCACTTACTGACATACCTTTCCATCGAGGTGTTTCTTTCGATCTCTATTTTCCCTGTATTTTGGTCTGGCCAGAGTTCAGATTCAAAGTGGTCTCTCCTGGCCGAGTTCACTGAAGAGTAGCCCCCTGGCTCCCCCTCCCCTTTCCCTTGTAACAGCTGACAGGGAGGAAGATATCTGTTCCCCTCTCAGTCAGCTGCAGTGAGCCATGGGTCTTATCCAGGCTTAATATCTTGGGGGTGGGGGACGGAAGCCCTTCCTGGCTGCCGTGGGTGTTTGGTAACTCACATTTGTTGTTTGAGGTTCTTCATCTATCTGTCCCTCACCCTCCTGGGATTTGTGTAGCACTGTCCTGGTCTGCTTACCCCCAAAGCACGTCCTTCAGACAGCTTTTGGCACTTTCTTCATTGTTTTTGTGAGAGCCCTACCTGCCTACTCCAGTGCCATCTTCCCAGAACTCCCACAGTGGCTACTTTTAAAAGAGATGTCCAAGGAACAATTTTTGGTCCTTCTTTTCCTGAACCCTTTGCTACTTTTGGCACTCCTGACTCTTGCTTTCTTCTTGACCCTCTCTCTTCCTTGGACTTCTAGAATAAATGTTTCTCCTTGTCTCCTTCTAATCTCTGAATTTATTTTGAATTTGAAGTTCTGTATTACCACTTCTTCTCTGTGTGGCTTTGGGTAAAGCTGTGTGGCCTTAAGTGATAGTTATACTGAACATGTCAGCCTCTGACCAGCCCCTGCATTGATCAGGGTCCAGCAGGAAAAAGAAGCTGTATTAAAGAGAGTTTAATGAAGGGAATATTATGAGGGATGGTAAAGCATCAGGAACGTATTGCCAGAGTGGAGAAAGAACTGGAAATTCCATAAAGGGGCCACTCAAAAGGAACTTTGGAAGAATTTGGACATTGCCAAAACTACAGTGAAGCTGGGTTTGGAAGAGATAATCTATCTCTCACTCATACTATCTTCCAGTCTTCTGCTGGTGCCTCTTTGGTCAACTCTAACTGGAAACCCAGAGGACCATGGCGCCTGGTGACAGTATGTAATGGTCAACCTCTTGAGATACACAGCAAAACAGGGAAGGCTGGAGAATATCCCTGGATGGAGGAACAACTGAGAAGAGCCAGCATACGGGCACAACTCCCACCAGCTCCTTCGTTCATTAAAAAAAAAAAACCATTTATTGTGTCAGGAACTATTCTAGAGAATAAGAGTACAGGGGTTCACAAGACAACAAAAGTATACACTTTCATGGTACTTTCATTCTACTTGGGGAAGACAGTGAAGGAACAAACATGCAAGGTAACTTCAGATGTTGATCATTGTTGTAAAGAATAAAAAAGAAATACCACGACTCTGATTTAGGGAGGGCATGACCTGAGCTGAGGGCAATCAGGGAAGTTATTTCTGAGGCGATGACAGTAGAGCTTAAAGTGAATAAGAAAAAACAGCCTAAGAGCCAGGAGAAGAGTGTTCAAAGAAGAGAGATGAGCAAAGGCAGAGTGCAACGATCCTGAGATGGAAACTGGTCTGGCTCATTCATGGGAGAAAGGAGGCCAATGAGGCTGGCACATGTGAAAGGGAGGGTGGCGGGAGATGAGGTAGGAATGGCAGGAGAGGCTAGATCATAAAGGGCTTTGTGGCCTAGTAAGGAGGGTTTTTTTTTCTTTCTTTCTTTTTCCTTCCCTCAACGCAATAGAAGGGTTTTAGGAAAGGTGTAGGGGATTGGTGTGTGAAATTTGACTAAAGGATAAGAGGATTAATTTGCCAGTTGCTAGTATAAGAACAGATTTAAAAGGTAGAAGTTTATCTTTAGAGGTATATCTGTTCCTAATAGCTATTCATATATCCAAGTAAATACTCTCTGCTCTTTTAATTAAGGTAATCTCTGAGTTTCTCTTTCTTGTAAGCAAAAGAGCCTAACAAGCAATTGGTGTCCTCAAGGTTTCATTCTTAGATGCCTTCTCATTCACATCAGTCAGGAGTGACAAATATATTCTCTGGTAACAAAATCTTCAAATCTCAGTGGCTTCAAACAACCAAGGTTTATTTCTCACTCACATTACATGTCCATCATGAGGGGCAGGGGACTATATCCTCTATCACCCTCCCTCCAAGACCAAGACTGGTAGCACATCCACACTCTGGAACATTGTTGCCATGGCAAAGAGTAAAAAGAATTCTGGAAGGTCTTGCATCAGCAAGTAAATGCTACACTCACAGTTGGAAGAATGTGTCATGTGGCCCAACCCAACCAGAAGAGGGCAAGTGTGTCCTACTGTGATCAGGAAATATTTGGCCCCATTCACTAATCGATAACCATGGCCTCAACAGCTGCCTATATACCACTGTCTCCCAAATCAAAATTTCTAGGAGAGGGCCCACTTCAACTCTGTATCCTTATTTTCAATCAGTTACTGGAAGGCCACACTTGGATGTATTGTAGACATTCCAAGCCTCGTGTACCAAGACTGAACCCATTATCTTTCTCACATATTTTCTATATTCTCTCAGTCAGTGACACCATTATCTATCCATTACCTCAAATAAGAAACCTGGATGTTATCCTTGATTCTTTCTCTTTCTTCAATCAAGCCTATAGATGTTTTAAAATTATCCTCATCCTATTTACTCCATAAACCCTACTTTAGCTCCTTATGGATTCTTGCTCAATTGTATTAGCCTCCTGTCTACTCTGACTTCATCAGTTTGCCCATAAACTACAATAATTGTTTTCAATTCACAAACATTTAAAGAGTGTAATTTACATGAAATTAGTAATACATTGATCTTGGAGAAATCCAAAGTTTAAAGGAGATGTGATATAAAAAATCACAACTCAGTAGGGCAAAGGTGATAACAGCTATGTAGAAAATGGAGTTGGAATGGAAAGGAAGTGTCAAATGGGGTGTGAGGGTAATGGGAATGTAGTATGGGAGTTTCTGGAGACTTCACCTAAATGCTGAGGGAGCAGTAGGAGCTGATCCTCTGCCAGAATCACAGGGAAGTGGCTGTTGGAAAAGGGAGTGAAAGAAGCAGCATGTGCCTAACACATGCTGTGAGGGACTATGTGACTTAGCAGAACCAAGGTGGATTGAGAATGACAAGAAGGAGCAAGCAGGAAGATCAGTAAGGACCCAAGGAATCCTGATCAGTTATCTGGCAGGCCACTATGTGGGAGGTTGAAACATAAAAGAAACACAAAGACAGGGTAGGTTTATGGGGGATGACAATTTTAATTATGGATATCATAATTTATTAAATGCTGATTTCAGGCATAGTGTTAAGCACCTTACTTTGTTATTTTATTTAATTCTTACAAGTCTTATGAGGTAAATAGGTACTATTACCTTCATTTTGCAATTATATATATATAAAAAAATTGAGATTCAGGACATGACATGACCAGTTACACAGTTAATAACTCTTGCTTGTTCCAGGGCCCAAGCTGACATCGACCAAGCTATGCTGAGTTTGAGATGCCTACAACTAACTGGATGTGTCCACAGGTTGGAACTCAAGGTAAGATTGGGCAGAGATAGAGACTTGGGGCGCATCAATATAGGGAGAGTACCATATGATCAAAGCTGGGGGCTTGGATGAGATAGCTCAAGGAGCTCTAAAAAGGAAGAGCGAAGATCTGGTGAACACTGACTTTAAAGGGCAGAAAGAAGAAAAGAGACCTGCGAAAGAGATTTGAAGGAGGCATCTAACAGTGCAAACCCTTAAGATTCCACTGGAATTTCTTTGAGAAGCCCTGAGTCCAATGCCTGGCACTTAATAAAGAACCCCTGGGGTCAGAAGGGGCATTCTGTCAAGAGTGGACCTTCATATCTAATTTCTCCAGCTCCTTAAGGGCCAAGCGATCTCCTGAAACCCTCACGGAGACCTCCTTGAAGGGGAGGCAAATCTGAGGCGGGGAAGGTGGGATGGAAGACAATCAGCAAATCCACCTCGGAGCAGACCAAGAACTCTTCTCCCAGTCTCCCCAAGAGAGTTGGGGATGCGAGCGCCATAGCCGTGCTCGGATCAGAGGTTACTGCGGAAATCACCAAAGGGTAATGGGTGAGAATCCAAACAGCTTGTGGACTGAGGCCCCTCGTCCGCCGGGGAGGGCGAGCACAGCGACAGGCAGAAACTCGCGAGTCCGCGAGGACTCCGCAATGCAGCCCCTTCCCTCTCCTGTGCCAGCGTCCCCTCGGCTCCTTCCCTGCTCCGCGCGATCTCCCTCAGCAGCCCCCAGCCCAGGCCTCACACGCGAGGCTCCCAGCTGGCAGCCAGGCGGGGCTGTGCGTCAGGGGGCGTGGCCAGAAGAGCTCGTGGCTGGCCCCGCCCCCTCGGGCGGAAAAGGGGCGGCACGGCCGGGGCGGGGCCCCGAGTTTTATCACTGTCTCCCGGACCGTCGCTCCGCCGCCCAGTTCTGGGCCTTCCTCGGGGTCCTCACCTGCCCCTGGGCGGAGGGAGGGACTCGAGGCCGGGCGTGCGGGGCGCCATGAAAAGCCGCGGCCCGACGGACACCGCGGCGGAACGGCTGGCCGGCTGACGGCCCCCCGCCGGGCCGAGCCATGTGGAGCCCTGGCGGGAGCCTGCTCCAGACGCTGCCGCGGCTCCTGCAGCACGCTTCCCTCCCGAAACGCTCGGAGCTGCCGGCCCGCTGGGCCCTGCAGCGGGCGGCGGCGGCGGCGGCGGCGGGCGGGGACGAGCCCGAGGACCGCCTCCCCCGCGGGGGCGGGCAGACCCCCGCCAGGGCTCCACATGGCTCGGCCCGGCGGGGG
>JAKSZT010054487.1:38020553-38165381 GCA_026826555.1 Tolypeutes matacus | reverse complement strand
CGAGGACCGCCTCCCCCGCGGGGGCGGGGCGAGCGCGGCGGCGGCGGCGGCGGCGGCCTCGGGCGCCCTGCTCGGCGCCTACCTAGAGCGCCACGGTCCGCCCACGGCCTCGGAGCTGCCGGCGCCGGGCGGGGCGTTGGCGGGCGGCCCCGGGGGCGGCGGTGGTGTGGTGGTCGGCGTGGCCGAGGTGAGAAACTGGCGCTGCTGCTGCCTCAGCAGCACCTGTTGGTGCCGGAGCCTCGTACTGGTCTGCGTGCTGGCCGCCCTGTGCTTCGCTTCCCTGGCCCTGGTCCGCCGCTACCTGCAGCACCTCCTGCTCTGGGTGGAGAGCCTCGACTCGCTGCTGGGGGTCCTGCTCTTCGTCGTGGGCTTCATCGTGGTCTCGTTCCCCTGCGGCTGGGGCTACATCGTGCTCAACGTGGCCGCCGGCTACCTGTACGGCTTCGTGCTGGGCATGGGACTGATGGTGGTGGGCGTCCTCATCGGCACTTTCATCGCCCATCTGGTCTGCAAGCGGCTGCTCACTTCCTGGGTGGCCGCCAGAATCCAGAGCAGCGAGAAGCTGAGTGCCGTTATTCGCGTCGTGGAGGGAGGAAGCGGCCTAAAAGTGGTGGCGCTGGCCAGACTGACCCCCATACCTTTTGGGCTTCAGAATGCAGTGTTTTCGGTAAGTGGTGTCCAGCTGGCCCCTCCCTCTCCCAGTCTGCTTTTGAGCGGTCGTGGGACGCCCCTCGGAGGGCGCGTTGTCAGATAAAGGCAGTACAGAGCTGACATTTACTGTAGGAGTTAAGATGACTTTCCATAGCACCCTGAGAAATCTATCACAGAAATAAAGCAACTCCAAATCAGGGCTTCAAAGGGAGGTATAATAGAGAACTATTTCTTTTCGGGATGTGAGTTTGATTAAAAATGAAGAGTCATTTTAACTCATCGAAAGGACCATGGGGATGGAGTAAATGGAAAATGTCCATTTTCAACCTTTGTCATCGTAGTTTAGCAGTATTGGCAAAAGGGAGGGAGTAACGGCTTTGCTTGCTTAGCTTTCTTCTTTCTGCATAAATGCCTCCAGGGTTTTGACCCGAGTTTTTAGCCACACGGTGCTGAAGGAAGCCTTTAGGTAAACATTGGAGGGGAATAGGATAGCTGTACACTCCAGATTTTGGAGTTTCCCAATCTTTGTTTAGGCTTTTCTTTTCTGTGAAAGAGAAAATCCTCCTGTGTCTCTTTCTTTGGAAGAACTTGAACTTCGTTTTGAAATTACTGGGTGTTGAATAAAACAACAGTGATCATAAGTTCTCTTCTGCCCCTCTTTTAACATGTTCTGCTTATCCTACTTAGGTTTCTATAGCTAGTGTGCCTCTCTGTGCAACTGATTTAGTAATAGAAACTCTGCTAATGAGGAGAGCATCGGTTTGGAAGAAACGAATCTGGTCTTTACAAACTTTGTGACTAGGAACAAATTACTAACTAGATCTGGCCTGGCTTTTCTGTTTTCTAAGATGCAGGAGTTGAACCAGATTACTGAGTTGCCTAAATTCAATGATTCTAAACTACAAAAGTTCATATAAAGATTCTCAGGAGCTCAAGCCCTCACCTAGATTTAAAGAAAACTTGTATTGAAATAAAGAGATAGGACCCTCAGAACCATAGGAATTAGTGTATTTTATGTTATGATTTGTGATTCTAACACTTTTTTGGTTCAGAAGAAAATTTAGTCTATTGAAACTTTCTCATTTTGCTTTCTATTAAGAATAGTTCTAAGTAGCCTACATGATGAAATTAAGATTTTTTTTTTTTATTTTTATTTTCAAAATATCATTTGAAAATCTGGTGATTCTAACCAACAACAGCAATGACTGTAGAATGTTATGTTTGCTTATGTAGAATAGGGAGTTTTCTGTAGAGATAAAGTTTGGTGTTTACAGTAATTTGATATGGTCTCAGCCTTAAATTTTTCCCTTTTCCCAGCCTCCTGTGGTATGAAATATAAACATGATCTTTGACTCAAACTTGGGTAATAATAGATCAGTGTCTGAAGACTTTGAAAGAGGGTTGGAGCTAAAGGACCTGCATAGTTTCATTTGCTGTGTCCTCCAGTAAAGCTTGTGTTCTTGTGCATTTTCTTGTGCACCTACTATGTGCCAGTAGCTGTGCTAAGCTCTTTTCACATATTTCTAATACTAAACCAGCCAGGTGGAAGGTGATTGTACACATAGACACATTGTTCAGTGGTCGGGAGCCCAGGGCTGGAACCCAGCCCTCCTGTCTGCCTTGGAATCTGGTGACCTTAGTCAACTTGCTTAGCCTCTCTGTGCTTCAGTTTCTTAGTTAGAAAATGGGGAAAGTAGTGATATCTACTTCCATAGGGTTAAGGAGAGGATTAAATAAGAAAAATACCTCAGCAGAGCTGGCTTAACAAACACTCATGTTAGCTTTTGTGGTCATTACTGTCGTTACTTCTCAAAGTCTTCTAGGTAGTAAATAATTGGTAAATCCAAACTTTGAACGATGGTCTGACGGTAGGTAGTACATGCCTCTGCTAGTGTTTTGTGCCTAGCATGATCATGGGTATATAGTAAGGACTCATTAAATATTTATTGACATTGAGATAGGTTTTCCTTTTGATAATGTCTCTTTTATATATTAAATATGTGAATAAAAATTTAGAAATAATATAAGGTAATTATTGTAGTTACAGTTGAGCTTGACAAGGGTCAACTCTCAATTTGGCATTATAGGGTCAAGAGAAAAGAAGGAACAAAAAGAAAAGCAGCCTTTTGAAATCTGTATTTTTGGCCTCATTTTAGTAAGGAAGAAATGGAGGCAGTGGGATCACACACTTACCAAGTGGTGGAGCTGAGGTTTGAACCCAGGCCCAGCTGATATGGTGCATGTTACTGTAAAATTCTTACTAATAGCCATTGCGGGGTAGGTTGTGAAGTCACTGGATATGGTCCACTACATGTTTTTTCCATTATTCTGATCTGTCTGCTCATAGACGTAGACCTTTCAACCAAAACGGCATACTGAATTTACCCAGGAAATATGCACAAAAAGAAAGCTTCGTTTAGGCTGATGTTGACTTTAGTCTAACCTTTCCATCCTTCTTCTGGAACTTAATTCTGTCACCACTGTCTCCATCCAGTACCCCTTTGGCTGCCCAAAGCTGTCCTCTTTCCAAGTATAGTCTATTTTTCCTCCCTAACCTTTAATTAACCTGTTTGTCTTTTCTGTTCCAGTTAAAACTCATTTTCTCAATGCCCAGGACTAAAGAACTTTGTCTGGCCTTACCTGAAAGAACAACTGAGGTGTAGTGCTCATGAAAAGCACAGGCTTTGGAATCACAGTCCTTGATCGGTCCATGTTGTGTGGCCATCTGTAGAATGGAGTAGAGTTGTGAGGATTAAGTGAGCAAACACATTGAAAGTATTGAGTTTTTTGTCTGGCATATACTGTTATTACTATTACTATTGGTGGAGTTGGTGGTATTTATTTACATTTTAGGAGCAAAGGCTGATTTTAAAGTATGATATGGAAGGAAAGCGATATGATCGCTTCTTGTCTATTCTTAACCGTAGTTCTTTTCTTTTCCCATGTGTGCCAAAAAAGGATAAGCAAGCTGCTACTGCACTTTGGAAACTCTTGAAATGGGAAATATGTACATAACATTTTAAAGTATTGTAGTTACTATGTCTATAGTTGATAGGCTGTAAGAAGTACAATTTTTGGGGTACATATTTAAAGTTTTCCCTCTTTTAAAAATGAACCTATCATTTCTGCTGGGAAGTTAAGGTTTCTTTTTTTTAATTAGTGTTTTTAATGTAATCTAGTGTTTGTAGGTATGCTGCCCAATAAGACAGATTTTCACACTTGTAGTTTGTGTTCTGATCTGGACACAATCTTATCTGGATGTGTCAGTAAGGATAGGCTAAATTATGCTGCAGTAACAACCCCCAGATCTGATTGACACAGCTCTAAGTCCAGCATGGTTTGGCTGGTAGAAATGGGTGAGATGGGGTGGGGCGGGCAGGGACTCTTAAGATTTTGATTTTCATTTTGGGATCTAGGCTTGATAGAGCTACCATCCTGCACTAGGATATTGTAGCATTATTACACACTGGCTTTTAAAGCTTCCACCTGGCAGTGATCTTAATTTTCATTGGCCACAAAAGTTAAGTGGCCAAGTGAATTTGAACGGGACGATGTGTGTCGTGTGCGGGTAGGAGAGAGAACTGGAGCATGTTGTAAGCCTTAGTGACTCTAAGACATTTGCTTGGCGACCTCCTCTCGCTCAGCCCCCACAACTAGTCATTGACTGAATCCTTTTTGCTTCTACCTCCTAAATGCTTCTACCACTACCCTGGGTCAGGCATCCGGGCCTCCCACCTGGTCTCTCTGCCTCTGGCCTAAGCTTTCCAATCTTTCCTCTATCCAGTAATACCTTTCTAAACTTCACATCTGATCTTGATAATCTCCTGCTTGAAACACTTATCTTTTCCCCTCGGGATAAATTTCACACCCTCACTGCTTACCTTTGCAGCCTCTCTCTTGCAATTAGCATGTAGTCTTTGATATGCTAATTCATTAAATCCTTAGCACTTTACTTATTAAGTCCTCAGCACTATCCTCAGCACATACTCAGAGGTAGATAAGATATTTCTGACTCAAACGTAGCAAATTAAATACTGTCTGTAGCCTTGAAACTTCAGGTTTTCTTTTTTAGCAATTGCTAGAATAAGAAACTAGATAGATAAAAACTATTGATGCAGGTGCATAAAGAGATGAAATCCTAAAAGAGTAAAACCATCCAGAAAAAACTTGTAGGCAAAGTTGAAAACTAAAAACATTCACAAGAATAACATCCCACTCTGTATTTACTGTTTTTAGTAAATTATTTTTGTAAGGTTGACTCTAAGATGCCCCCTTAGAGACATCTGGAGTTCTAAAGTTTAAAGTTACCTCCTCTGAAATTAGGCCTTTAATCCAAAAATATTATGGGGCAATTGGTTGTTACGGGTAACAGTATTCAAATTAGTGCTTACAGTTTCCAGAGAGGTCTGATTTTGTTGTTGTTGTTCTACAGAAGATTGTAAAAATCATTTTCTTTTCTCTTTATACTTTGGTAAAAGGAGAACTTTAAAAAGGTAAAGACTGATAGGTTCCCTCTCTTAAACAATGGGAAATTTTGTTTCAGTCATCCATAAGTCTTTTGAAACCTAAAATAGAAAACATAAAGCCTAGCATAAAGGGTTCTCTTAGTCATATGCTGTATACGACTTTAAGGTTTGTAGAGCATATTTACATTCATGTTATACCTTAATCCTCGCCAGAATCTTTTGAGTAGGTATCCATGACAGAGAGAGGACAAAAGAAAAAAAAAAAAACCACAACAGACTAGAAATTATACTTGGTTCTAGCATTTACTTTGTCACCTTGAACTAGGTACGCTTTTGAGCCACACTTTCTAATGTAAGATGTGTTTAATAATGGGCCACAAAGCTATGAGAAAATATAGAGTTTGCTTGTTATTTACTATTTTCCTTCTCTACATCCTCTGTATTTCAGATTAAGGACATTGAAGCTAAGAGGTTTTTTTTTTTTTTTTTTAATTTATATCACACTAAGTGTAAGGCACTGTTCTCCTTACATGCTCATGTTATTCATTTAATGCTTACATCAGCCCTAATCCTCATCTTACTGCTTAGGCAATTGAGGCACAGACAGATGAAGGAACTTGTCCAAGATCACACAATTAGTAAATGATGGGGTCATTAACTCATCTAAGTTGCAAGTGTTAGAGAAGAGCTGAGTTTCTCACATCTCTTGGTTCCAGTGGTAGGGCTCTTGCCCAAGCGTGCATCACATGTCAAACATTATGGAGGGCTTCCCCTGCTTTGGGCACTGTGCAAGGTTCTGCCTAGTTGAATTAGACATCACCTTAGGTCTTTAGAGTAGGGGTGGGCAAACTATGACCCGTGGCCAAATTCAGCCTACCATCTGATTTGGTATGATTCACCAGCTAAGAGTGGTTTTTCTGTTTTTAAATGGTTGGAAAATAATCAAAAGAAAAATAATATTTTGTACACAAGAAAATTATATAAAATTCAAATTCCAGCATCCAAAAATAGAGTATTATTGGAACATAGCCATGCATGTTCATGTGTCTATTGTCTGTGACTGCTTTTAAGCTACAACACAGCGTTAAGTAGTTGCCACGGAGATGGTTCAGCTTGCAAAGTCTAAAATATTTACTACCTGGCCCTTTATAGAAAAAGCCAAACTTTTTCTAGCAGTCTCTATCACAACATAGCCAACACAAAGCATGAGTCCTTGAAGGAAGAGACCCTTAAACTCTCACATACATCCTATTTAACATTTTGTTTAACCATTTTTATTTTTTTAAGTGAAAGCAGTATGTGGGTACTGTGAGTAAAATTCAAACAGAATGGAAATGAATAACTTAAAAGTGTAAGACCCTACTGGTCTCTCTGGTTCACCTCTCAGTGGAATCACTTTAAAGAATTGTATATTATCAGACTCTTAATTGCTTTGCTTGTTTGTATGAGCAGCAACAAAAAGATACCGTGTTTGTTTGTTTTGGAGTATGTACAGGGGCATGTAAAATCAGGTATATTGACCAAAATAAATAGTGACAGCAAAGGATCATTAAGAACAATCTGAAACAGATGAAACTGTTCTCTGAGAAATCAAGAAAAAGATAAATTACTTTTAGTAATCAAGTTCACAATCAAACTGAAATTTATTACAATTTAAATAAAAAGTTTTGACTGCCTAGTGACTGTAAGGTCACAAAGTTTGAGCTCCATGGACTCTTTGGGGACTTCCAGTTCAGCCTCAGCTCCTGTATGACTGTGGTGACATCATTTAAGGATTCCTGCCCCCAGTTTTCTCATTTGTAAAATGAGAAGGTTGGGCAAGGTCTCAGAGCAGAGGTTCTTAACAAGGGGTCCATGAGCTTGAATTGAAATTCAAAAAAATATTCTTGTGGGTGCGGGTGTGATATGTTTATTAAATAATTCACAGTATAGTGTGGACTTAGTAAAGGGTCTGTGGTTTTCACCTGACTGGCAAAGGGGTCCGTGGAACAAAAAAAGATTTAGAACCCTTGTCTTAAAGCTTGTTTCTAAAAAGGCAAATGTTCTTAACAACAATTTGATATATTACCTTCTATTTTTTACTGTTTAGTCGTATGTTTTTTAAAAACTGTTATGTTCATCGTCTTCTTACATTCTTATTCTGTTATCGATAAAACCATAAATTGAATATAGAAGGCAGGTTGTAATATTTCTCACTGTACCAGTGTATCTAATGATTGTTTCTTCTTACTATTAAAGTATACTGATTTGCAATCGGTAGTGCCTACATCCTGAGACTTCTCAGTACTTGAGCACATTGACCATTACTTCCTTGAATCTGTTTTCCCCTCTCTGTGCCTTTTTAGTTATATCATTAACTTCTTTGGTTTTTGGATGTCATATAGGCTTATGATTCACAAATTTCTCTCTATTGTATCATAGTAATGTATATACGGTTACTAGATGTGTGTGTGTATACACACACCTAGAAAATAATTTTTCTCTAAAGGCAGGTCTTATTAAGACTTACTTTTTACAATGTATATTTCTGCCTACAAAATAAGTGTTCATTGTAAAAACTTTGAAGAGTATAGCAAGTATAAGGAAGAAAACAATTGTTAACATTTTAGTGTTTTGTTTTTTTTTTTTTTTCCTCCATCTTTGCACTTACTAGTACATGATTTTTTTTTTGGATATAACATTGTGAGTAAATGTTATAAATGATTTTTGTGACCTTCTTTTACTTGATATAGTGTTTTTTTTTTTGTTTGTTTGTTTTTGTCATTAAATGCCCTACAACATGATTTTCAATGAACCCAGTCAGCTATGGTTTTCTAAGTATTTTTGTCATTGAGTGTACTACAACATGATTTTTAGTGACCACAGTCAGCTATGGTTTTCTTTTTATGTATCTTTATCACTACTTAGAGCTGGGCTTTGTATAGGGTAGGTATATAATAAATTTTTGTTGAATGAGTGAAAATAATAAACCTCTTGTTTATCATAACTGTATAAAGAAGATCTTTTCAACCCATTTTCCAGAAATTATATGTAATAAAGTGTGTGCTTTTTTCCCTGGGGAAAAGATTCATTCTCCTTCTGTTTGTATATTTGTGTTTTATTCATTCTCAAATGGATCAGTGACCCCCAAAATATGTAGGAACCATTAAAGGCAGTTTCTAATTTAGAATATTGAACGAATGAAAAAAAAATCTGTATATACCAAGACCGCTGCTCCCCTCTGCACTGTTACAGTCCTTGCCTTAACCATCTCTGTCAGTAGACACCTCTGCACCCTGAAGCCCTCCCCAGCTCTTGAAGTGGGATCTTTAGAACCCCTGCCCTGTTCTCTTTCTACCCTTTCTCAGTACTTTCAGGGCAGCTCATACCAGAGGATATTAACCTTGACACTGTTCCTCTGAGGTTAACCTCAGAGCTGACTGCGGATGTTTTTAATATCCATTCAGTGTTCATTCAACAAATAACTTATGTACCTGCTGCATGCCCACTGCTGTTCTAGATGCTGGAGATACAGCATTGGATAAAGCAGAGACCATCTTTCATCTTTCCTGGTGTTTGCAGTGTAGTGGGAAAAGTGAATTCTAATGGCATTCTAGCTGTATCATGGCTTAAGTTTTGCTGATAATGTCCATTTATAACATTATTTCTGTGGGGGTAAAAAGGTGTTCTCACTTTCTACACAACCAATTGCAAATGAACTTTTGTATTCCAACCTGTTTATAAAATGGCAACTATTGTTAGTCACCAATTTTATAAACAGAACTTTAATTTTAATGTTGATGCATTCAGTATCGACTTAACGTGCATTTACCATCTAATATAGCAGGCATCGTGCTGAGGTCTAGAGACACAGTGAAGAACAAGACAGATAGGGTTCCTTCCCCACACGATTTATAGTCTGCAGAAGGGTGAGAGGCAGACAGCCAGGAACCTTCAGTCCCCTTCTAGTGTGGGAGGGGGCAGGGACACGTGTTCTCTCGGAGCACTTGAAAGTTCTCATGCAGACCTGGGGGAGCAGGGAGGGTTTCTTAGAGGAGTTGAGGGCTGACTAGAGAAAGAAGCTTAGGAGGAGTTGCCCAAGCCCAGAGAGTGGGAGGAAGGGAATGAGCGTCCTTGCCGGAAGGAACAAGGTACAAAGGCCCTGAGGGAAAAGAGAGCCAGGAGTGTTTGGGGAACTGAGAGGGTTTTGATGTGTCTGGAACACAATGTGAGGCTAAGCATGAGACAGTCAGGCCAGATCATGAAGCACTTGGCAAGTTGAAAAACCCGAACCTCATTCTGATTACAGCAGGAAAAAGTTTAAGGAGGATTAGATTAGCGTTTTTTTTTTTTTTGTTGTTGTTGTTTTTAAGGTACTATGGCCTGGAATTGAACCCAGGACCTTGTTAAGTGGGAAGCCAGCACTTAACCACTGAGCCACATCGGCTTCCTGAGTTTTTTTTTTTTGTTGTTGTTGTTGTTTTGTTTTTTGTTTTTTATTTTTATTTTTTGTTTGTTTGGTTGTTGGTTTTTTTGCTTTGTTTTTAGGAGGCACTGGGAACCGAACCTGGGACCTCCCATGTAGGAAGCAGGTGCTCAACCGCTTGAGCCACATTCATTCCCCAGATTAGTGTTTTAAAGATTTCTGCAGGATTTAGCATAGGTGGTGAGGTGATAGGACTGGGTATCAAGATTAGAGATAGGAACCCAGGCATTCCTTAGATATGTGGAAGGTGGAATCCAGAAGATGTGGGGGATGAGCTGTGTGACTGACACTGAAGTTTGCAGCTAGGACAGTTGAGATTGAGAATACAGGGAGAGGTGAAGCAGTAGTTGGTGGAGGGGAGGGAAGGGAATGGGCAATTAATGTTTCTCCTTAAACCAGTATTTAAAAATCTAGTATTTTAGAATGTGAAAACTAGTTGCCGTTTCTTAACTCCTTCCCCTCCTCCTCAGCTGTTTCTGAATTATTAATAGTATTTGGGGGATATAGACAAGAGAACATATAGCTTATAAATAGTAATTAGGTGAAAAAATAAAACTGTAATTGTTTTAACTTTTTTTTGACCTTTCCTTCCTTAAACTATTGTAGGGATTTTGTTTTTTTTCCCAGTTATATTAAATATCTTCTTAAATAGAATTTATGTAATACCTACCTTAATGATAACTTTGTCAATAGACATATCCCTATTATACAAACTGAGAAACATGCCTATATAAGAAAGCATAACTTGCCAAAACTAATAATAGATCGACAGAGTTAGGAGTGGTGTAGCTCGGTGTTTGAGTGCCTGCTTCACATGTATGAGGCCCTGGGGCCAATCCCGGGTACCTCCTTAAAAAAAAAGATTCACAGAGTTATGGGTAAAATTTGAGTTTGTCCAGTATACACAGATCACCATCATGTTCTTCATTACATCAATGTCAAGATATTCTATGTAAAAATGATAGTTTCTAAGTTGGTTAAATTAGCAGATAAAGCCTACATGTAAACATCTATAAAGTGAGAAAGTCGAGGAGCATGTTGGCAGGGGAGCTGTGCTTTGTGCTGTGTCTGAGGGGATGCCAGGCCCCAGGTTCAGTGAGCATCCCAGTGATAGAACTAAAGAGAGAGCATCTCTTCTTGTCAGCTCCACAGATGCCATCTTCAGAGATGAATCAGCTCTTGCACCCCAGAATTAAGTTTTTGTTTTCAGTTCTTTTTTTTTTTTTTCCTTTTTCTGATGGGCACTTATGTGTTTTCAAGTTCTATTTATTAAACCAATGTTCTACATTAACCCGTACATTCATAGATAAGTGAATTATATCTCCAATCAAATTACAGTACCTCTGGAAATAAGAATGTTTATACTTTTATGGTGCTTCTAGGGTTTTAAAAGCCTGGGAGGGCACAGTCACCATCCCTGAGACTCAGGAGAATTTCTGGTCATAGAAACTAACCAGCAGGATAACATCCATGTCTTATGTTGAGATTTCTAGGGATTTTTCTAATTAGAAGGACAACTTCTGAGTTGATTCCAGGGTACTGTAGATAGGAATTCCAAGGGAAATATTCTAAGTTCAGGGTTAATGTCTTTCTGGAAAGTAGGACAGGGAGAAAGATTTTTAAAAATTTGATGGCAAGGGGTTTACTAAGGACAGAAGGTTGGATGGGTCTCTTGGTGGGACTAAATATTCTAAATTATGTTTGTCAGAAAATAGAGCTAGATCGGGATTCTGTGTGGGATCTTAGCTTAAAAATTCCATTTTAGAACATTTGCTTATCTTTAGTAAAGTTATTAATAGTTTAAAAACTATTAAGTTGTTCCATTGGTTAAATTATTCAACACTCCAGCAAAACTGTTTGTGGTGATGTGGCTTAAATTAAGCTTTTTTGCTTTCTTTAGATATACTGCTTTTCAGAAGGGAAATACGTGTAAACAACACTTGCTTTTTCCTAGGATGAAGTTTGGTCATGAAGGGTTTCACAAACTTCAAGTTATTCTTTGTACAAGAGTCTTGCTAAAGAGTTGAGTGGCAGAGTTGTTTCAGATTTATGATATTTGTTCTTAAAATAGCCATTTGGGGAAGCGGCTGTGGCTCAATCAGTAGGGCTCCCGTGTACCATATGGGAGGCCCCGGGTTCGGTTCCCGGGGCCTCCTGGTGAGGGCAGGCCCGCCCGCACGGCGTGGTTAGCCGACCCAGCGAGCACAAGCAGCAAGGGGGGGATAAATGAATAAATAAATAAAAATCTTTAAAAATAAAAAAAAAAAAAAATAGCCATTTGGTTATATTGAGTGAAACAAGCCAGACACAAAAGGACAAATACTGTACGAATGCGTTACCAGGAACCAAATATATTGTGTAATATATTGTTAGATTAAAAAAAAAAAAAAATTTATATGTATCCATTACATTTAATTGAGAAATGTATATATTTATTCATCTGTGTTTACTTTTTAGTTTTTAATTGTTTATATTTTCAATTATTAAATGTACAAAATAAAGTTAAAAAATGTTAAAAAAAAAATAGCCATTTGGATAGTATTGACATTATCCATGAATATCCAATTATGTGGTCTGTTTAGAGAAATTTAATTACATTTAAAGGCTATGGACTGAAGCTTTGCATTCTGAAATTTTGGAACTTAACAAAAATAACTTTTAAAAATGACTTCCATGACACACAATATTTTATGAACTGCAATATAGTAATTTTTATAAGATTAATTTTTGTCATATTTATCTACTCATTTATACACTTTTCGTTTACAGGATTCTTTTGCATGTGCTTTTTAAACAACCCAAACCAAACTGTCAACTTCATTAATACATTCTGTACTTTCCCTTGCATCGTTGTCCTGGTTCATTCTCTTCCTAGAACACCCTACTTTCCTCATCCCACCTGTCTTTGCCTGCCAAGCCCATATTTAGTCTTCAGTGTCCATTTTAAATGCCTCTTTTATCCACAAAGTTGTGCCTTGGCCCCTACTCCTACACGAATTTTAGACCCTCTTCAATGCCATGCACGTAGTCCTTCTCAAAGTTCCCTTTCTGCCTGTTCCTGGGGTAGTTGGTATGTACTTGTCAGTGGGCAGATCCTTCCAGGGAGGGTAGATATTATGTCTTGCTCTCTATTTCAGGCACCTACTCGAGCATCTTGCCTGGGGCAGTAATTGTTAAGGTGAACTGTTAACCAGTCACTGCAGTCACTTTAGTTAATGTCTTTAATTAGAAATGGCTAGCCCTTTATTGAAAACATATTTACACAATTATTAGATTACATTGTAGTTACAGAATAATTATAGCTAATTAAAATACCAGATCTCGAAATTAGTAAAAAAAAAAAAAAAAAAAGCTTAGTTAAGTGACCAATAGCATTTGTCTAAGCCAGTAATAGCCAGATAGGGGATATAGAAAGTTATTTTCAAAATTAATAGCAGTAGTAATACCAACATAAAATACCTAGAAATAAACTAATAATAAATGCATAATATATTTGTGAATGAAACTACCAAACTTAGTAAGACATGTAAGAGAAAAGTTTGGGTAAGTAAAGTACTATTTCTGGATGAGAATACTGAATATTGTAAACATTTCAGTTCTATCCAGATTAATTTGTAAATTTAATCCCAATATAAAATGTCCTGATATTTTTTCTTTTTGAATGACAGAATGATTCTAAATTTATCTGTAAGAATAAACAGGTGTGAATAACTTTTCAGTTTTTAAAAGAAGAGTAATAAAGAGGTTTGAGGGATGAGAAATTCCCTACCAGATACTTTTATCTGTAAAATTTACTGATAATTTTAGTCTTTGGGAATATTTTAGATGTTTCCTGTCACACAGGTTAATATACAAAGGTTTTTGTCAGTTTTTTTTTTTTTTTTTTTTTAACAATAGCAAAAAATAAATAAAAACCACAAATACACAAAGAAATAATTAAGGAAGCAATTTATATGTCCCTGGCAGAGGAGTACATTGTGCTATGTCATCCACACAGTGGTATATATGCATAATAATAATAATTTTTACCATTTTGGATTGCCTGTCACATGCTTAGTCATGGGCTATATACCTTACAAAAACTTTTGATCCTTATAACCACCTTGTATAGTGGTGGTCATCCTCATTTTACAGATGAAAAAAACTAATGTTCAGAAACATAAAGTAGCTTGCTCCAGATCATTGAGCAATCAGCACCTCAATGTCATCACAGGCTAACCTGACTTCAAAGCCTAGTGACCAGGCAGCCATTTATGAATGTTACAAAGCATGAGGAAAACTTACAAAACTGTTTTTACAGTGTTTGCGTATGCATGTGTTATTATATGTAAGAAAAAAAAGATACTCATAGAGATGGTCTTTCAATGGTTGAATAATAGAATACTAAAATTTTTCTTTAAGCTTTTATTTTATTTTAAATCTACTACATTGTGCATGTATTCCCTTTATAATAATTTTTTTCAAAATATGCAGTTTTTAAAGTTTTTCAACTTCCTCTATTCCCAAGGGGAAAAAAAAACACTGACTTAGACCAAAGTTTTATGTTAAATTGAATTTTTGCTTGGTAATGAATCATTCCCTTTAATCTACTCTTCTAGATTGCTGATCTCTCATTACCCAACTATCTGATGGCATCTTCAGTTGGACTGCTTCCTACCCAGCTTCTGAATTCCTACTTGGGTACCACCCTGCGGACAATGGAAGATGTCATTGCAGAACAAAGCATTAGTGGATATTTTGTTTTTTGTTTACAGGTGAGTTTAAGGTCAAAAGTTGTCAGGGTTTTTTTGTTTTTTTATTTTTTGTTTTTCAGTATTGCATGGCTAATTTAAACTTAACAGATTTCTTTCAAAAATAGTTTGAGGATTTTTCCTTTTTTTTGTTCTTTCAATAATCAACTTCATATTTTGGTAGCCTTTGAATTTTTTAATTGTGCAGATATATGGGAGTATGTAAAGCTAAATTAATACTTATTGAAAATTCTCTACAACAAAAAAACAAAAAAAGGAATGACAAAATAGGAACCTTTCTGCAGTGGTTATTTTGAAAATCATCACTATACCAAATACTCTATTTTGACTTTATATGAAGCATTGTGTTTCTGAAGGTAATTTTATTAAGACTTGGTGAGTCTGGGTTTTTATCTTATTTATTGTGTTTTCAAATTATTGAGATTTTTATTGGTAAAATTTTAAGAGTATTCATTATACTAGCATGTAGGGTTTTTTTTCCTACAATAATTTGATGTAGGATAAAAAAAATTTGTTTTAAGAAGAATTGCTTTATAAAAAATGCCTATAGCGTTCAATTACAAATCCAAATAAGATTAGTGTAATGGATTATTATTGCCATGAAAGTTGTAATACAGTTTTGAACACATATGATTCCATATAAGAAGTTGATAAGAATAAAATACTGCCATGTAGGCAAATTTATTAATCTGCTTTAAATTGCATACAGAAGAGTTAAAATAAAAATTCATTTGTTTAATTGTGATATATTTCATTCCTGACATTTATCCAAAATATAAAATCACCATAATTTTTGATGAGTTAGCAAAATTATGATGATAGTAGCTAACTTTTATTGAGTGCTTTATCCATCACTAAGTTTGCTCATTTAATCCTTTCTACAAACCTATTAAGTAAGTACTATCACTATATTTAGCCAGTTTTGTGCATCTCTTCCCAGCACTGAGTTCAGTGACATCATGTTGGTAGCTTGAAATTGGCCAAGGCAAGAGTTTTTACACCATGGGAATTAGCAAATGTTACAAATCAAGCCTCCTCTTCCTTTTCACTTCCCCACCCCACCACCTTAGGTGGTTTACCAACACATTGTTGAATAGTAACTTGTTCACAGTCAAAGTTTAAGTGGTAGAAGTAGGATTTAACCAAGACAGTTGGCACTAGAAACCATGCTCATAACCAATGTGCTAAAAGTCTACTGAGCAGATGATACCAATGAGATAGGCATACATAGTTCACTTATTGGTTCCTTAACTTACTTGTTTTGATTTATACTGTTACTGAAGATATGGTACCATAATTAAAAATTTTCTGTTGGTGGCATGATTATTCACAAATTTCTAAGGCACTATATTTAATTTAAAAGATTGATAAAATAGAGCCAGAGTTAACTTTCTGGGTATTTATGTTATACGAGTTTAATAAATAAGCACAGGAATATTTAAATTGGAATGTTGGGTAAATAAAGTTCATCAATAAAAGTTAATTGCTTTAAGAAAAACTTCATAATATTTTTGACATTTGAGGAGTCAGTTTTCATTTTTACTTTATAATTTTTTTTTCAGGGCTATTTTTTATTTAGTAAACCCGAATCTAGGTTCTGTTATTATTGGTTTATTTTTATTTATGTAGCATGCTGATCACATAATATTAAACTTTCTATGAATTATATCTACAGCATGACATATAACAACTTATGTTTATAATCACCCTGACGTACACTTTTAAGATTCTGACATTCCCCACTGCATCCCTTCTAGCTTAAATTTAAGCATGTTTTATGTTCTACTAGTTTCTGAAAACAATCTATTTGAAACATTTTTTCCTTGATACTGTGTTTGAGTAATTAGAATTCCTCATTATTGGTACCTTACAGTGGTTTTACCCTGTTTGAAACTTTTTTCTTTGCTTCTTAGTAAACAGTCAATTCTAATTAATGGAGTTAAAATAGGCTGAAATAGTTTATGCATTTGTCAGTGGTGCTTCTAAAATATGCAGTCTTTTTTCCAGTGATCTATTACCCTTTTTTTTTTGAGCTTGAAAATTTAAGCTTAGGATATAAAACAAGTTGGGAAAGGCAAATATTTCTTGCCTAGCCACTTAAAAAAACAAAAGAGATATTTGAGTCCAGGTTTGATTTATTGATGTTATAGCTTAATTTCTTTCAGGAAGGATTTAATGCAGCTTACAAAATATTTACAGAAGAATAAAAAGAGGGAAAAGGCATCCTGAAGGGAGAAGTTAGCATAGGAGAAAAAGGATGAGGCTTAGGTTAAAGGTAGTAAAATAAGTATCTTCAGGAGCTTCCTCACATTTGCTACAGATGAGCCATACATTTGCCTCTGAGCTTTTATAGCCACCAACCTAAAGAGAATCCACAGTTCCAATAAAATTAAAGCAATACAAACGATGTTCAGAGAAAGCACAACTATTTCTTGTAGTGAGTTTCAACTTAGATTTTATGGTCCGTCAGTTCAATGAGTTTTTTCCATGCCCTGTACTTTTCTACATGCCTACCAGTCAAAATCCCAATCCTGGATGATTCCAAGTTTTGGTCTGCTTTGTACTTGTTCTTTTGGGGAAGTCATTGCACCAAACAGATGGGTAACATTTAATTCATTGTTTCCCAATACTATCCCCAAACCCAACACTTTGCTTGTCTTCTAGTGCCCCCATTTTCCTCAATGACTATTTCAAACTTTGTTCTCATCACAATTCAAACTTTGTCCCCTACTTCCTGCTTCATTCTCAAGTTTATCTCTCTTGTTGCTAAACTAAAAATTCTGAAGACTTTAAATGAGAAACCCTGCAATTTCCATCTTAGAAATCTACCAACCCTCTTGCATTCTCAGCATGCTTGCCAGTTACCAGTGGAAGAGATGCCTTTCTGCATAAGGCTTATCCTTCTACCCATGTTCGATTCTTCCATTTCAACAGAAACTTTTTAAAAACAGTTGTCTATACTCACTATTTGCATTTTTTAAAACCTCTCTTTTGTAACACTTCACTCGGCTAAGGAAGGGGATGTGTTGGGGAAAGCCAGTACAAATTGTGAGGTCCCGGGGCCCAGAAGGACACTTGGAACATATGCCATGTAAGAATATTTAGCCAGTTCTCCCTTGCTGGGGCACCCTAGAAAAGGGCCTAAACTTAGTCTCTCTGGCCCTGCCACATCCTCGTCTCAAGCTGCTTTTTCTATTGTCATCACTAACCTTGTTTAAATCAGATGCATTTTCTAGGCTTAATTTAGCTTGACCTCTTAGCAACATAAGATGCTGTTGACCATGTTTTTTATTATTAAAACTTTCTTTAGCTTCTTTAACACCACTATCCTGATTTTTTTCCCCACTTGCCTGATAAATGCTTCCTTGTTTCATTTGCCAGCACCTCCTCTTGTTTACAACTCTTAAAAACCATATTCCTTAAGATTCTATTTGAAGCTTTCCAGTTTCACTCTGTATGTAGTCTTTTTTTCTGGACTCATCCAACTACAACAGCAGTTGCTATTTTGTGTATTGGTGTAAGGACCTTCCCAGCATACATCTTCAACTTGACCTTCTTTCTGTGGCATCAGAACCATTCCTTGAACTGCTTTGGATGTCGAATAGGCACCTCAAATTCAGCACGTCTTAAATAGAACTTAGTATCTCATCCACTGTTTACCCCCTTCCCCCCTTGAAATTATTTCTCAAGCATTTTCTCTATCTCTTTAAATGGTACCACCATCCACTGACAAGTATCAAACTGAGCTTTTTAAAAGAAACAAGCATATCTTGTTTCTTTTAAAAAGCTGACATATTACAGAACAAATAAAGGACGTAAACATCCAATTTTAAAACGCCTAATTTCTGTAGAGTTTATTGAATGATGAATATTCATTAATAGCACCCATTAGCACAAGTACTGTGTTCCTTCCCTCTTCCCCACCTGTCCCACCCCTAGGAGGCTCTGCCCATTCCTTCCCCCCATAGGCAACACTTGGATTTAGTGTATTTTCCCCTTTGAGATGTTAAAATTATGAGTAGGCTTGATTGAAACAGTGTTATATTTTAGGGTCACTTATGGTTAGAGCAGCCTTTGTATACTTGCTGGGACACCACACAATACCTGCTATTACGTTGTTGCTCTGAGAATATTTGATCCATACTCTACAGAACTGACTTGGAGATAAATTTTGGAATAAAAAATCAGTTAGACTTCTTAGACATTCTGATTAATTGCTTAGACATTCTGATTAATTGTATGTAGAATGTTGACGCATAACGGGACCACTTCCTATGGGATGTGGGAAACTGAGGCCCAAATGGCCTAAGGGATTTTCCTAAAATCACATCACTAGTGAATGGCTAATCCAAGACTAGAACCTGAATTTCAGTTTGGTGCTTTTTCTAGTATCCCTTTGACTGGCATTTTTTTTCCTCATATTTTCCTTTGTTTTTGCTTTTCCTTGAGAAGCAAACACCTTGGTCAAAACATTCCTAAGCCAAATGTTTATTAGATTTATTTTTCCCTTTTTTCTTTATAACATATTGATAACTGTCATGTTTTATTTTTATTCACAGATTATTATAAGTATAGGCCTCATGTTTTATGTAGTTCATCGAGCTCAAGTGGAATTGAATGCAGCTATTGTAGCTTGTGAAATGGAACTGAAAACCTCTCTGGTTAAAAGCAGTCAACCAAATACCAGTGGCTCTTCGTTCTACAACAAGAGGACCTTAACATTTTCTGGAGGTGGAATCAATATTGTATGATTCTAATGAAATGTATGATTGTCAAGAGCCTAGTGTGCTGTCCAGAGCTTAGGAGTCACTTCACTAGTGGGCAGAGATAAGTTCTAATTGTATTACGGCACAAACAAAACTAACCAGTTTTTAAATTGCACAATTTTTTAAAAGAAGAATCATTTTCTGGATATGTAAGTGTAAATGTAGATGCAATTTTGGCTGCACCCCTTTATCATTTATCTTGCCTGTAATGGCCTATAGGTCTGCACTTTAAGTGTCTTTTAATTATTTTATTTCGGAGTACTTATGAACAGAGAAATATCCCAAATATTTTTCTGCTTAGTGTCTTTATTTATAAAGTTCACGAATAGCTGTATGCATCTTTCGTACTTATAAAGATAAGTAAAAGTATGCAGTTTTAAGTTAATAATATTTTTGGACGTTTGCTTTGGTAGTCTTTCCAGAAAGGATAACAGTGTTTTTTGTTCTGTTTTGTTACTCCTTTAAGTGGGGTCACTTTGCTTCCCTTTTCCTTTACAGTTAGAAAACAGATATTACCTTTTGGTTGAATGTATTTTTGCAAGTCATCACATTGTGGCAGGGCCATTTACACATATTCAAACAAACAAGCTTAAATCCTACATTGTGGGACTGAAGTGCTCTTAAGATACCTTTTTATTTTCACTGTGTAATATGCAAAGCTAGGGGAAATTATTTAATGGGTGGTGGCTCAAATTAGAACTCATGTTCTAATTTCATTATGTTGGCTCCTACCCTCCTTTATCTTTCATCAAAGGGCTGTCCCAATGCAATTGTACTAAAACATTTTATGAAAATAAACTTTTTTTTGCTTTTTATATCCATAATTAGGCTTTGAAAAAAAGATGTTATTCCCTTAAAATGATGGGCTTACCATCATTGAAGATGTCACTCAGGTGGCCTTGTTTGATCAAAACGCCTTTTAACAAAACCAAGCTTTAAAATCATGTTTATAATTCCATTGAAGTATATATGTTTGTCCCCATAGTCTTCAGCTTTAAACCTAAGTTAATAAATATATTAACTTAATGCCCAAATTTTATTATTTGCCCTTCTCTAGATTTATTTTGTTTACACTTTGGTATTTGTTTTTCTCTGATAAGACTCAGGAATTCTGAAATGTGAAATTAAGTGTCTCAGTTCTTTCTTTTGTAGCATGAATTGAGTGTATCTATCAGCTCTTATCAGTATAGAATATAATAATTCGGCATATGATTCATATGAAAACATTTTATTCTTTATCACCTTATATTCTTAAAGTAGTTTGTGAACGTAATGATTAGTTTTTCTACAGATGAAATTACAGATATTAAAGCATAATGCAAATTTTCTGATAGGTACTTTTTTTTTTTTTTGCTATAAAAATTCCAAGTTATCAGAGACCTCGGTCCATTTGCCTTTTCATTAAGGTAAAAATGTAGCCCTAATTTACTAAAATACAAAGGAGTTCTTTGGAAGCAGATTATTTTAGTCTTTGCTAGAGATGCATTTGATTATTTTAATGTGTAATTTCCTTATTCTATTGCAAGTAAAATTGTTTTCCTTTTCTTCATAATACATACATTTCCTTACCTTTGAATAACAGGGAAGTTTGTGTATACATCCATAGCAAGAAGACCTCAGTGCAAAGGCTTTGAGGGCACCTGGGTCTACAGCACGTAATTGGCCTCCAAATCCTCCCTTGTATTATTGGTAGAAAACACAACATAGTATTGGAGTATTCTTATTCCTTTTTTGGATCCTAATTACTTGTGCTTTTTAAAAATGATTTGTTTAATAATCCCAATGAACAATACATTTCATATATTCTTTTCTGTCTAACTCAATTTTTCTTGTGCTTTTTGTTTGTTAGTTTTTGTTAAAGGAATCATTAAAATTGCTTGTTTTCATATTTGTTTTACACTTCATGTATTTTGAAGTGCATTTATTTACTTAGCATTTTGTAACTTGAATAATTTCACCAAATGAACACTTTTTGGTAATTTGTAATGAGTTCTTCCAAATGTTACATCTTGCTTGGTACTTGTAATAAATATGTAAAGGTAAAAGAGAAATAATTTTTCTGTATTCTGCCAATCATAATTTTATAAAATAAAATCATTCATTTTTTCTTAAAGAAAAATAGTATGGATCGACTATTTCTAAAATACTTAATCTATAACTGCAATTTTCCTTTTTTCAACATTTCCAGCCTCCAGGTAAACAACAATCTATTATAGTTGAGTTATTTGATAGCTCAGTTTAGTTGCTGGGCTTTTAGGTTGTGCTCACTATGAATTGTGCAAAGCACTGCCATGCCTAATTCGCTCCTTCTTTAGCCCTGCATCACCTATTATGGCAGCCACATATTTCTACAGGATTCCCTCATGTTGCCAGGTACTACGTTCATCCCTATAGTTTATATTGATAAAGTAAAATATTCTGGAATTATTAAACTGTTTGAATTCAGTATAAAGTTGCTTTATGCACATTTAAAATAGCATACCTACACGTAATCTCTAAATCTGAAGATAGTTTTACTTTTAATTCTTCAGGCCCTTCCCAAAGATTTCTACATTTTCTGGTCATTAATTTTGTTACTCTTTGCCAAATTTTGTCATGTAAATTATAGCACATCTTTTAAAAAATATGTATATAATTACCAAGTGCTTTCATTTTCATTTGATCATGTGATTTGTGAAATAACTTGAAATCTGTACTCCTTGGTTTTTGAAAATAATATAACCAGATCGCTGTCATTAGAATGTGTATTTTGAGTTTATGTTCAGAAGTAACTGGGTTTGTTTGGATGCAACCATTCTCTCCTCTGATGCACTTGTAACCAGATGCAAACCTAAGATGGCTTTCCCCTGATAAAATATGACTTTAAAGCATTTTCCTCCTTTTGAAGCTGAGTTCAGTACTCTCATTAGCCCTTGCTGTAACTGAACTAAGTGTAGCTACAAGCATATCCCCAGCATTTCTGTGTTTATTAATATGCAATGCTGATTTGGACTATTCTTAGGAAAGGTACTAAGGTGTCCCTTTTTCCATATTTGTTAGCCATGGAGTTATCTTTGGAATGCTTGACTAGCTATGTGCCAGGTTGGTGTAGGTAAATCCTTAATGCATGGTAAATCCATGGCATTTGTTACCAAGGAGCATCTGCAGAGAAGAAGAGAGGTTTAGGTGGTGGTCAGGAACATCAGTACTGACCTAGGTTAATGACAGAGGTGGTGGAGTTCTGTTTCAACCAGAGGCCACTTGCTCTACCAGAAAGATGGTCAGTATAACACTATTTGGATTTTATATTGAACATGGCTGTTTTCTGTTATACCATTTAGGGTATAATTTTTTAAAAGGTCACCACTTTACTCTGAAAAGCCATTAAAGAAGGGAAAGACACCACCTATTCCATAGTATATTTAAAGCTCAGGAGTTCCAGTAACTTCGCATATTGAACATGAACTCATTCCAAAATTAAATTATACCCTGGACTTCTGATCACAAAGGCATTGCTGCAAACTATTTTCTAAGGTAGCTGAGGATTTAAAATATATCATTCTAAAGATGAATCAGTATCTCTTGATCTCAGTATCCCAGATCACCTGTGTGTCTGAGAAAATAAGAGGTAGTATTTTCTCTCTTCTTTCCTTCTATAATTTAATGGATGTACAGGCATGTTCCATGGGAGGGGCAATTCAGAGGGAAGGAGGGAGGATGTGCTCCTAAAACTGGGAATGTGGATAGTTGACCTTATGTGAGTGGGTTATGGTAATAGCAGAGACCCTATGGAGAAATGATTCTGATGTCCATATTGGCACTCACTCTTCTCCTTTTTGTTCCCCCATATCTCTAAGTTAAGAAATGCCACCTGCCAAAGAGTTTGTTTATCTTAAGCAGCAGTCATATTTATGATGCCTTTTATAAAATCAAAGGACTCGTTCCAATCTAATTTCCTCCTGTCCTCTAGCCTGTTTTTCCATGACTGTGTCCTTGGGGGCACATTCCAGTTGCCATCAAAACTTGCATCTTAGTACCCAGAATAATACTTGTCCTGGTTAATTTGTAGCAGATCCAGTACTGCCACTTGTACATCTTTTGTTAGCCATTGTGGGTCAAAACTGTTGGCTCAAATAGGCCACAGGGGAGTAACCACATGTTGCAGCTGCTTTCAGCTGGAGTAGCGCAGTGAAGCGCTCATCATGGATGTGTGTTGGCCTGTGCTGTGCTTGTGAACCAAGACTGTACAGTACCGTCAGCCACACTCACCCTCTGTGGCTGAGGGTGCTCGACAGCACTCAGCATGGGGGGAATGTATATTAACAGTGTGCTCTATTAGAATGGGTTGAATTTAATTGAACATTTTTATACTGTATGCATTATATGCATAGGAGCATAAACAGTGTACATGTGTATGGAAAACTTATATTTAATCATTCTGCCAAGTTTCAACAAAGTTGACTATCCAGATAGAGCAATTACTGATATCACTGTCTTAAGGGTGACTTAGCCTTCTGTAGGGTAGCCTTCTGGATGAAAGATTTTATAATCACAAAATATGCAGAGAAATTGAATAGAAAAACATATTGAATCAAAACAATAATTTGAAAATTATAAAGCTCTTCAAGTAGGTATACAATTCAAATCAGAGTGGTATGTTTAAATATACTTATCCTGCAATGGATAGAATTCATGACCACCACAAAGAACTTTAGAAACTGACACCAGTAGAAGCCAAAGGCTGTCTTTGTTGGTTACAAAGCCATTTTCAATAGAAATGTTTTGAAGCCTAGCTTGTTTAATACTGATTATGTCTTAAAATCCTGTCCTAAGTTGACTTTGGTAGGGAGGGCAGGGAACTGAGTAGTCTTCCACTAAGTTTTTTCACTTCATTACTCTGATTTTAAATTAAGTAACTGGTTTTGTGTCATCACATCTCTCTACTTTAAATACACAACAGAACAAGCTTTGCTTGAAATCACCATTCTAGGTAGGTTTCATAGCAGCACAGTAAAAGACTAGATGGACTTGAAGCGGATTCTGGGAACATTGAGCCTGACAGTCTTCCTTGGCCACTGGCATCTACACACTGCCAATGCCCATGAGGCCTTGCTTCCTGGTGGGGGTCTTGGCAGAGAAAACCAGGGTGGGGTTTCTCCTCCATGGACTGGCAAGTGCTTTCAGACTTGTGTCGTTACCTGGGGGGAAGACTAGAAAACAGCAGATATTGGGGAGTCTGACTTTCAACTCTGGGTTTCTGAAGGGAAGTTTGATATCAGTTCCACCAAATATGTCAGTTCTCCCTGACCCCCAAGAGACTGAGAAGGAGCTGAATGGCCTGAGTTTGCTGCCTGAGGATGAGAGAACTCAGGAGGGCCAGATACAGAGAAGCTTCCTGCAAGCTTTCTCCAAGGAACCCTGTGCCTGTTTCGTGTTCCACCACTGGCACTTCTGAAGCCTTACATTAATTGCAGCATTGTTTTTAGTGTCAAACAACTGGAAAACTGGAAACAGAACACAGTTCACAGGGCAGTGCCTGAATAAATTATGATACATCCAGACCGTGGAAGATTGAGTAGCCATTAGAAAGGGTAAATCAGATGTATCCCAGTGAGTCAGGGAGATCTCCAGGAAGTATTATTTTGTAAAAGAAGCAAGATGCAGAGAAGTGTATAAAAGCATTGCACTTTTGAGAAAACATCCTATCTACCCTGTGTATGCATTTATATATGTGGGTTTGTGTGCATGTAAATATGTATCTCTTGCATATAGGATTAAATGAGTAGGGAGAAAAATATGGAAGGAGACTTTCTTTACTAGTTTAACATGGATTACCCTTAGTAAGATGGGGTGGAGGTGCCGATGAAGGTGGAATGAGGAGAGGGAGGTAATAAAGGAGGAAAAAAGAAAAGAAAAGAAAAAAAGTGAAAAATGGCACTAAAATTTTAAAAGCACACACAAAATAAAATGGGCCTGTATCCCCATAACTGACGTGGTAGAAGTCATCCTCTCATTAAAACGCCCCCAATGATAGTCGTTCAGCTCCAGTACCTTAGGCAGTGCTGTGCAGTATTGAAGAGCATCCTCTCTAGGTTAGCTGCCTTGTTCCCATCCCAGTACCGCCCCTTACTGGATATATCAATTTGGACAAGCTACTTAACTTCTATTTGTGCTTCAGTTTTCTCACCTGTAAAATAAGGATGGTACTAGCCTATCTTGTGGGGTAATTGGGAGAATTAAAGAGGTTAATAGGGATTAAGTGCTAAGAGTAATACCTGGAGGTATTGAGTACTCAATAATTGTTAGCTATCATTCATTACCTGGAACTGACTTTTTCTCAGGAATTGAGAAGTAGTTTCAATATCTGAGTGTATATTTGGCAGACAACATTGGGTTGGCCATTTATAGGCCAGAGGGGGATTGAGGGGGAGGATGTTAAAATTCTTACCTAGCTCTTGCCTTTACAGAAGGGACAACATATACACAAATGATACCTGCACAATATTTACAGGGTAGATTATCAATGTATAAAATTACTATAACACAAACTGAGTAATTAGTGGAAGGAGCTCTAAGTCACTGAATTTGGGTGAGTTGGGAAAAATTTTCAGGAGATACATTTTGAGCTTTTTGTTGTTTTGGTAGACAGGGACTAGAAGGCATATGGTTCTCAAATCTATGATTAAGAAAAAAAAATGAAGAAACATTGAGGTTTATGATGATAATTTTCCTTTTACCAGTATATTTCTCCCCTTAAGAGTTGGAAAGTAAAATTGGAATTTTCTGAATTTCCATTCAGTCTGTCATTTATTTAGTAAATATCTAAAGAAAACCAGCTAGGTATCAGGCACTCTGCTAGGTTTTGGGGTTATAGAGATAGAACTAATATTAAAGGAACTCTCATCTAGTGGGGATGGTAGAAAAGTAAAGGAACAGTTGGAATAAAAAATGGCCGGTTCCCTAATAGAGGTTTGTACTTTGGAAGAATAAGGTAGAAGCAGGAGTTGTGGCAAGGTCAGGGGTACTCCAGTGGGAAGGGGTGCACCATGATGGGAATTCCCAGTTAGCAATAACTGAGTTGTTTGAAAATATATATTCAAATTGTCCAAGGGAAGAGGAGGAGGAAGGACATTCTAGAGACAAAGCACAAGAGAGCATGGCAAATAGTTCAGTTCAGCTAGAACACAGAAGGGAGGTTGGGGAATATTGAACTAAAGCTAGAGAATATACATATATACAAACCTACACACACATACATCCTATGAATAGATGTATATAAAATATAAAGAAGTTTGGATTTTATGTTAATGGATGAGGAGATATTGGAGCTGCATTTTAAATCACACAGCAGTTTAGAGAAATTGAAGAGGCAAGATTTCCAGTCTATAGACTGATCAGAGGAGACGTGATGAGGGCCAGATAAAAGACATAATAAGGGAAAGGATTATATTTGAGAGGCCTAGAAAATCAATTCAGTGAGTGGTTGAGTGTAGAGTGTCAAAAAGTGAAGAACCTGTGATGGCTCCTCAGTTTCTGATGTGAATGATGATGTAAGTGTAAGTAGTTTGGAGGTGAGGGAGATAATATTGAGTTTGAAATGTCCATGGGGCATGGAGATCAAGAGACACTGTGGGCAAGTGGATAAATGGGTCTGAAACATAAGAGATATGGGCTGGAGATAGAGGTTTGAAAATTATCAATATACCTAAAGGATTTGAAGCTTTTGGTGTGGGTTTGTTACCAGGTGAGAAGAGAATGTGACTATAGAATAGGACCAGGCATGAGAAGAGAGTCCTTCAAAAGAATCTGATAAAGAGCAGCCAGAGAGAGATGAGCATCAAGCAGTAGAAGGAAAACTTTTCAAAATTGGATGCAGTTAAATACCACAGAGAGGCCAAATAGGTTCAGGACTTAAAAGTGTTCATTGAGTTTGACAATTAGGCAGTCATTGACTTGTGGTAGTGATCACAAGCAAGTAGAGGGAATGGAAACAGTGCTGGAGTATGTTGAGGTGTGAGAGGTGAGCAAACTGAGACTGCAGATGTGGACCACTCTCAATAAACTTGGCAGGGGGAGCAGGCGAGTTCATTGATTACAATAAACATTGAGGGTTGGTTAGAAAGAGATCTGTTTATCTAGCGGATTTGCATTACTTTACCTGCCTCCATAGTTATAATACATTAATTATATCATTTTAAAATTTAAAAAGTCTGATAGTGAATTAAAGAGGAGAAAGCAATAGCAGGGGAGGGGAGTAGATATAGGAGTTGGTAGGATTATGGTTCTCTCACATTTGAGTCACCTCGGGAACTTCAAAAAATTCCCATGTCTGGGTCTTATCACCAATTAATCAGAATTTCTTCAGGTGGGGCTTGGGCATTGCTTTTTTTTTTTTTTTTTTTTTTTTTTTTTAAAAAGAGCTCCAGGTAATTCTGATGCATAGTGAGAGGTGAATATCACTAGAGGAAGGATTTTTCTATTAAGATGGGAATGACTAAAGCCTGTTTAAATACTGGGGGAAAAGAGCCAGCTATAATTTAATTAGTTTGTTATAGCTCATTGATATGAGATACCCTTAGCTTATATCAGAAGATACTCTGTTATCAAGTAAATAGTGTATTGGCCTGGGAGAGAAAATAAAATATCAATAATAATAATAAATTAAATAATAAATTAACTAATAATATATCAATAATAAAATTAAATATCAATAATAATAAATTTTATTTCACCAGTTAGCTATAAACTGTATGCAAGTCAAAAACATTTTCACATGCATACAGTGTAAGGGCAATGACCTTTACCTAAGATCCATTTCAGTCTATGTTTTTAACTTTCATCTACTTTTTTTTTTTTTTTAACTTTATTTTGTACATTTAAAACTGAAAACATAAGCAATAAAAAACTAAAAAGTAAACACAGATGAATAAATATATACATTTCTCAAATATAATGGATACATGTAAATTTTTTTGTTGTTTTGTTTTTTGTTTGTTTTTTTGTGTGTGAATCAAACAATATATTACACAATATATTTGGTTCATAGTAATGCATTCATACAGTATTTGTCCTTTTGTGTCTGGCTTGCTTCACTCAACATAATGTCCTCCAGATTCATCCATGTTGCCATATGCTTTATGACTTCATTTCTTCTTACAGCTGCATAATATTCCATCGTGTGAATAGACCACAGTTTATCCATTCATCTGTTGATGGACACCTGGGTTGTTTCCAACTTTTGGCAATGATGAAGAATGTGGCTATGAACATTGGTGTGCAGATGTCTGTTTGTGTCACTGCTCTCAGTTCTTCTGGGTATATACCCAGTAGTGGTATTGCAGGGTCACGTGGCAAGTCTATATTCAACTTCTTTAGGAACTGCCAAACAGTCCTCCATAGTGGTTGTACCATCCTGCATTCCCACCAACAATGAAGAAGTGTTCCTATCTCTCCACATCCTCTCCAACACTTGTAGTTCTCTGTCTTTTTAATAGTGGCCATTCTGATAGGTGTGAAATGATATCTCATTGTAGTTTTGATTTGCATTTCCCTAATCATGAGTGATGTTGAGCATTTCTTCATGTGTTTTTTTGCCATTTGTATTTCTTCTTCGGAGAAATGTCTATTCAAGTCTTTGGCCCATTTTTTAATTGGGTCATTTGTCTTTTTATTGTTGAGCTGCAACATCTCTTTATATATCCTGGATATTAAACCCTTATCAGATATGTGATTTCCAAATATTTTTTCCCATTGAGTCGGCTGCCTTTTCACCCTTCTGACAAAGTCCTGTGAGGTGCAAAAGTGTTTAATTTTGAGGAGGTCCCATTTATCTACTCTTTCTTTTGTTGCACGTGCTTTGGGTGTGAAGTCCAAGAAACCACCACCTACTACAAGGTCTTGAAGATGTTTCCCTACATTTTCTTCTAGTAGTTTTATGGTCCTGGCTTTTATATTTAGACCTTTGATCCATTTTGAGTTGATTCTTATATAGGGGGTGAGATAGGTGTCCTCTTTCATTCTTTTGGTTATAGATATCCAGTTCTCCCAACATCATTTGTTGAAGAGACTGTTTTTTCCCATCAGCGTGGGCTTGGTAGGTTTGTCAAAAACCAGTTGACTGTATAGGTGAGGGTTTATTTCTGGATTCTCAATTCTATTCCACTGATCGATATATCTATCTTTATGCCAGTACCATGCTGTTTTGACCACTGTAGCTTTGTAATATGTTTCAAGGTCAGGCAGTGAAATTCCTCCCACATTGCTCTTCTTTTTTAAAATACTTTTGGCTATTCGGGTGCACTTACCCTTCCAGATGAATTTGGTAATTGCCTTCTCTAATTCTGTAAAGTAAGCTGTTGGGATTTTGATTGGTATTGCATTGAATCTATAAATCAGTTTGGGCAAGATTGACATCTTCACGATATTTATTCTTCCAATCCATGAACACGGAATGTCTTTCCATTTGTTTAGGTCTTTTCTAATTTCTTTTAGCATTGTTTTGTAGTTTTCTGCATATAGGTCCTGTACTTCCTTGGTTCAATTAACTCCTAGGTAGTAGAGTCTTTTTGTTGCTATTGAAAATGTAATTTTCTTCCTGATTTCCTCTTCAGATTGTTCAGTACTAGTGTACAAAAACATTACTGATTTTTGCGTGTTGATCTTATATCTTGCCACTTTGCTGAACTCATTTATTAGTTCAAGTAGCTTTGTTGTGGATACTTCAGGATTTTCTAAATACAGGATCATGTCATCCGCAAACAGTGAGAGTTTTACTTCCTCTTTTCCTCTTTGGATGCCTTTAATTTTTTTGTCTTGTCTAATTGCCCTAGCTAGAACTTCTAGTACAATGTTGAATAACAATGGTGACAGTGGGCATCCTTGTCTTGTTCCTGATCTTAGGGGGAAAGCTTTCAACCTTTCCCCATTGAGTATGATGTTGGCTGTGGGTTTTTCATATATGCCTTTTTATCATATTGAGGAATTTTCCTTTTATTCCTATCTTTT
The DNA here is from genome assembly GCA_026826555.1 of Tolypeutes matacus. Taxonomy (NCBI): domain Eukaryota; kingdom Metazoa; phylum Chordata; class Mammalia; order Cingulata; family Chlamyphoridae; genus Tolypeutes; species Tolypeutes matacus. The sequence goes on along the minus strand of JAKSZT010054487.1, from coordinate 38,135,299 downwards.
GAAGTATTTTTTATCAAAAAAGGATGTTGGATTTTGTCGAATGCCTTTTCTGCATCTATTGAGATGTTCATGTGTTTTTTTTCCTTCAATTTGTTAATGTGGTGTATTACATTGATTGATTTTCTTATGTTGAACCACCCTTGCATACCAGGAATAAATCCCACTTGGTCGTGATGTATAAGTCTTTTGATATGCTGTTGGATTCGGTTTGCAAGTATTTTGTTGAGAATTTTTGCATCTATGTTCATTAGAGAGATTGGTCTGTAATTTTCTTTTCTTGTGGAATCTTTATCTGGCTTTGGTATTAGGGTGATGTTGGCTTCATAAAATGTGTTGGGTAATTTTCCCTCCTCTTCAATTTTTTGGAAGAGTTTAAACAGGATTGGTGTTAATTCTTTTAGAAATGCTTGGTAGAACTCACCTGTGAAGCCATCTGGTCCTGGACTTTTCTTTGCTGGGAGATTTTTGATGACGGATTCAATCTCCTTAATTGTGATTGGTTTGTTAAGTTCTTGTATTTCTTGTTGTGTCAGTGTAGGTTGGTTATGAGTTTCTAGAAATTTGTCCATTTCATCCAGGTTGTCTAGTTTGTTGGCATATAGTTTCTCATAATATCCTCTTATGATTCTTTTTATTTCTGTGAGGTCATTTGTAATTTCCCCCCTTTCATTTCTGATTGTATTTATTTGCATCTTCTCTCTTTTTTTCTTTGTTAGTCTAGCGAGTGGTTTGTCAATTTTATTGATCTTCTCAAAGAATCAGCTTTTGGTTTTGTTGATTTTCTCTATTGCTTTTTTGTTCTCATTTTCATTTATTTTCGCTCTAATCTTTATTATTTCTTTCCTTCTTTTTGATTTGGGATTGGTTTGCTGTTCTTTCTCTAGTTTCTCAAGTTGTTCAGTTAAATCTTTGAGTTTAGCTCTTTCTTGTTTCTTAATATAGGCATTTAGGGCTATAAATTTCCCTCTCAAGACTGCCTTTGCTGTATCCCATAAGTTTTGATATGTTGTGTTCTCATTTTCATTTGTCTCAATATATTTGCTGATTTCATTTGCAATTTCTTCTTTGACCCACTGAATATTTAGGAGTGTGTTGTTCAGTCTCCACACATTTGCAAATTTCCTTTTTTCCTTTCTGTTATTGATTTCTAGTTTCATTCCATTCTGATCTGAGAAGGTGCTTTGTATAATTTCAATCTTTTTATATTTATTGAGAGCTGTATTGTGACCTAACATGTGGTCTATCCTAGAGAAAGATCCATGGGCACTTGAGAAGAATATATAATCCACTGAGTTTGGATGCAGTGTTCTGTATATGTCTGTTAGGTCTAACTTGTTTATCATATTGCTCAAGTTCTCTGTTTCCTTGTTGATCTTCTGTCTAGTTGTTCTATCTAATGATGTGAGAGGGGTGTTGAAGTCCCTGACGATTATTATAGAAATGTCTATTTCTCCCTTCAGTTTTGCCAGAGTTTGTCTCATATATTTTGGGGCACCCTGGTTAGGTGCGTAGATATTTATGACTGTTAGATCTTCCTGGAGGATCATCCCTTTTATTAATATATAATGGCCTTCCGCATCTCTTATCACTTTTTTGCATTTGAAGTCTGTTTTGTCTGATATTAGTATAGCTACCCCTGCTCTTTTCTGTTTACTATTCGCATGGAGTATCTTTTTCCAACCTTTTACTTTCAGCCGGCTTGTATCCTTGTGTCTGAGATGAGTTTCTTGTAAGCAGCATATGGATGGCTCATGTTTTTTCATCCATTCTGTCAGCCTGTATCTTTTGATTGGGGAATTTAATCCATTCACATTCAATGATATTACTGAAAATGCACTATTTATTTCCTCCATTTTATTCTTTAGTTTTCATATGTCATCTTATTTTTGTCTTTCTTTTTACTCTTTTGGTTATCCTTTCTGCTTTTCTTTCTTCTATACTCTCCTCCAAGCCTCTCTCTCCTGTCTTTTTCTTTCAGGTTCTAAGGCTTCCTTTAATATTTCCTGCAAAGGTGGATTCTTTTTTGCAAACTCTCTTAATTTCTGTTTGTTTGTGAATACTTTATATTCACCTTCATATTTTAAGGACAGTTTTGCTGGGTAAAGAATTCTCGGCTGGCAGTTTTTCTCTTTCAATTTCCTAATTGTATCATACCACTGTCTTCTCACCTCCATGGTTTCTGAAGAGAAATCTGCACAAAGTCTTACTGGACGTCCTTTGTACGTAATCGTTTGCTTCTCTCTTGCTGCTCTGAGCATTTTCTCTTTATCTTTTACATTTGACATTCTGAATAATATGTGTCTTGGCGTAGGTCTATTTGGATTTATTCTTATTGGGGTACGGTGTGCTTCTTGGACATGAAAGTTCATTTCTTTCGTGAGAGTTGGGAAATTTTCAGCTATTATTTCCTCAAATACCCTTTCTGCCCCTTTTCCTTTCTCTTCTCCTTCTGGAACTCCAATGACATATATGTTCTTGCGTTTTATGTTGTCATTCAACTGTCTGAGCCCCTGCTCAAGTTTTTCCATTCTTTTCTCTCTCTGTTCTTTTCTCTCTTCAATTTTAGCTGCTCTGTCTTCAGTATCACTTATTCTTTCTTCTATCATTTCGAGTCTGCTGTTGTATGCTTCAAATGTATTTTTCACTTCACCTATTGTATCTTTCATTCCCATGAACTCCGTTACTTTTCTGTTCATGATTTCAAATTCTTCTTTACGTTCACACAATGACTTCTTGATGTCATTGATCTTTTTAACTATATTCTCTTTCATCTCATTAATTTGATTTTGGAAATGTGTGCTCATCTCACTGATTAGTTCTCCCAAATTCTGCATCTCTTCTGGGACTTTGCTGAATTCATTTTCCTGGGCCACGTCTTCTATTTTCTTAGTATGGCCCGAATTTTTTGTTGGTGCTTAGGCATCTGGTTAGTTTGTATTTTACTTAGATGCTCTATCTCTTTCTCTTTTATGGGGTTTTAGTGGCAGGCGGCTGTGAGTTATCACCGCTCTTTGATTTTTGGCTCAACCTTGATTGTTAGGATTGTTCTGCTGGTTGCTCAAAACTGGGCACTGGACCCAGTAATTGGTTGTAGAGTCGTTTCCTAGGGCCTTGGGCAGGGAGGCTATAGAGGCCAGGAAAAGACTCTCTTACTTACTAATTTTCTTATGTGTACGTCCTTGATCTGCTAGGAGATGGCACTTGTTGGCTGCTCTCAATTCAGTGCCTGGTCAGAGCGTATTTGTTGTGACACAGACCAGATCAATGTGATAGAGCTTCCTGTCTGGGGGCTAGGAGCCCTGTGATTCAAACTTTCTGAGACAGTTCTCCAGGCTTCTCTCGTAGCACCCCCCTTTTCCCAGCTAGGAAATATTTCCACTCCCTTCTGAATCCTCAACAATCAGTCCCTGTTAGTAGAGGATGAGATTGGGAGGTTTGTATATCTTTAGCCCCTTGCAGGCTCCAAGGCAAACAATGGCGCAGCCCCACCCAGCCTGGAAGGGCTCTCGGGACCAGGCAGACCAAACCTGGGAGTCCAAAGCAGGGTCAGCCCCAGGCTCTCTCTCCCCTCTCCCATGGTGTCCTCAACAATTAGTCCAGGCTAGAAGAAAGGGAGGTTGCGAGGATCGGATTTCTCCAGTCCTTTCCGGGCTCCCAGGGCAAACCGCTGTGTGGAAGGGTCCTTTCCAGGCTCCCTGGGCAAACCGCCGTGTGGAAGGGTCCGTGGGACTCTGCAGCCCAAATTTCAGGTCAGAACCTGAGTTCAGCCTAAGGCTGTGTCCTTCTCTCTCCCCTTTCCGGGAGTGGCAGATCCCTGAAGGCCCCTTTGTCTGTGGTCACAGGCCCAGGGGCCCGAGAATTCTGAAGAGTGTGGGGGAGGGTGCCGGCAGCAGCAGAAGCTGCTACTTGCAACTCACAGTTCTGTAGTCGTGATTTCCCTCTTGTGTCCCTCTCTCTTCTGGGTGGTGTGCAGCCTTCACCTGGTGACCTAAACCCTAGAAGATCTTTTTCGGGGCTGTTTCAGCTTGTCCTCTAGCTATTTTTCTGGAGAAGAGATTCCCGTGTCTTACTAGTCCGCCATCTTCCCGGAAGTCTGGCATATATTTTGGATATCAATCCTTTGTCAGTTGTATGTGTGCAATTAGCTTCTCTAGTTTGTAGCTTCTTTTTTCACTTTATGATGTGTTAAAAATTTTTATTTTCAATGTAGTTAATAGTTTCAAATAAAAAAAATTAATAAAACACTTGCTGGGGGGTGGATGTGGCTCAAATGGTTGGGTGTCCGTCTGCCATATGGAGGGACCTGGGTTCGATCCTCAGGACCTCGGGACCGTGGGGATGCACAAGTCCAGGTTCCACAGGCAGGCTGCAAACCAGGGGCTCCAATGAAAGTCCGATGAAAGATCCTTGATGAATTTCTGGGATAAGTTGCCTGTCCAACGAAGAGCTGGGAAATTCTCCTCATCTACTTCTTAAGCAGAAATATTGTTCTCTAGAACAAGTATCTAATTTGTGCCTAGATAAATCCTAACTCTAATTAATCCTAGCATGGTTTCTTAACTTTTTCTTCTTTCTTCCAACTCTGAAATGGAAATATCAAAGGGTTCATAAGATGAAGCACATCCAAGACGATCCTTTTAGAATGGCAAAGCTTAGAGAAAACTTACACTGTGTATTCCTCTGCTCTCAGAGTATATACTCCAGTGAAATTTGTTTTAAAATTTGTTAGTTCAGGGAGTGGATGTGGCTCAAGTGGTTGAGTGCCTGCCTCCCACATGGGAGGTCCTGGGTTAAGTTCCTGGTGCCTCCTGAAAAAAAAAACAAAAAACAAACAAACAAGCAAAACAAATGGAAAAAAAAAAAAAAAAAAAAAAACTCAGGGAAGCCGATGTGGCTCAGTGGTTGAGCTCTGGCTTCCCACATAGGAGGTCCCAGTTTCAATCCCCAGCCTTGGTACCTCAGAAGAAAAAAAAAAAAATTAGTTCAATTTTAGAAAAGCATCTTTTAAAAGTGAAAAGAATGACAAAGATCATCCGGTTCAGAATTCTCATTTCCATAGGCTCACAGAGAAAGTTAGCAGCATAGCCTCTTATTCCACCATCCTGTTCCTTCTACGCTAGTCAACTCTATGGCAGATGGGAGGCCTATAGAAGCTCCAACACAAAAGCATCCTCGTTGCTGTGGTAACGTAAGTGGCTCCAGAGCATTGGTCCATAGATTGTCACCCTGATTTAGTGACAATTTTACTTAACGTCCACTTAAATTTGATAGGATTTGATTATGGGTGGAATTTAAACTGACTGAAACCATCAAGTCCTACAAAATTGCACTTATAATGATAAATAAATAGTCTGAGACATGAGGTATATATATATTCCAATTCTTAGTTTCCAATCTTTGGAAAATAAATATTAAGATAAAGAAAAATAAATATTAGGGCACTTAATTTTGATAGTTGCACTCAGAAAAATGTTTGTGTTATATGTCAAAGTGGGTACAATTTCCATCCAGCAAAGAAGCAAAATCTTCGATTGAAATACAGAGGAATTTATAACAAATAGCTGAAAAGGAAAGGAAAAGTATTCCTAAGTAGCCGTTACAAGCATTATCCTATCTCTTGGCTATATGGCTACATAATTAGGGCATTATTATGCCAGTTATAAAATAATTTCTGCTCCAGCCCTACTCTCAAGCTTAAGAAATAACGAACGTTCTAGATTTGCACATAGTCATAAACTGCTTTCAGTCATAAACTGCTTTCAGAACTTAGTGCAGAAATACACACTAAGTTCCCCGGAGCAGCTCTTATCAGCTGAACTTTTCAGACTTCCGTTCATGCATCTTTCATTCTTAACTATTTAATACAAAAAAAATTAGGACCAAAATAGGATTTAGTCAAACAGATTGAAAGGAACAATTTTAGTTGTAATAACACAGAAAAACTGAAATGTTATATAAACTGATTCTACAATTCTTGTTTAGCCCAAAGTTCTGAATTACAATGTTTAATGACTTAGTGTAGCTCCAGATTCAATTTTTTGTGCTGTGTTCTCCCAAAGAGTTCTGCTAAATGATGATGACATACACAGAGCACCCACCATAACCTCTAGTAGACACTTAGGAAATGTGAACTCCCGCCCTTGTCCTTTTAGTGACAGACTTAACTATGATTTCTGCGGGACACACTGACTGGGGGATCACGTGGCTAAAGGGAGGTTCAAATATTTCCACTAAGTTATAAGGGATAAAATAACTTAAAATTATGTCTCTGTTGGATGTCAGTGTTACTTTTTGCTCATAAATTCGGACAGAACCTGTTTAAATACAGCTGTTTCCATGTAGTACCAAATGAGTACATTGACTCCATGCTCATGACCAAAGAGGTGAAAACTGTTCATGTTGATTTAACCTGAAGTCACAGTTTAACCTTTAGATTGATAAAGCATTTTAAAAAATGTTATCAAAATAAAAGTATCTTTCTTATTATTAAATTATTCTGGTTGAAATTAACTTTCAGAATGAGAAGGGCAAAAATATTTTCTACATTTTTCCTTAGAGAGATCATTCTATGTTTAAATGCTAGTTCTAACTTTTAATGGGGAGGAGTGAGCTGGGCTGTGTGCCTGCTGTTGTAAGGTGAAGGAAGCCAGTTCATCCCATTCGCGAATCCCATATTAAATTCTCTCAAATTAAACATATTAATTTAGTCTCCTTGAAATAAATATTACAAAACATTGTTCTATGTTTTTTTTTTTTTTTATCTTGCAAAATGATGCAAAGATTACCTGTAATAATAAACATGTGAAAATATCCAGGAAAATTTTGTAAAAAGAAAAGTAATAGAGGACTTCCTAAGCCAAAATTTAAATTTAGAGTCATTGAGTTCAGAAGAAATAGTCTGATTAATGGAACAAAAGAGAAAGTCTAGAATCAGATCCATGTGTACACATGACTATATTATGTTAAAAAAAAAAAAAAAAAGGTGGCATTAGTAAATGGCATTGAGAAAACAAGCTATCATTTTTAAAAAGTTAAAGACACATTTAAGACTTAAAATGGAAACATAGAATGTAAGATGTTACCACTGGAACAAAAGAGCATGGTTAAATTTTAAATTTTGAACTTGAAAAAAATCCAAGTCTTAATTCCAACCTACCTAAAATACTATTTTTCTCATCTGTTATCCTACACAAATTGTTTAATGCAGAAATATGTGTTTCATTCCATTTTATGTTCCTTTTAGTTAATATTGTTACACTCTTCTTCCTTAGTTCAATGTAGAATTTTTAGTTATTGTAATGGTTATTTTAATAATCTTGCTTTTTTGCATATATGGCTCATAGCTAACAGTGTAGTGTAAAAACCCTTCGGAGTTTTTTCTTTTTATATACAAGCATATAATATGTGTTTGTATGCATTTACCTCATTCTGTATATACTATAGTTATCCCTAATTTTCTTTCTCTATGTGATAGATTTTAGAAACAAAATGACCTTTAGAATCACATTGTCTCATTGTCAAGTTCAAAACAAAAAGGACTGCTATGATTTTATCTGGAAATCAAATTGTAAATGTCATTGTTTTTTTTTTAATTTAATTTTTAAGCTGTACGTTAGAAACCTTCTTATTTCAGGTTATTTATTTGAAAGAATATGTTGCATATTATTATTATCTGAAATTCTCTCCATTTTGATGGATTAATTTAGAACATTTCCATGTATAATAATTTTCGTTTGTAATTTAAAATTTATACTCCCCTCTTTTCTCTTTTCCTTTGAAGTGTTAGTTGGATGGTGTACATTCTGTTTACATTAATATTTTAATAAAAACTGGAAGTAAATATCTTATCTTTAATATTATTTATAAACAAGTTCAGGTAATTCACAAATGTTCATAACACTATAATTATCCATTTATAGCTATCAAATAAAGCATCCTACATTTTCGTTTCCGTTTAAGGGGAGAAAAATAATTTTATGTACTTGAGTAATGTTTCTGTTCCCTCATTCATCATTTTGTTAAATGGGAAAGTCTTTTTCATTGTTGGTTGCTTTTTTCTAATGTTCCAGTTACCTATAATAACTAGTAATATTCCTTGCTTTTCTAGAGTGTTCCATTAGTAATTACATAAATTTCTAGTTGTGGAGGGGTTTTTTTTTTGTTTTGTTTTGTTTTTACATATTTTCATCTTCACAGTACTTATAAATCCTAAACTGCTTCTTTTTGGGTGCTCATTAACCCTGTATACAGAGTTCTCTTGAATTTTCTAGAGATATTTACAGGAAGCATATGCTTGGGTGTTAAATACAGAAGGTCTAAAAATGATTTCTTATAATTTTACATACACATAAGAGGTAGATTAAGTATAATAATCTTGGGCTACATATTTTTATTTTTTATTTTGACCTTTTATTTTGAGATAATTGTAGATTCACATGCCATTATAAGAAATACAGAGAGCCTATGTAACTTTTACTCAGTTTCTCTCAATGGTAACTGTCCACTTTGCCAGGCTTTTATGACAAATTGACAAATACCACACAATGGGTAGTTTAAAAAACAAGAATTTATTGGCTCATGATTTGGAGGGCCAAAAGTCCAAAATCCAAGACGTCAGCAAGGCCATGCTTCTCCCCAAAGTCTGTAGCATCCTGGGGTTGGCCCAGTGTGGTTTTACTTTACATTTCCCAAAGTGTGCTGCAATCCTTGCGCTTCCCTGGCTTGCATCTCTTCCTCCAGTTACATGGCCATCTCTTTCCCTGTGTCTGTCCTCATTCCCACTGATTTGTGGCTTCTCTGTCATCTCTTTTAAGGCCTCCAGTATTATGGATTAAGGCCCACCCTGAATAACATCTTCAAAAGGCCCTATTTACAATGGGTTCATGGACTAAGGGTTGCAGATTAAGATTAAGAACATGCCTTTTTTCAGGTATATAATTCAAGCTACCATAGTAAAAAACATCTTGCAAAACTATAATACAATATCACAACCAGGATATTTACATTGTTACAGTCCAGGGTCCCTCATGTTGCCCTTTTATAACCCCAACCCCTCCTTAATTCCTGGCACCAGTAATCTGTTCTCTTTTTCTATAATTTTGTCAATATGAGAATGTTAGATTGAGAATGGAGACATACAGTATGCAACTTTTTGGGATTGGCTTTTCTCACTCAGCATAATTCTCTGGAGATTTAATCCAGGTTGTTGTGTGCATCAATAGTTTGTTACTTTTTATTGATGAATAGTATTCCTCGGAATGGATGTATCACAGTTCATTTAACCATTCATCCATTGGAGAACATTTAGGTTGTTTCTTATTTTTGGCTACTGGGAATAAAGTTGCTATAAATGTGTGTGCAGTTTTTTGTGTGTTATTTTCTCTGTGATAAATGCCAAGAAGTGCATTTTCTGAATCGGATGGTAGTTGCCTGTTTATTTTTAATTGTCAGACTATTTTTCAGAGTAGCTGTACCATTTTTGCATCCCTACCAGCAATGTATGAGTGATCCACTGTCTCCGGCTTCACATCTGCCCTTGATGCTGTCACTATTTTTTAAAATTTTATCATTTTGATAGATGTGTAAGGATGTCACAATGTGGCTTTAATTTGCATTTTTCTGATGACTAATGAGGTTGAATATCTTTTCAGGTGCTTATTTGTCATCTTTATGTCTTCTCCAGTGAAATGCCTATCTTTTGCCATGTTCTAATCGGACTGTTTATTTTTTTACTATTGAATTTTGAGAGTTCTTTATATATTCTAGATATGAGGCCTTTGTGAGATAAGTGCTCTGCAATTTTCTCCCAGTTTGTATCTTGTCTTTTCATCCTCTTAATAGAGCAGAACTTCTTAATTCTGATGAAGTCCAATTTATCAATTTTTCTTTTATGGATTGTACTTTTGGTGTCAAGTCTATGAATTCTTGTCCCAGCCCCAGAGCCTGAAGATTTTTTCCTATGATTTTTTCTAAAAGTTTTATAAACTTTTGAATCCACTTTGATCCATTTTGAGTTAATTTTTGTATAAGGTATGAGGTTTAGGTTGAGGTTCATCTTTTTGCCTATATATGTCCACTTGCCACAGCACCATTTTTGAAAAGGCCATCTTTCCTCCATTGAATTGCTTTTGCATCTTTGTGAAAAATCAGTTGGGCAGATTTGCGAGGGTCTAGTTCTCGGTTCTCCATTCTATTCCATTGATCTACGAGTTTATTCTTCTGCCAAACACACTGTCTTGAATACCACAGCTATATAATAAAACTTATAAACTGGTAAACAGATTTCTTCCACTTTTTTCTTCTTTTGCAAATTTATTTTAGCTATTCTAGTTCCTTTACCTTCCTATGTAAATTTTAGAATAAACCTGTCTACGTATACAAAAAAATTTCCATGGGATTTTAAAAGGAATTGTGTTAAACTTGTATTTCATTTTGGGGGAGAAGTGACATCTTAACTACACTGACTTATTTTTAACATTAAAAGAAAAGGTATGATTAGGTTAAGGAAGATCTTAATAGTAGGCTGAGAAATTTTTATTCTATAGACATGGAGAGGGATATTAAAATGTTTGTTTCCAAGGAAACAATAAGTCCCATATCCAAATAACCTGTCATTGTGAACCTTATAACCATAGGGTTAGCATAGTCATGAAACAATTTCTTGATGAAATCAGGCAACATTGACTTTTCTAGTCCCTGAATACAGTGTTTATCTCTGTTTCTTTAGATTTTCTTTGATTTCTTTCATCAGCATTTTGTAGTTTTCAGCACACAAGTCCTGGATGTGTTTTGTTAGATTTATACCTAAGTGTTTTTTTCTCTCTCATTTTTAGGCTGTAGGTTATAAAGGCTATTATATTTTAAATTTTTTTATGCCTGTGTTTATGCTAGCAAATAGAAACACAGTTGGTATTTTTTTATGTTTCTCTTGTAGTCTATTAGTTTCCTGAACTTACTTATTAGTTCTAGGTGTTTTGTTTTGTTTTTGTTTTTGTTTTTGGTATATTCCTTGGGATTTCCTAGGCAATCTTGTCATCTGCAAATAGGGTCAGAATTCTTTCTTACTTTCCAATCTACATGTGTTTTATTTCCTTTTCTTGCCTTACTGCACTAGTTAGTACTTTTAGCGCTATGCTGAATATGAATGTTGAGAGCAGACATCCTTGCCTTGTTCCTAATCTTAGGACTAAAGCATTCAGTCTTTCACCATTGAGGATAATGTTAGCTGTAGGTTTTTTTTGTTTTTGTTTTTGTTTTTGATAGACCTACAATTAGGTCTTTCTTTTTTATAAGCCTTCAATTAGGTCTTTCTACTCCTATTTTTCTGTTTTGTTTTGTTTCATAATCATCAACAGGGTTGAACTTTGTCAAATGCTTCTCCTTTCTCCTACATTGATTGATATGAACATGTGATTTTTTTCTGTAGTCTTTTAATATGGTGGATTACATTGATTTGTCAAATATTGAAACAGACTTGCATCTCTGAAATAAACCATATTTGGTCATGGTGTAGAAGTCTTTTTACATATTGTTAAATTCTATTTCTAATATTTAGTTAAGGACTTTTGATGATTCATGAGTGATATTGGAAGAGTAGAAGCTTGGGTCTACACTTAGCCTTTGCTGGCAAAGGTAGGGGTGGGGCCACCTTTTTTCTATGGTGTTTGACTGGAATAGAGTGTTTATTATCTAAAAGTTTTCTGTCTTGCTAGGTTGCCCTTTTCCTCATCCTTTGGCTAGAGAAAGCTGGTTTTCACTGGGGCTTTATCTGTCTGTACCCATCGGCATTTCCAGGTTGTAAGGCTGGGATATATAAGGGAAAAAGAAAACCCGAGGAACTAGCCAGCATATCGTTCCTTGGCTCCTGAGGTCCCTAGCCAGTTGGACTTCTTCTCTTCACCTTTAGTAGATGTCTTATGTCTGTTTTATATATAATGCCCAGGAGTATTAGTTGTACATGGCAGGAGGAATAGAGAAAAGTATGTTTACTCTGTCTTTCCCAGAGCAGAAGTGCTACATGCTTTTTTAAAACAAACAAACAAACAAACAAGTCAATTGTATTGATACATATTAATAAAGCACAAATCCATCCAAAGTATACAATCAATGGTATTCAGTATAATCACATAGCAGTATATTCATCACTTCAATCATTTTAGAGCATTTTCATTATTCCAGTAGTAATAATAATACTAAAAAACAAAAACCAGCCAACCAACCAGAAAAACAAAACTCATCACCTCTCAATCTCTCTATGCTTCCCCTGCCGTGCATAGCTGCTATTCTGTTTCTTTTTCTCTAGCATATTTGTATTTATATTTTGTAAAAACAGTCTTATATATGCAATATCACCCATATTCATATTTTACATGAGGTTTCACTAGCTGCATACTTTTTAAATTTTAGTATCAACTATACCATTGATTGTTGCAGTTTTGATGTCTGGCACAATCCTGATGATGACCTAAAAGGAACTTGTTTCTGATGTTTGAAAACTTTGAGAATTCTTTTTCCTTAGCATTTAGTAATTTCCCAAGATATATTTTGATCTTGGTTTCCACTCTTTATTTTCTTCCTGACAGGATAAGTTCTTTCAATTCCAGTCTTATGCTTTAAAATATTGAAGGACATTTCTCAGCTTATCTGATATTTTTCTTCTATTATTTTTCTCAGCATTTTGTATTTGCTTCATAAATTTTTCTCCTATTTTACTAAATTCCTTTTGGTACAGATTGGACTATTTTTTTCCAATAATTTGATTTGGTGCTTCTAAAATCTTTTGGGCTAAGAAATAACAATGCCCCCAAAGAAGTCCAGGAGCCATTCCAGGAAGGAGCACAAAGTGGGTGGCAAACTGGCGAGATCACGTGATTGGTTTTATACAGGGGGACTAAGAAATAGACAAATATATTGAGGATAATGGAAGCCATATTTTTTTAATGTGAGAGAGAGAAGTTACAAATATTGAAAGCAGGAAAGCAAGAATGAAACTTGTTTTGGATTAGAATTTTAATTTCATGATTTTCAATAGACAGATATAGAAATATAGATGTAAATATGTATATTTGTGTATGTATATACATATTTTTTTCCTAGCTCTCTTCACTGAGAGGACCTGGGGACCTGGGATCAATGGCATCCCCATGACAATGAAACTTCTTGTTTCTGGCTTGAGCACCTGAATGGATGCTAGTCATTGAGTGTAGGAAGTAAGACTGGGGGACTACTGTTTGGGAGGAAATTCAAAAGTTTTGTTTTGGAAATGTTATGATTGAGAAGCCTATTAGATATCCAAGTTGAGCTATTAGGTATGCTGTTGGTTATATGGGTGTAGAACTTAAAGTAGAATTGTGGGATAGAGATATAAAATTTAGGAGTTGCCTGCATATAGAGTTATTGAAGTGGATGAAATAGCTGGAGAGAAAGAAGACCTTAAAGAGAAGAGGGATCCATTGAACCCTGATGACAGGCAACATTTCCAGATCAGTTAGAGAAAGAGCAGCTGAGGAGACCAATTATGATGGGACAAATTTAAATAATCATGCCTCTGTCCCTGTCTTCTATCCTGGAATGAAGGTAGCATTCTGCATGTTTAGCCAAGGGGAAGGCATGCCAGAGTGCTGGATTCACCAACTCCTCTCTCAGGAAGTGTTCTCAACTATAATTTCTCCTCAGGCTATAGGGGCTGACCATTTCTCCCTTCCAGCATCATTGGTGTTTTCTTTTTTTCTTTTATTATTTTTTTATAATAATTTATTTTTTAAAAGATACTTAGATTACATAAATGTTACACAAAAAACACAGGTATTCCCATATGCCCCACCCCCCACATCTCCCACACCCTCCCACATAAACATCCTTCATTAGTGTGGCACATTCACAGCAATTGATAAATGCATCCCGGGGCTCCAGATCAATGTTGTAATTTCTTCCAATGCTAGAATCACAATATGTCTACAGTAGAATACCAGTAAGTCTACTCTAGTCCATAGTTCCTTCCCCAATCTTGAGGATTCTGGGATGGTGATGTCCACTCCACCTCTAATTGAGGGGAGGCTTCGATCCCATACAGCTGATGGATGGATGGGACTCTCTTGCTTGCAGGTGTTGGCTCTCTTGTTTCCTTGGTGTGGTGGTTGTCAAAACTCACCTCCTTGTTAGTTGTTCTGAGTGAGTCCAATAAACTAGAGAGTAAGTATTGCAGCTCCGCTAAGGTTCTGGGCCCAGCTAGCACATGGACAGCCCAAAGACTACAGTCTCTTGGAGGTACACCTACAAACTCCAGCAGCAAGTATAGGTTTAAATAGAAGGGACAGATGAGCCATGTGTAGGGAAGCCATAATTGAGTCCAAACTCTGTCACTCTCAGGTGCACAAACTGCAAAGTAGGGCCCATTGGCAAGGCACCAAACTCTGGAGCTCTCTGCCCTGACCATAGGACCTAGGTGTCTCCAGAGCCCTCAGGAGCCCCACTATTTGGGATAGTATCCACTTTGTCAGTCTATGAGATCCTGCTGAGATGTGCATAAGCGCTACCTCTGCGATGACCTCCCAACTCACTTTGAAGTCTCTTAACCATATAAACTCATTTGTCTTTACCTTTCCCCCCTTTTATTCGAGGTCTTTTTCCAGTTGCATTGCTAGTTGGTGCTTGGTAGTAATCCCTTGGTGTCAGGGAGGCTCATCCCCGGGAGTTATGTCCCACACTGGGGAGAAGGTAAGGCTTTTAAGCATAGTCGTCTATATCAAGGACCCATCAATGGATCGTTCTCTTCACCAATCATTGCCCCTGCACTTGGGGGACTGTTGCTGCTCCATTAGAGAATGTGGCAGAGCTCTCCAGCATGGGAATTCAATATTCTCTTAGTTATAGTGTGAGTCTCCACCCACTTTGACAATGCCCCATGAACATTTGAACATATTTATATACTTTATATGTATGCTCAGGTGAACTTCCTCCCATGTATCCCCCATCACTGACACCCCACACCAATGATCCTCCCCTGCCCCAGTTGTAACCATTCTGTGATCCAAAGTGTCTTCAAAAATGAAACCATTAAAATACCCAAATACAATTAATAGGAAAATGAAATAATAATGATAGGTTTATATATAAGAAGTAAAATACATAAAATTTTTAAAAAACCAAAAATAAAATAAAATTAAAATATTGGGATATTAAAAAATAATGAAAAATATTTTAAAAAAATTTTTTGACATTTTGTCTTTCATCACTGTAATATCTGGTGACTTTTATGTACAGTGGCATTTTGTTCTATTTATTCCCCAGTGTCTTACTATTTTTCATTTTGTTTTCAAAGAAGTTCTAGGTCACAGTAAAGTCACATACAGAATACAGGGGACTCTCAAATACCCTACATCCTCCCCTTTACCCCTTCCCGTACCTTTTTATATGTGGATGGTGCCTTTGTTATAACTGATATACAAATAATGAAACATAGCTACTAAACATGGTCAATGATTTACACTATGGTTTACATTTTAGACCATACACTTTTATAAATTTTGATGATATTTAACATGGCCTGTGTCCATCATTGCAAGATCATGTAGAACACTTCCATTGTCCACTAAATACGCCCTGTTTGATCTATTCTATTCCTACTTCTCCCTTCCTTCGGGGCCCATGGCGACTCCCTGGCTTCACACCTGGATCACAAGATTCAGTTACTTGCAACAACACTGAGGTCTTGACACACTGGTTTGTCCTCCCCTATTAGGAGCCACCTGTGCTCTCGAGAGACTCCCGCCTCTCTGTTTGTGAACAAATCGGTCCTCCTCAGGATGGGAGTCCAACTCTTTTCCGCTCATTATGTGTGTCTCCACCCACTAATACAACACATTATGACAAAATGATCACTCGTACACTCCCTAGATGCCTGTTCCAGGTGCGCTGTGTCCCAAATGCCCCCCCCCCCCATCCAACACCCTAAACCAGTAACGCTTCCTTGTCATATTGCCGTAAGAGTTTGTACTTTCAACCACAAACCCACAAATCCCCAGTGTTCACCTGGTCCCTCTCCCAACCCTCCCTCAGTTCCCTGGACCTGGTCCAGCCATTGTGAAGGACAGTTTGGCGGTTCCTCAAAAAACTATAGAACTGCCATATGATCCAGCAATTCCACTTCTGGGTATATACCCAGAAGAATTGAAAGCAAAGACATGAACAGATATATGCACACCAATGTCCACAGCAGCATTATTCAATATTGCCAAAAGCTGGTAGGTATGCAAATATCCATCAACATATGAATGGATAAATAAAATATGATACATAAATACAATGGAATATTACTCAGCTGTAAGAAGGAATACAGTGCTAACACATGGGATAACATGGATGAATCTTGAGGACCTTATGTTGAGTGAAGCAAGCCAAGCATTGAAGGATGAACAATACATGACCTCACTGATAGGAATTAAGCAAATTAAGTAGACTCAGAGAGCTATTGTCTGGAAGATAGGTTTACAGGAAATAGAAAGGGAGAAGAAGGTTTGAACCAACACCCATATGGACGTAATCTATGGTAAGGTGAGAAAGTATGTATTTGTGCGTTGAAGGGATATGACAGGAAGGTAGTGATTTTATTGGGTTGGGTGGTGCAGGTTTGACAGGTGGGTAGACCATTGGTGTTTTAATAGTCCTGAAACCTGTTAGGTAGAGCTCCAAATCTAGTTTCAAATTTGCATATGCAGTAGTCTCAATCCTCATAAGAGCTTTGGGAATTACTTTTTGCATAATGAAGCTCTGTTTCTCCTGGGGCTCATTAGAAACTTCCTAGGGTTAACAAACAGGTAACTATTTACTTTATTACCTGTATAAAAGGGAGAAGAATACTCTCACTTTCAATTAACTATCAATTTACTCATCAAAGGGATTTGTAAATGAAAGTTTTCTTAATAAATACAATATGTAGTTTGAGGTGACTCAAGTATTCTTTCACAAAACATTACTGAAAACATTTCTAACTCTGATCTGGTTCTGAAAGATACAACACATAGGTGGATTGGTTTCACATATTTTGTATGCTTGCTGCCACACATACTATATAAATATTTGACTTACTGAAGGTAGGCATAGCTGATAGGACCTGGGTAGTCCAGTAGCAAGTGAACAGGAAGACAAAAACAAAGCTAAATAGGATTGAAAGCAATCTTGTCTAGGAGCAATAGTAATGGGTGGTTTTTATGACATTTGAACAAGGAGATTTCTAGGAAGATGTTCACAGTGACTCCAAGGAATCTATTCTAGTTTCTTGTAGGTTAGGTACTTTAAGCCGTACTCAAGATTGTCTTGAGAGAGTTCTTGAGAGCTGAAGTTGAAAGACTTGAAGGATTTTATCTTACTTGATCTGCTGGATTAACAGAATGAATTCTCAGTTCTGCCATTCACTTGAGAGAGGCTTTACTAAATGGATTTAGATCCTCCATTTCTCTTTTGTCCCTTTTATCCAATATTTTGTCCAGATAGTGAATGTGGTCATTAGGGTTTAGAAATTAATTTTCCTGCTTATACATGTGATAGATCCAATGTTTATTTTTATGTTAAATATTTGCATATTTCATATAGAGGGAGAAATTTATTTTAGACGTGAAGACATAAAAGATTTTTAGAAACAAAGAGAAAATTAGTCAATTATACTGAAAATAGCATCTCCCAAAACAGTGCTTTAAAACTGCAGGCATTCTTTATGGAACCAGAAACCTTATTAACTCAATGGGTTCCAGACAAGAAAAACTATTATGTTTATCTTAATTATTTCCAAATATTTGTAAATAGCACATGGCAATAATTAATATAGACCATATTAATGATTTAAATATTGTCTGTCTATCTTTGTAATTGGATAAAAGATATTTTATTTACTATTTTTCTGCTTTGATAATAGGAATAATTTAGTAGAAGGCAAAAAAAAGTTTTCTTTTGGGCTTTTGTCATTATAATTCATTTTTTATTCTAAAAGTGTTCTTTTTTCATATTTTAAAACTTGGTAGAAAATATATTTAAAAAATAAAAAAATCAAAGGAGGAAGAAAAGTATGTGATTGGCTTAACATTACTCAGTTACAAATAAATTCTTTAGTTTCCTAAACTTAAAAACATTATTTCTTTCCTGATTACGATTTGTTGTCTTTAGGTTGTGATTAAGATGCATACAAAGCATTTATGTTTCCAGGGAAATTTTTCACATATATGAGTTGAACATTATTGTCATTATTATACACATAAGTGGGAAGGTATAGTACAAATCCAGCCAACATAAATAAATAAGTCACTGAAATATTTGTGACTTAGTTGAGCACATTTGGATAAATCCAAACATTTCATGTGATGTCTCATCTCAGATACATGAACTTTCCCTTACCGCTAGCAATAATGACAATGAAACAATAAACATATCTTTCTAGGTGCCTTTATAAAGTAGTGCTGAAAATTTGTCCACTTTGGGTTTTCTTCTTTTGTGTGCTACACAAGATTTATATTATCTAGGGTAGAATTATTTGTGAAGAGATTCTCCATAGGTGGAAATATAGAAAATTCAAAATAATTCTCAAGAGTTTTCAGATATGGATAATATGTTCTAATTTTATGTAGTGGGAAGTGAACTATATTAAGTTTGCCTTTTTACCACAGAACATATGAATGAACTAAACAATGCTAATTACATGAATAAGGTCGAGGTAGAAACTCTGCAAGTTAAATTCTGTTTAGAATTAACATTCCTTTGATATTAATAAATATTCTGTCTAATTCATATAATACCTTTCAAGGTAAGTAAAATCTGCTTGACTTCATTAAATTCACATCAAAATTATAAATTTCTTACAGTAAGTTATTGTATTGCAGGGCTATATTATCTCAGGTTCTTAACAAGGAAATACTGATATGGCCAAATAAATAATTTAAATGAGGTTTCCCCTAATGTGAAAATTAGGCATTTCTGAAATAGGGATCTGCTGTAAATCCTGTATATTAGATTTGGTTTAACTTCTGTTATATATCTGGAGATAGTCTTTGGAAAAATGTATGCCACATTCTAGTATAGCTGTGATATTGCTCTTAGGAGTAAAGCTCGGATATTTCTATAGTAACAATGCAGCATTCTCTCTAGTGACCCACCTGCCCATCTCCTGGGAATTTTGTGTACCTCTCCAGTCCACTACAGCAGATCTGGCTTATACATCTTCTAGCCCTTTGGACAGTCCCAGGGTTTTAGGACAAGGCAACAGCTAACTTATCTTGGGGTCCTACTGTGTCAGGCACAGATCCAAGTACTTTACAGGAATACCGTAAACCCTATGAGGTAGGATTTATTAGACCCCTTTAGAGAGATGAGGAAACGAAAGGGCAGAAAGCTCTCATAGCTAGGAAGTGGTTTAGAACATAGCTTGATTACACAGCTGAGCTTATGACCTCTTGCTATACTGCTTCAGCATTTTCTAGACTAGAACTTCTCAACTGTGAATGGTTTATAAGTATGCCCAGATACGGGTCCCTCAGCCCTTCAGGTTGCCAGGCACAACCTGGAGCCCAGCATTCCAGGTCTGTTCCGATGGTTGTGGGTAGCTTCATCCATCTACTTCAGTGTGCTGCATAAAAATGATTGTTTTCTTTGTGCAACATGGTGGGAACAAGTTTGGGAAGCACACTGCCCTAGAGCAAAGAAACATTTAGAGATAAAGATATTAACTATGTTTCCCTATTTGTAAATGGCATTAAAATAAATGTTCAGATTCAGCAATCTTCTCATAAGGAATATATAATATATAATTCTATTTTATTTTGGTTTCTTATCACATTTTACATATAAAAAATAGTTTGCAAGCAAAAGCTAATGATTTCTTCCATTGATATTTTGCTATAGTGCATATTAATTATTTTTACCTTTTCATTAGGCAACATTTATACTAGCTAGAGTTACTATGAAGTCTTGACATTTATGTTAAAACTGAATTTAATTATTCTTGATAAATTCTTTTTTCTTTTTTTACAATCCACACTGTCGACTGCCCAATTAATCAGAATTGGCAAATGTTTAGGCCTGACTGCTGAGGGACCATGTAGCACTTAGGCAGTATAAACTTAATAATAAGGGAAGACTTTCTAAAGAAGTGATACTTGCAAGTTAAAAAAGAAATGAGATGGCGAGAACAGAAATGACTTGGGTTGTTTTGGAACACTTGAATAGCTCTGAAGTGACTTTGGAGACTCCATTTCACTGCAGTACATGGAATGAAAGAGAAACAAAATACCTTAGAATCCCTGGGTATGCAAACACAGGGGACCCCAACTGGTAATCCCAACAGGCTTAAATATAAGTGTAGTGATGCATAAACATCTGCACTCAACTGGTTTCATTGTTCATAAGAGGATTTGTTCAACATGCATTAATCAGTGCCCCTTTGTGCCTCCATAGCACTCTGTGTTTTTCTGGCCCTACATTCACCACACAGTATGATATTTATCTGCTTAAGTACTTGTCTCACCTGCGACATGATAAATATTCATTGAATAATAATTATTCATTATTTATTATTAATCAATGGGAGAGGACGAATGAGAAGAGACTGGTCAGGGGCACATTTCAGAAGTCAAGATCTTGGAGTTCCGATTAATTGATCTGATGACATATCATTTCAAGGAACATAACTGGACACCCATTGTGTGCTAGGCATTCCTAGAACTTCAGTTTTCTCGGTATTGGCCTCATTTTCAGGCCAGCTTTCCCTGAGTGACAATAAAGTCAACAATTGCTCCTCCAAAATGACTTTGCCCCTGCAGGGGTCCCTCGTCAACCTCTACGAGTCTAGGGAGGTGGGGCCCCTGATGGAGTGCACAGGGAGGAGAGAGAGGACACTTTTGAAAGCAGGGTATGATGTGAGGGGCCAAAAGAAAACAAACTAACAAATCTAGAAATCAAGACAGGCTGTCAAGTGCTCCCAGTGGGGTAATGATCTGTGTCCAATAGTGGGGAAAAGCAGAAGAAAGGGAATAAATGGTCTCTGCTCCTCTGTCTTACTGTCAAAATTACAATCTACCACCAGAGAGAAGGAAGCCATTACCCAGAATTTCCTTTGACCTGTGTGTAGGGTCAGGTAGATGAGAGTTTAAAAAGAGACTGGTACCAGCATCAGCTGATAATAGGGCAACTTCTCCAAATAAGAGCATCAGACCGCAGTGTTTGTATTTTTTCAAACCTTGCCCTTGGTTTGATATGAAGACATAAATCAAATATGAAAATTTTATGTAAACTCTAAAAAGTTCTACAAATATAAAGTATTAAATATATATAATAGCATAGCTTAGCATGGACTTTGGAAATAGACCCAGATTCAAAGCCTGCTCCACCATTTGCTATCTGTGTGAAGCTTACATGGATAACTTAAGCTTTTGTAACTCATTCTCTTTGGTATCTACCTTAAGACTGCCTGGAAAGCCTTTAGTATACTAACCAGCAGTCAATACTGGTAGGTATTATTGGCATTATTGTGACTTAAGAATTTTTTTTTTTAAAGTAAATGCTAAATGCCTATTTTTTAATCACTGATTTCTGGGGATTCATTTATTGCATGGGCTCTGATCCATACACCTAAATGCCATCACCTTCCTGATAATACCTACTAATTCAAGCACAATCTCAGTAGGAAAGAAAAGGTCTCTACAGTGTATGCTTTACTTGTCCTATCTATTTCAGCATCACAGAAGCTGATTTTTTTTTGAACACTATACAAATTTGAAAGTATTTCTTAAAGGCAGCTCTTAAATTCTTGGGTCCTTTAATTGTGTATTGGGTTAAAAGTTTTCTGCCTTAGCATCACATCTTTTTTGTGAACAGCCTTTTAACCTCTTTCTCAACCTGACTCTCAGGTGTGCATTCATTTGTAAGCAGTTTATGGCCACTAGGCATTCGTTTTTAATATTTAAAACAAAAAGGCCTAAATCAATAGATATGATTATGCAGAAAAAGGTCCATTTTTTGAAATTTCTCTCACAGATGTGTAGTACTACACAAACTACTCCTTTTTTATCATTTATATGTGTTAAATGAACTGTTTCCTTGCCTTGCAAATCTGTTTCCCTCAGTTCTACATAATGATCCTAAATCATGGACATAAAGCAAAAATCATTAAGCCTGTAAACATCAAGTACCAAGGAAGTTGTTTCTGTAGCAACAAATCACCCACCTGAAATCTCTCAGGATTTTTTTTTTTTTTTTACCTCTTCTACTCCAATGACTTTTCAATGCTTTTTCAGTCTCCTGGAAAGGTCCTAAGACTGACATTTGAGAACCTGGGGGCAGACTGTTTCTCCTTTGCTCAGCTTCATTTTGCCACTCTTCTCTCTGATGTCCAAAACTCAGGTTATAAGTAACTGTTACTGAAACCAACAAATGCCACCTCTGACTGCAATTTCTGCTTTGGGGCAATTCTTGCTTTGCCCTGGAGGTTTCATCTATAAACAATGAAGATAAAGGCAGCTTGTGAAAATGCCCAGCAGAGTGTGTGGTACCTAGTAAGGGATATAGGTAAATATAAGATTTAGAAAAAAAATATGTGAGTGCATGTTTTACTTTTTTAGCCCTCTGCCGACAACCATCTCATAGTCTTTTTGCTCTAGTATTAGGGAACTGAAATTTCTACCTCTTTGTGGGTCCACTGGTAGGACCTGCCCAATCCCAGGCACTCAGCCTAGCATAAACTGAGACTGCAGGGTATGAACCACTGCCCTTGTGATTTAATTACCTTGATCTCATCCAAACTTTTGGCCCTCAGGACTTTACCAGCTGCTTTGCCAAGCAAGTTGGATAGCCTCCTATCACTAGCTTTTAATCTAAAGAAAATAGCATTGATTCAGACAGACATTTGAAAGGACACTGTGATAACCAAGGGGGTCCAAAATTCTATAAGAACAAAAGTAAAACAAGTTTGCATACCTTAAGTCAGGCATGGGCTGTTTGCTAGAAAGAGCGGTGTGTTCCGAGTTTGGACTTTTACTTCTTTTAACAAACAAGCTGGTGTTTGAGTGCTTACTGCAGTTCAGGTACTGAGCTCTGCATCTCGCATATGTGATTTCATTTAATCCACCCAGCAATCCTACAGGTTGGTGCCTCACTTACCCATTTTATAGATCAAGAAGGAAAGGCTGAGAAGGTTAAGTAACTTGCCTAATGTCACACAGTAAGTGGCAGAGCTGGACAAAAACAAGGCCGACTGGGAACCCATGGTCTAGCCACCATGCCAGGGTGTTGAGTGGTATATTCCGATGCAGCTGCTCAATCCAGAAGACATTGTACCGAGTGTGTCCTTTAAATTAGGAAGCTTGGGGAGGGCTTTAAACAAGGGCCCTTTTTAATGACTTTATTTCCCTCTTTTTTTTTTTTTTTTTTCTTTTAATGAGGTCCTTTGGGTTTATTGTTTAATACTAAATTCCATCTGTTCTTCTCTGTTCCTTGCAGTAAGAAACATAAGGCTTCGAGAAGGGCATACAACTGTGCAAGTTTGAAATTCCTTGTCAAGGACCTGGAGATGTGACACTTTGAGTACATTCAAGAGTAAATGGTACCACAGTGACCTTTCTGATTGGAATTTTTCTTTTATAATCAAAATAGTAAGACCATTTAATAAATTCTTGGAAAGGTGTGCCTGTAAGTTAAGAATTAGGAAGGCTCCATATGCAATATTTTATTACTTCAAGTCAGATAGTAACAGCATTATAGGAAGAATTTATTGTCTATATGAAAAAAATCAGGAATCACTTAGATGATTTTGTGTGGGTTATAACACTGGTCTCCAGCGTAGGTCCACAAGATAGCCCTTTAGGAAGTTTCTATTTCTTCTATTAGAACTTGGATTTCTATGTTTTTCTAACTCATTATTTTTAAATTTTTATTTTTGTATGGATTTTGTGATCATAATAATACACACAATTTCAAAAAACTATTTTATTTTGTATAATTTATTTGTATGCTTATAAGTAGGAGGCACATGCTCAAAAAATTGATGAAATGAGTGATCAAAAAGTCTGGAGAGTACTGGTTTAGAGACCTTTTGAAAATATAAAATATTAGAAATTCTTGTGAATTTGAGAGTTAAACATCCAGTATTTCTAAATCATGATAAGCATACATTTATTTGTAATCAAACAACCAATAGGTCATATAACCTGAATTTTTAGAGAAAGACACAGTCTTTCCATAAGAAAGAGCTAAATGGTAAATATATCAGGTAGTAAGGTTAAAAGGTCACTTGTAGGATATGCCAGGTTCATCGGCATCAAGGTGTAATGATGATTTAAATCCATAATAATGTCCTTGGGGCCTTGTAAAATTCTTAATTAGCCCCTAGTTTAAATCATCATAATTATCTCTAGTTTAAAAGTAAAACCATATAGTGCCAGTCCTCAAGTGATTTTATTTTCTTCGGGCTATTTGCTTACACTTTCAGGGGCTCCCCATTGTCCCAGATATGACAAGACCATCCAGAATCCCACAGTCCGCTCTAATCGCATCTCTCGCCACTGCTCTTCTCCAAGGCTGTGCTCTTTTCACTTCTCTCTTAGAACTTTTCTTGCCTGTGGACCTTTGCAGATTCCATTCTCTCTGAAAGAAACACTTTTCTAACACTCTCTCCCTGCTCTCTGCCTGACTAATTCCTTCTCACTCTTCCAGGCTCAGCAAAAACAATTTTCCTTCCCCAAGTTTATATTTATTGCTTATCCATGTACTCTGTGGCATCCTGTATTTTCTCCTCTCTCAACAGTGAACATATTGCATGTTTAGATGTCTGTCTTCCAGCCCTAAATTCATAATACTCATTCTCCTATTTTTAACTGACTTCAGGGAAGATCCAGCCAAGCTGGGCTATCTGGTCTCAACTCTCTGGTCCCATGTGTAGGGGAAGAAATCGTGACTGAAGCCTTCCTATTCGAGTAATTCAGAAGCTTCTCCAGCCACCAAACAGCACTGCACACCCCCTTGTTAGCTGGTTTGAGCTTTGCGAACTGTTCATTAGATGCTTTGATAGCGATACTTAAATCAAGTATTCCCTCACTCTTTCTTCCTTTTTTCTTTTTTCTTTTCTTCCTCTCTTCTTTCTTTTCTGTTTATTAGACTGACAGGTTACTTTTTTCCTAATATGGGAGAAAGTAATCGATTTGTCTTTCTCAGTTCTTCATATTCTACTATTTTTCTTAATCAAGAAAATGTGCCTTCTCTATATTTATATCCACTTGACTCCAGGGCAAGAATGCTAGAATTATACTGTCAGCAGAATTGTATTTGATTATGAAGGCAAAAATATTGGTGAATTATTTGAAATTCTATGTTGTTTATGTTCTAATCGAAGTAAGACCTTGATTTTGTTTAATTGTGATAGATTGTGTATTATGACATTACTCAGCCATTTTAATGAATCATAATTCAGATTTATAATTTACTCCTATTAGTTGACTCAAAAAGCTTTTTGTTTAAGTTTTCATTGTGTTGAATATTTCTTTTGTACATTTGAATTACAGATTCACTCTTCTTCTCTCTCCCCACTGTTAACTTAAATGAAATAGATGGTCTTAAAATAGACACTTTCCTCAAGATTTATTTTTACAGTAAATTTCAATTGCCTCCATTCCTACTGTTGGTTTTATTGTCTTCTCAAGATTGTGCCTTCCAAAACACAGAAAATTAAGCTTGTCAGTTTTTAATATCCAAAGCTTCCTTTTAAATATTTAATAAACAGGGAAAATTCTTTTAAGTAGCTGGAAGTTAAAGTGTTAATTCTTATTTAAGGATTTCATTTGTCTTTTAATGATTTAAACCATGATGCAATAAGCTTTCTAAGGCTCATATTATTAGAGTTAAATAATTGTCAATAATTTATTCCAAGTAAAGGAATGAATGATTGATTGGGAGACCACGTATCTATAGCATCATGTTCTGCTAATAATCATATACTGAAAACAAGCTGAGTTGAATCTACATATTAGTAAGTTTTTTTCACAAATATATTGACTTAGTTACCCAGTTTGAGGAATAAGGTGTTTCACATGAGTGACTTAAAAATTATTAATTAATTATTCCTTTTTAAAAAATTATACACTAAAAAGTTTTTTTTCTAATGTAAGATGTAGAAAATCTAGAAAATAAAGATAAAAAACATAATCACCCATAATACAACTATCCAAAGACAACCATTATTAATATTTTAATATGAATACTTTTTTATCATTGTGTATGCCTCTGTGTGTGTAAAATGAAGTGAAAAAAAAAGAAAGGCACAGTAGTGTACATAGAATACCTATTTGTGAACATCCTTTGGGTTTTAATACTCAAACTTTATGGAGTATATATATCTCTCAATTCAACACTTCTTGGCCAACTTTAATAGTGGAAAAATATATTTACATCTCCAGAACTCAATATAACAATTTTAACAAAACCATGCTTTGAAAAACCCTCAAGTTACACTGCAGACACAATTGGTAGAATAAGAATCAGATGTCGGTGTTTTGAAAATCTCACTTGTCACAAAGACCATTTGCTTCACTGAGGTTGGTGTCTAAAGATTCCCTATGCCTGCATACAGAGCAAAAGTTTGTTAATTCTATTAATTTGCAGTTAATAAGAGATTTTAAGCAATTTCTAGCCATATATTATATATAGCATATATATGCATTTTATTGTGACTTATATACAACTTGAGAACTTGGGGGATTTGAGGTTGGCATGATATACATTAAAACAATGAAAAATAGATACCTATTTTCTTGCAATTTTCAGGACTGTTTTATCAATAAGTACAAGATGCCTGAATACTTAATTGTATGGGCATAAACAGTTGCTGGAAGCATACCCAGAAATTCATATTATTGGTTGCTACTGGGAAGGGGACTATGTAGCTAGGTATAGGAATGTCAGTTTTGAACCATGTGCATTTATTAACTATTAAAATGGAATTTTAAAAATATGATCAAATATAGTATGAAAAATCACACTTTTATCCCTTTTTACATGAGGTGTTTTTATCTAATTACAGAAAGCACAAACATGATTTTTGTAATTCACAAATCAGTGACTCCAGTTCTCTATTGGTAATAATTATACAGTGGTTTACTGTAAGGCTACTAAAATAAAATAAGTGGAATGCGCACACCTATAGTAGACTCAGACTGCTGGGCTTTTGGAGTCCTAGTCAAGTATTGAATGGCCCCTTTAAGAAGCCACTGGGCAAGAGCTAGCATGTACTGAGATATTTCATTAAGGCCTTTGGACACACACACACGCACAAAGAGAAGAAAATTGCCCTTAAAGCTCCCCACAATTTTGCTTCTTTTTTGCTGGCTGTTTATCTGATTTGTTATTTTTTGTTCCGACTCTCAACTACAAGTTCAGCTCCAGGCATTTAACGGCTTCCAAGATGCAACTTGAGCAGCCAGTTGCAATTCTGCCTTTCAGAGCACAGATTGAACTGCCTGCTCAATGATTTTTGGAATTGCCGTACATGACCCTAGTCCTGGATGATTTGCCTAGCTCCAGCTTGGCATAGAGGTAGGATACAACTTTGTGAGGTCATGAAAAATACGCAGAGTCCCTGCTCATCTGCAGGTTTTTGGAGGCATGTATTCTAATTACACAGTCTTATATCAGACCAAAACCAGGCCTCTATTCTCATGTGGATTAATCTCAAGGTACAGAATTTTCAAATGGTGGAAAAGATTAATGAATGAAATGATTCCTGACCACCTTTCAATATGTTCACCCTTTTTCTGCCAACAGGTCATTGTCCAATCTTTTCTACCAATGCCTATTTGAACTTTGCTGTGAAGTAACCTTCTTACTTTTGGGAACCAGGCACTGCATGCTTTAACTACTGGCCTTATTATTGAAGTCTAGTCCTGGCTGAAATAAACTTCATGGCTAATGACCTCAGTATGTGGGGTTGACCGAGTTTAATATTGGAACTTTGGCTACCTGACTTAGATGGCTCTCTCACATCTATTAGAAGTTCTGATGGCTGTGAAAGCTTATCAAGGTGTTACTTCCTGTTAAGGACTCATGAAAGTCAAAGCTGGTTACTTTCAGCAGGATGCATTTTATACTACTGAGCCTCTGCTAGTAACAGAGGCAGCTAACAGAATCCCTCAATTAGCCAGGTTGATATTCTGTTCTAGAACCTTTAACATCTAACTATCCTGGCAACATTGTCCCTTCAACAAAATCTTTAGGGATTTTGAAGCCACCCAGCTCAGGCTGCAGCAAACCAGCTCGCCCCAAATCCTGAGTTGACCTAAGCTGCAGCCCCTGTTTTTACTGAGAAGAGGTTTCCATTATTGCCATTATGCCAAGAAATTTTAAGACATGTGTTCTGCTTATGCAATGATGAACTTCCACCACCCTAACAAGCACCCTAATGCAGCCCAGTTCCTATAAGAGATCTCTACCAGGTCTCCTTTTTTATCTTGCCATAACATCCCCACATACTTCTTGGTTTCTGCCTAACATCCGTTAGCCTGTCTCATGACTTTTCAAATTGAATTTCTGTACTTTAATACAGAATACAAAATCCTGTGTTTGCAGATATGATCCATGCCCTTAAGGAACTTATGTTTGAAGGGGAGAAAAGATATATGCCTAAATTCCTATGATACAAATCCACTGGTAGTGTGTTGTACTGGAGGTCCCAGCAGGCCAATAAAGAAGTTAGAAGGAAGAGATCTCTGAACTGGAGGGGAAGAAGGCTTCATGAAGGAGGAGGTAGTGTGGCAGTTTGAGATTATTTTATGAGTCCCCAAAAGAGAACGATTTATGTTTGTAAACGGATCTATTCCTCTGGGTGTGATACTCTTTGACTGCATTAAATTCAACCAAGGTTTCTTTGATTGGATTACCTGTTAAGACTGAGCTAGGGCTTTTATAATTTGACTACGTCAGTGGGCATGACTCAGGTTGCGTCCCCCGGCCCCTTGCTAAGTCTGATATAAAACAGACATTCACCCAAGAAGACACGGGAAGAGAGAGAGCCCAGTTTTTTTTTGATCTGGCCATACAGAAAGAAGGCAGCTCAAACAGATAAAGCCCTGGGTAGAAATGAACCATTTTGCCTTATAGCTTTCAATTGACCTTGGGAAGAGACCGGAGACTGATACAGGAGGCCTGGAAAGAAACAAGCCCTATGCCAGCCTGCAGCTGAGATTGGGAAGAAGCTGGGCCCACATTGTTGCAAGAGGAAAAGGAAGCCCAGAAGGGAAAGCTGAAACCTGGCAGAGATCGCCCACCATCTTGCTTCAACATGCGGCAGCTGACTTGGATGAGAAAGTACCTCTTTTGGTACCTTGAGCTGGACTTTCCACTGCCTTGGGACTGTAAGCTTTTACCCCAAATAAATACCCTTTATAAACGCTAACAGTTTTCTGGTACTTTGTATCGGCATCCCTTTAGCAGACTGATACAGGTAGCAGCTGAACTAAGATTTGAAGACTAACTAGGATTTTGAATCACAACTAGATTTGAGGAGGAGCTGGCATTCCAGGTAGAAGAAATATTAAAGAAAAATCTGAAATTATATGTTCAGAAAACAATCATCAGCTCAGTTTTGGCTGAAAAACAGGATTCATGAAAATTAGTAGGGGTTGGTTTAGGCTGAAAAGACATTTTAGGGTCAAATTGCAAAGCATCTTGATATTCCTGAATTAAGGAAATAGGTTAACATGTAATAGAAGGGCAATGTCAGAATTGGAGCAATGCTTTAGAGATTAAGTTGACAATGGGATGCAGAATTGATTGGTCAGGGAGGGTGGAAAAAATAGTTATAAGATTATTGAAACAGTAGCAAAGCTCTGTTACAATGTTATAAGTGGGAATGTAAAATTACTAAGTGTAAAAATAAGGGAGTGTGGAATTAAGGATAGTGTCAATAAATGGCAACCATCTAGGCATTGATAAACCTGATAGATGAGTGACAAAAGGAATGTTATCTTACTCCCCTATGTATCCCATATAGCATCTATCTTTTTACTTTGCATATAGTAGGTGTTAAATAAATATAGATTCATGATGCTCTAAAGGCCAATGCATGAGATTCAGTATTGGCATTTTTAATATCTAATTATACTATTCAGGCTCTTTTGGGGGTAAATTTAATTCAATTTTGTTGCAGCTAATTGAAAATGCTGTATTTGTAGTTACTGGAAATTGAGATGTAATATAGTACTAGTGATATGCTATCACTGCAACTCCTTTGTGATTTAACTTTTACAGTGTGCTATCAGATTTAATCCTTACTTTTTATTTACAAAAGCAAGACATACTTGTAATAAATTGAAAGAATCTAAGAGCACATAAAATAGGGGTCACAAAGTCCAATGTCCCTGGGGACCTGGCAGGTTACTTGGACTTTGAGGGTGCACATGCCTTTTAAAAGGGGTAGCATTTACCCTGCTCCAGCCCTTTGCTGCCAAGCAGGAATGATGGAATGCAAGTCTTGGGCTTCCAAATCACATTAAAAAAAATTGATCACAGGAAATGCAGATTTTCTCATGAATTCTTTTAATTTTTAAAACATTTTCTCTCTCCCTCTCTCTCCCTCTATGTGTGTCTGTGTGTGTGTGTGTACAAGATATATCTGCTGGTTGAAAATAGCCTATAGGTCACCAGTTTGCAGTCTGCGATATGAAGTGAAAAAAGAAAGTCTTAATGCCCTCTAGCCTCAATTTTGAAGATGTGGTTAGTTGACAATTTGGTGTACATGCCCAGAATCATGTTACATCTTCATTCTATAAGCTGCTTTTTGAAATTAACAATGTATCGTGAGCATTCTACATGCCAGCACATGAAGATCCTCTTCTGTCTCTCCATCTTTTCCTTCCCCTCCTTCCTACGCTTCAGTCTCAGAGTTTATCATTGTTAGGATTACCATAATTAAATTACCTATCCATCCCCTCTTAAGGAAAATTTATATTATTTTCCTTTTTGGCCATCACAATTAACAACAAATGAAGCTCCTTATAGTTGTATCTTTGTTTTCTCTTGCTAACAGATTCTGTGATGTGACATTGTTGGATCAAAAGGAATACACATTTGAGATTTAAATAGCTATTTCCAAATAGCACTCCTAAAAGGTACCTATGCTGTTGGAGAATGCCAGATTCTCCATCCCTTGTAAATGATGGGTATAAAATTAAAACAACTCCTCCCCATCTGATTATTGAAAACTTGTATTTGATTATTTTTTATTTGTGAGGTTGAGCATCTTTCCCTATGTAACTGGCCATTTATAGTCTTTAATAAATTGCTTATTCATAGCTTTTGCTCATTTGTCTGCTAGATTATATGCTTTGGTTATTGATTTGTAGGAGCATAATATTTTCTTTCATCCTCTGCTTTTGGCTATGGTTCAGGTAGTTTACCTTTGGGCTGTCTGTGTATGGAAATTTTAATTTTTTAAATTTAATCAAACTAGCAAATCACCAAATATTTCCTATATGGCTACTGAATTCTAGGTCATGTTTGGGAACTCCAT
The DNA here is from genome assembly GCA_026826555.1 of Tolypeutes matacus. NCBI lineage: Eukaryota > Metazoa > Chordata > Mammalia > Cingulata > Chlamyphoridae > Tolypeutes > Tolypeutes matacus. The sequence continues at coordinate 38,103,771 of JAKSZT010054487.1, read as the reverse complement.
TTTCTCTTTCAGAATATAAAAGAATTCACCTCTATTTTTTGTTATAGTTTATATATGTGTATATGCCTGCATATTATGTTAAATTTAGATAATCAATCTGAAATTTATTTTTCTATATGATGGTGATAAGGATCTGTCTTTTTCCCCAAAATGGTCCCATTGTCCAAATACCATTTGTTGAAATATACATTTTCCCAACTGTTTTGAAGTGCCACCTTTGTTATATATGATTTTCCACACATATCTGAGTTTATTTTTTGGCCTCACTAGTCTATTCCATTGATCTATTTACCTATTTTAATATTAGTACCAGATTTTAAAATGCCTGGCATTATACTACATCTTTTTGTATCCAATAGATAACTCCTTTTAAATGAATTCTTTAAAAAGTTTTCTTGAGTATACTAGAGAATTTACTCTCTAGCTAAAATTTTGAATCAATTTGACATCCTTACTATATTGAGTTTTCTGACTTAGGAATAAATTATGTCTCATCATTAATCCAAATTTTCTTCAATTTTATTTGAAAAAGTTTTAGAGTTTACTCTTAAATGTTTTATAGTTGAGGTTGCTGGTATGAGTGAGATCTTTTTTTCCAACACATTTTATTATTTGGGTATGATTGTCATACAGGAAAGCTATTAATACTTATAGTATTTTTGGAGTGGGGATTGCGCTATCTAACATAATTATATCTAAGGAGATGACTTTAGTTCCCTGTTCTGTAGGATGTTGAGAAGAAAATAGTCTGTGTGTTGAGCAGCTATAGAAGTATGCTGAGATTTTGGCAGCCTTGTATCTCTCTGAAAGCTTGCACCGAGTAGGCTATGATTTTCTGTGACCTACTAATGCTCCACTAAAGGAGAATGAGGTGGGTTCCCAATACTCTGCTGGTCCAGGAAATTCTCAGATTTAGGCAGTGTTGATAACATACATTTTAAAGCAAATTAACCACTAATTGAAAATAAATTAGGATGTTGGCATTGCATTCTCAAAGGGACAGCAGCACTCTCTAAAGTTCTGAGGGAAACTGAAATATACACTCTGCTAGGAATGATTGTATTAAGAAATCTTAGTCTGAAATGCTTGCACTACCATCCAGCATTTTATTGAGGTGGAATTAAAAAAAAATGACTATAAACTTGAATCAATAAACATATGTTTTATACATAGCAATGGGATACACTGAAAGGAGAAAAATATCAAGCTTTTTTATAAGTTAATTCTAACAAGTATTTATTGTAGCAGTAGTAATCACAAACATTTTGCATAGTATTCTAAGTTTACATTGCTCTTTTATATATTGGAGGTCATTTACTTCTCATAAAAATACCTTGAGATGGGAAGGGAGGCTCTAGTAATATTCTTACTTTGGTAATGAAGGAACTGAAGTTTAATGAGGTTAAATGAGCTGCCCAAACTCCTGTAACTTGTAAGTGGTAAAGTCAATATTTAAATTCAGTCCTCTAATGCTTATGCCAATGTGCAATGCAATCCTGAAGTCTCCCAATAGATCCAGCTTATTTTAAAATAAGATCTAAAATGTCCTCACTCTGACCAACTTCATCACATTTTTGAGTATTTATGTCTGACCATTTTGCCATGCAAGTCTGATGGTTTACCTTTTTGCCATGGCCAATGAGTTATTCAGTTTATTTTTATATTACGCAATTGTGTTCCATGTTATAATCAATTGCGATATAATTCTTAAAGAATATTTTCAGGTTTTACACCCTTAAGTTCAGTGATCTTCCTACCCTGCCATTGGTATTACTACTTGATGCTGATACAGTGGTGAAGATTTTTGTGAGTTTTAGAACCTAGAATATTTTAAAGCATTTTAAGACATTTTTTAAAAATTGTAGGCTGTAGAATTCCTTGAATATTATTTTCCTGTCCCAAACATCCTCTTTCCTGGTAGAAAGGGGCTAGGACCAAGAGGATAGAATATTAAGGACTAAGCTTATCTGAAATGGTTGGTAATTTTGTTCCCCCAAATACTGTAATGCATGTCCTAGCAAGGCCTGGGGCATACTTTGAAATAAATTGGGCCAAAGAAATCAAACCTTTCTTCAAAATTCTTAAGATTCAGGGAAGCAGATGGGGCTCAAGCAGTTGGGTGCCCGCCTCCCACATGGGAGGTCCTGGGTTCAGTTCCTGGTGTCTCTAAAAGAAGACGAGCAAGACAGAGAGCTGATGTGATGGGCTGGTGTGACAAGCTGATGTAACAAGATGATGCAATGAGATGACACAATGAGGAAACACAATGAGAGACGCAACAAGCAGGGAGAGGAGGTGGCTCAAGCAATTGGGCACCTCCCTCCCACATGGGAGGTCCCGGGTTCGGTTTCCGGTGCCTCCTAAAAAAAGGCGAGAGAGCAGACAGTGAGTGCAAACAATCAGGGCTGGGGTTGGGGGGGCAGAATTGAAAAAAAATTCTTAAGATTCAGAACTTCTAAGTAGTACAGTCTTGTTGTGTATGTATTTATATATTTAGTTAATTATATCCTGAAAAAATTTTTGAGATGATCTTGTTAGGTAGGCTCTTTATTCAACCCTCTTCTTATCTACTTTTATCCTGCCCTGCTCCAAATTCCTTCAAATTCCTCCAAATTCTTCACCAAATCCGTGGTGCTGACCCTTATGTTCAAAGTCAGCCCTACACAAGGAAGTGTTGAATAACAGGTATGAAAATGAGAGAGTTTTCCAAATATTTCAAGTTGAGGAATAATTTAGATTGTAAGAGAATACCTTGTTAATGATTAACTTTAGAGTTCTCTTCTGTGCTGACTCTGTTAAGCATCAACAATTTTGACATTAGCTAAAAGAACATATGACCTAAAAGTAATCAAAATGAAGTAAAAAACAAACAAACAAAAAACACACAATTCTTTCTGTGAAACTCTGAGAAAGTTCCACTCGAATAAGGAAATGTACTATGTACTGTGTTCATCCATTTGTTCAGGCTATGCGTCATGGCTTCATACAGCTAACTCACAACCCAGATTATGGCTGCTGGGAAGCCTTGCTCTAGATGAGTGGCTGCAGTGAAGACAGGAAGTAAAGGTCGCCTTCAAATGCTCCCTTTCAAATGAAAGAGTCCCCTAATGAAACTCATCTGAATTTCTCATAAAGTGGAGATGTACTGTCAGGGTATTTCATCTCTAATACTGCCTATTTAGAAATACACAAAATAGTTGCATGCACTTCTATATAGCATTCTAGCACCTGTGTAAATTTCTCATTTATGCCTATGAATTGTTTACTGTTTATTAGGTTGAAAAGTAAGATATTACCATAATGACTTAGAATGGCATATTCCCTTGTTCCCCATAGAGAATTCTCTGAAGATTTTGTTTCTTAGCATCGGTTTCTGCCTGGTTATTAATGTTAATATTTCGGGCTGCCTAAGTGGAATTAGAAATGTACTAATTAAACAATAATTTTGAGATGAACATGCTCCACCCTCATATTTCTCCACTAATAAGATGTAGCAAATAATCTCCCCATCAATTAGCAGTGAATTATAGGGGTTCCTGTATTTTAGAAAAGAGGAGCCTGTTCAAAATTTTAATTCCTGAAATATATTGGAATTTACTGTAAATCAGGCACAATGCTAAAAATCTAATGGGATGGGTGTCTTATTTATACCCATTTTACAGATATGGAACCTGAACCTTCAATTTATTTAAGGTCACAGAGCCAGCAAATAATGGATACAGGATTCAGTGCAGGATTATTTACAATCAGAGCTCAAAAGTTTAACCAGACATATAGGTACAAGGGAACAGAGGGAATATTTGGTTTCCCCTGAACATATCCTTCAAAAGATGTATCTTTTGAACAAGAAAAGTAGAGCATTAGGTTGATACTATGGTTGTTATGTTTGATAACAGGAGCAGTATGAAAATGATATTAGAATCTGGCAACGACCCTGCTTTTAACCACTATATCCTTGTGCTTCCTAGGACATCGCGTACTTCATCACGAGGATGTTTTTTTCTATTTTATCTATCTGTACATTACCTGCTTAATTTTTTCTAGTTTTAGAAGTGTTCCAGAAGTCAGATATCACCTTTTCTTTTTTAAGTTGTCACATTTGGAGAGGAAATATGTGGTCTGCCCCAAATCCTAGAATCCCTGCAGTGACCAGATATCTCTCTGCCCACAATGATAATCTTGTCTTCCACATGAAGGTGTTGGTAGGCCTTGAAATGGAGTTTCCTTTTCCTGCTGGGGATGATGACTGCACATACTTGTAGTCATACCCCTTCACTTAACCAGTGACAAATATTTAAAGTCATCTGGTAAAATTCAGTGGATTAGAGAAGCTTATAAATGATTTAGATGTATTGAGCTACAGTTTCAATGGCAAGAGTGGGGATGTATCTCCACAATCATCACACCTAGAAAAATAATCAGACTGTCCCTCATACTTAGAATCTCATTCATAACTTTTTCAACAGCAAAGATGTTCTGCACATGGGTAGATAATAGAGAGCTTGGTCACGAGTTTAATATGATCTGGGACTTGTCAAATGCTTGCTGGACAATGCTAACATTGTATTCAACTAAATGCCCAGGTCTGTGGACAGCTCATTTGCAACTAAAATATTTAACCCACATCATCGTGGTCCTTCACAAAAAGGTCATCACTGATTTAGGATTAAATATATGTCTCTATGGCTTCAGAGTGTTGATTTGAAAATGTTCTGTTTAAACAATCTTTTGTATTTTTAAAAGATTTGCAAAGCTATTGTAAGATACCAACATGCTGCAATAAAGATCGGTATAATAAATTCCTACTTGAGTTTAGTTGCAAGAAAAGTTTTGCCTTAGCTAAAGTATATGCTCTCCTTTAAAAAAAGTATGCATATCAATATATTTCCTTTTTTAATTTATCATCCAGAAAGTTTAGAATAAGTGTATTGTCCAAAATCTGTAATCTACTGAACTTGTATGCCTGGAAACATCTACCCTCTCTGCTCCCTTTAGATGTCTCTTTTGTTGTATCGTTACATGCCTCATCTTAATTTAATTCATAGGTAGTTTCAAAGTCTTTCAGAAATGGAGGAAAAAACAATATCAATTTTTAAACAAAGGTTAATGATAGTATATTCCCTCTAGAAGTAATGATCTGTGATATTTCCAGAGAAGTTTGAATCATTAGCTGGAGAACAGCATTTGGATAGTCTTGAGTGCTGAACAGCTATATAAAAAAAAAAAAAAAAAAAACAGAAGGGAAGGAAATTATGCCCTTTGTGTCAAGGAAAACCCTTGTGCAACCACCAATAAAAAACAGAAAATACCCAAACATTTTCCCCTTATGGTGCTTGGCCAATTCACCAATAGTAGTACATTCAACAAATGGTTCATTATGTTTACAAAAGGCTAACTTTTTTATGTACACATTGAGATGGGTAGAGGTGGTACAAGATCAAGATTTCTTTGAAGAAACAAGCCATCAAAAGTGGAGAGCTAGTGGTGATGAAGGCCTGAGCAGGGAAGCTCAGAGGTGATTGTGATAGCAGAGCTATATGGAGACAGTAAGAGGGCTGCAAATAATCAGTCAGCTTGATGTCAAAAATAAAGAGAACCAGTGAGCCAATATTGAGTACCAATGAAGTTTTTGGTTTGGTGATACAAACTGCAGCTTGCAATCCTATACCAAAGCACGTTATATCAGAGACACCATCAGCTCAGAATGGCAGGATAGCGTGGGATTCAAGAATTTGCCTGAACCTTAGCAATCTACCACATGACGGTTGTATCATACACAGCAATATGCCAGGACAAGTCAATCCATACATTCTAGCAGCCTAGCAATGGAGGTGGAGATGAAGGTTTGTTTGCAGCCCCTCTCTAGATGTTGATTGTCCATAAGCTGTCCCATATCTCTATGTCACACTCCCTTCCCCCAGCTACCATTGCATTTAGTATTACACGTACAGTCATGTGTTCCAGGCCATCAGAGAATATTTATCTCATGTAACCCTCTCAATAACCCTGTGAAAGAGATACCATTTAACCTTGCTTTAAGATAAGGAAACTGAGGCTGAGAGAAGTTTAAATAAACTTTCCCAAGGTAACCCAGCTGGTGAGTGGCTGAGCTGGAATTCAAACTTAGGTCTGTCAAAATTTAAAATGACTTCCTAACCAGCTTTTTCATGGAATAATCCATGGTCACTTCCCTGTTCAGAAACTTCCAGAATCAATATTGTCTTAACACATTCTCTCCTTCAAGAAAGTAATGCTTTCTACAAAATGCTCCACCACCCCCTTTCTAGCCATCATCGTCATGTCACCTCTCTTACTCCACAGAGCTGCTGACTACGGTTTAGCTTTGGATACAAGGGCTTTCAGATAATTATGCCCACTTGGAATTAGCTGTAAATTTGCCTCCTGAGTTCCATTCAGCCTCTCAGCATGATTGGTTATATCCTCAGTGTGACCCAGTTGGCTTGTGCCTCTTTGCAAAGCTAAGGATCTAGAGTCACAGCTACTTAGGTCTGAACTTGTTTTATGCAGGAACTTCCATTGTTCTGGTCTTACACAAAGGAAAATAACAAGATGGGGCATGTGGGGCTAGCCAACAAGCCTTTCCTTCCTTCTCTTGGCTTACATTAACATATTTAAGTCAAGAAACTATACTGACACTGTTTATAATTTGAACCTTAAGCAGAATAGGCCCCAAATATCTGAAATGTCACCTTTTTAAATTTTTTATGAAGAATCGTCTTACCAGAGCATTTCCGAATATGATAACCCCGTCAGAGTATTCCACTCAGTTTTGCTAATAAGGGCTGAACGGTTATCATTGGAGGCCCAGTGGTGGGCCTTAAAAAGGCAATCCCCTTTTTACAGGAAATGGGCTAGTTAATGTGGGCAGCAAATGTTGCCTTTTAATATTCATTGCTCAATTGTCATAAAATTGTTGGACGTCCTATATTTACAAGTAATTGTAGAAAGATTTCTTGAGCTTTGAGTATATCCCCTCACTGACCCTTGAGTTCTGAAGGTCAGGTTGAAGTACCAAAATTTATTTATTTGTGTAGATTTCATCTTATTCTCTTCTGCATACCAGGTCTGTACTGACTGCTTGTTTCCTGTGTCTGGGTCAAATTGTAGGTCTGGTGATATACCAAATAGTTCCATACAAAGGTGAAACAGATTATAGATTATCAAAGAATGCAAAATAAATGTGCGTGCCTATTACAGTCATTTTTGTGTTTACTGTGTAAACCAATTAAAACATGACCACTCTTTCCCCTGCACCTTCCTGTGGCTTATAGGAGTTTATATTCAAAACCTCTTATTCCAATCAGACTTCACAGAAGACTTTTGGATTTGGCTACTTTCCTTTTCAAATTTTGCTCTGAAGGGAATACAGCTAATGATAGTGGATCTGTATTTTAGAGAGGCTCTTAGGCTCATGACCCAGTTCTGCTGCTCTGATTTCTTAATCCTGCACAGAGCTTGGCCAAAAATCACTTTAAAGCCACTTTCCACATAGCCGTGGTGATTTCAGAGTCCCGTAGTACTGGCTCATCTCAGGAAGGCTAGTCACTCACTGAGGAGATGAGTACACTCAGGAAAGGAAACATGGGGATGTGTTCTGGCCTTATTTAAAATGATTTTGTACAAGATGCCCTTTTGTTCTTTGTGACAAGTGGTACTGGTTTAAAAACACTACCCCTCAAGCATAAATATCCTTCCTGCAATAATATATTTCATTATGGCCAAGAGTATTTTCCAGTGAATTTTCAATATAACATTTTAAACTAAGTAACAATAAAACATATGCACTCATTTAAAATATACATTATTCCTTGACTTAAGTTACTTTTAGGGTAAACAATGTCCATGACTATTTAGCATATTTGATTTAAACTATTAAAAAATATTGAGTGTCTAGCAAAAGTAACTTGTACTTTATAACAATTCTCTGAGATATTATTAATAATTTTTCATTTTTATGAATGAGGAAACCAAAGCATCAAGAAGAAACTTGCCCAAGTTCATAGAACTATTAATAGGTTTTAAGCCATTCTCAAATTTAGCTCAAAGGTCATGCATTTTCCATTATAGTACATGTTGGATGTTACAAAAATGAAATGGTTTCTTCCTTTAGATAGCTGGCAGTGTATTGGGAAAGCAAAAACACATACTCAAAAATTGTTAGTGCCAGGTAAAAAGAAATGCTTTGTAGACAATGTTATATAACTGGAGGAAGGATAGATTACTTTCAACTGGGGGCATAAAGAAGAAGATGGCATTACAGGAGAATTCCAAATAGTTTACACTCAGAAGTGAGGCTAGAGCTGGGGCAAAATTCAGGTGAACGGAAGCAAGAGAATCTGAAAAGTATGGATTAAATATGGGAAACAGCAAATAGTTAAACTGGGTCAAATTGGAGGGCCAGTTTGGCTCCCCTAAGGACTGAGATTTTGTATGTACAATATGTGAGGCTATTGAACATTTTTGAGAAGACAAGAATAACTGGCATTTAAAAAAAAATTGTCTTGCAGGATTATGCAGGGTAAAATGAGGAAGAAGAGAGGCTATTTTAGTAGTTAAAGCAGGAGGTTGTAGGGGACAGTAACATTGAGAGAAGAAAAGAGGAGACTGATATGAGAGCTATTGTGAGCTGGTTACATTTTGTGGAGAGTGAGACACAACAAGTCACTGTGACTGTGGATAAAGTTGGATCCTGAAATGGTGGAGATGCATGGGTTTAGACAAAAGATGAGCTCAGTTTTGAACATGTGGAATTTGAGTAGCCAATAATGGGTCAAGGTAGAAATATCAAACAGGTCGCCAGAGAGTTAGGACTAGATCTCAAAAACCCAGCCAAGGCTAGAGCTACAGATTTGTACATCTTCTCCTAGAGGAGAGAGCAGAAAGTGGGTAAGCAGACAAAAGAGAAAGGGAGAGAGAATCTGAAGGTTGAGAAGAGGGGCAAAGACAGGACCTTGAGAAATTTTCTTTCAGAAGGAAGAAAAGGTTAAAAAAGAAGGGTTCATTTTCAGACTAAGCTCTGTGAAGGAAGGAGTGGAGTATTTTTGTTATCCCTATATCTTTAGTTTCTGCAGTGCTTGATAAGTAGTAGTTCCTCAATAAATATTTGACGTGGTTGAGTAAAATGATGCTAGAGATTGGCAGATCAAACGAGAACAGGATCTTAAAAACTCAGGAAGGACAATTTGTCAGTGGGAGGTAATAAAAGCTGCAGAGAATTTATCAAGGTTGCAGAAAAGCTTTCCAACTAGGAAACAAGAAGTGACTAGTGTCCCTTGGGGGGTTAGTTTTTGTGGGGTCAAAAGACAGAAGTCAGGTGGCAAGGGGTCAAGGCATAAGTGGGTCTTGTGGATGTCTAGAGACACAAAGGAGTGAAAGAAAGCAAAGAGGCAAGCTGGTGACTTGGTGAGTGGGGCAGAGAGCTTAGGTAAGCTTATTTCACTTACATGAGGCAAGTGCTTGTGGGTTAAAAGGAAGGATGCAATTCAGAGAAGGAACTGAAAATACAAAAGAAGGGAGAGAGTGGCAGTGGGTCAGAAGAGGCTAAAGGGTCCGGGGAAGTTAAACTTGTAACAGAGAAGGAGTACTTTCATGGAATAAGAAGAGAAAGGGGGAAAGTGAGGATATGTACTGATTTGCTAAGTTTAGAAATGGAAGTTGAGGGATGTCAGATGGCATCTGTTGTCTCAGCGAGGAAGAAACAAGGGAGACTTGAAGAGGGGGGATGTTTCAGGATAATTTTGTGGAAAATGTGATAGAAAGCCAATGAAAGATGAATGAGAAGATTCTGAGCAGGAGGGCTGGAGTGAGATTGCATACCACAAGCCTCTAAGAGAACAATCACTAGGCTTGCTTTCCAAGTTCAAGTACCCACACCCCTGGGTCTATCAGCCAGCACTGAGGATACACAAAGCCCAGGATGAACAAAGCACCTCTCCCTGTGTTGTCAATTTTATGTAAAACATTTGGAATGAAATTTCAATAGCTTGAATAAGTTTTTTATACTTTAATTATTTTAATATAGTGGGATAGAATGAAAGATCTGGGTAAAAATTCTTTTAGATAAAATGGGAAACTTCAAATAAAGTAAAGGCTTGTGTTAAGCTGCTCTGGATTATAATCCCCATCACCTCTGGTGTTCTACAGGTATCTGTTCATTTTCTTCTTGCCATTAGAGGAATATCTGTGGAAAAGTTTGAAAAATGCTCAGCTAGGGTCACTGGTTTACTCAGCAGTGTAGAGGTGTGAACAGGAAGAAAAGGAGAGGGTGGGTTTCATGCTGGGATTGGCAGGGGCTGTAGCCCAGATGTGAGGGATTCTAAGGTTCTTGTGCAAACCCTGCACTTTGCACTTTACTCCATGGGATAAAGTGATTCTCACAATCACTCTGACTTAGATGTTACATTATCCCTATTTTAGAGATTTGGAACCTGAATCTCGGAGTGGTGAACAGTTTTCCCAAGTCACACAGTTGATAAGTAGCCAGGGAGCTGAGTGTGGTCAGAAAGGCTCCAAAGGCTTAGGAGACCAGGGGAAATGGAGGGATTGACTCCACTTTGTTCTTGAGGGCAAGGAAGGGCCAGAGGAAGGCAGGGCCTAGATGATGTACAATGACAGGAAAGGAGGGCACTGTAATATTGGTTGTTTGATACCAAAAGCCATGGCTTAAATTCTGTAAGCTCTGTTCAAAAACTTCAAAAGGCCTTATACCACCATCCATCTATTTAGGGTGGCTTGTTCCTCTGCCTCCCCATCCCTCTTTCCCAGTTGATAAAAGTACAATGAGACTGAAGTTTCCTTTTTTCACTTGTGCATGGGTCACTATATATATAATACAGACTTCAAGAAACCAGAGTAAACTATATTGCATTAGTTCTAAGAAATTCAGTTATCTTCCAATCCATCTATTTGGTATAAATGAGCAAACTCTAGCAAATTGTGTCTTTCTGCTTCTCCCTATTAATATACAAATATTATGCCAAAGATTTGCAGAACCTCTGAGAGTTTCTGCTCCCCCTACTATACATCATTGAATTCTCTGTGGTCTGGGCTCAGACTCTGCCATTTCTTTAAAAGGATTTTTCCATGTTAACATTAAATGGGACCTTTTCATTCTCTTGGGGTTTATTAGATTATTATATTTGTTCATTTAATGTATACTTCTTTCATACAGATGACATTTCAACAAGCAATACAATTTTTTTTTTTTGGAAAGTAACCAAGGGACTTACAACCCAGGGATCATCTTTAGCTGCTACCTAATTTACTTACAAATTAGCCCTAAAACCATTTGCTTTCTGATAGACAGAAATTGTAAGATAAGGTCAAATGTGATTGTGCTGAAAGGGGTAGTCTAGGGAGGTTAATGTCAATTGAAAGAAAGCTGGAGGGTAATCTAGGGACCATATATCACAGTGATTTCAGTGGTGGATGATGACTGTGGTTAATAGTAAAAATTCAAGAATGTTCCTCTATTACAAGGTGTTAAGAATATGGAAATACATGGGAAAAATATAACTAATGTAACATATAAACTATAGTTAACAGTAATATTATAATATTTTTATAGCAATGGCAAAGAAGGTACTATATCAATGCTAAGGGTCAATAATGAAAGGTGTAAGAGGGTATGGGATTTTTCCTTTTGGAGTAATGAAAACATTCTGAAATGGACTGAGCTGATGACGGCACAACTCTGAGAAGAAACAGAGCCAGTGAGTGTGCACTTTGGAAGGATTGTACAAGGCAAGGGACAGTATAACAGTGAACCCAGTGGTGAATGATGGACTGTGGTTAACAGTACAAATATAAGAATGTTCTCTCGTGAGCTATAACAAATATATAATACGAATCCATGGTGTTAATAATAGGATTTTTTTGGGGAAAACACACCAAATATAAACTATGAACTATATATAGCAGTAAAATTATGACAATATTCTTTCATCATTTGTAAAACAACTGTGTCACAACAATGTAAGTTGGTGGTGATGGGGCAAGGTGTGGGAATCCTGTATGGTATGCATGATTGTTCTGTTAACACACAACTTCTCAAAAAAAAAAGTAAGATCAAATATAGAAGGGATTTTGCAGTAAGTCTGGTTGGTCCAGTTTGGAACCTGGTGTCTCCAGAGAAGCAGGATCCAGGAGCATGTTAAGAGTCAGTCAGGCAGAGGACAAGATAATTCCTTCCACCTGCCTGGTGATATCTGGGTTCCCACTCAGCCTAGGGCTGTTGGAGCAGATGTAGTACCGGGTCCCTCTGGATTGGGGAATGTACAATCGTGGTGTGTGTATGTGTGTGTGGCTATGGACCAGAGTAGATAAGTTGTTATCGTGGATGTTATCTTGTGTTGACGGAAGAACTGGTAACATTGATATAAAGATAGCAGTTGCCAGGGGTTCAGAAGGGGGGCAGGGCCCTGGTGTGATTCTGTCCTGTGCGGCTGTTCTCTGAAACAGTGGTTGCTTTCTCTGTCCGCTTTCTCTCTCACCTAAGTGCGTGCCACCAACCCATGGAAGATTCGATGGACATGGAGCCCCCTGAGGCACCAGAACTATCTTTTTGGTTGTGAACTAAAGGCCGACAAAGATGATCACTTTAAGGTGGATAATGATGAAAATGAGCACCAGTTCTCTGTAAGAACGGTCAGTTTAGGGGCTGGTGCAAAGGATGAATTGCACACTGTTGCAGCAGAGGCAATGAATTATGAAGGCAGTCCAATTAAAGGAATACTGGGAACTTTGAAAATGTCCATACAGCCAACAGTTTCCCTTGGAGGCTTTGAAATAATGCCACCCATTGTCTTACGGTTGAAGTGTGGTTCTGGGCCTGTGCATATTAGTGGACAGCACTTGGCACCTGTAGAGGAAGATGCAGTCAGAAGATGAAGAGGAGGAAGATGTGAAACTCTTAAGCATATTTGGAAAGCGATCTGCCCCTGGAAGTGGTAGCAAGTTTCCCCAGAAAAAAGTAAAACTCGCTGATGAAGAAGAAGAAGATGATAATGACGAAGATGATGATGATTTTGATGATGAGAAGACAGAAGAAAAAGCTCCAGTGAAGAAATCTGTCAGAGAAACTCCAGCCAAAAATGCACAAAAGTCAAACCAGAATGGAAAAGACTCAAAACCATCAACACCAAAACGAAAAGGTCAAGAATCCTTCAAAAAATAGAAAAAAACTCTTAAAACACTGAAAAGAACTAGTTCTGTAGAGGACATTAAAGCAAAAATGCAAGCAAGTATAAAAAAGATGGTTCTCTTTCCAAAGTAGAAACCAAATTCATCAATTACTTGAAGAACTGCTTCTGGATGACTGACCAAGAGGCTATTCAAGATCTCTGGCAGTGGAGGAAGTCTCTTTAAGCAAATGGTTTAAACAGTTGTTAAAATTTTCTGTCTTATTTCATTTCTGTAACAGTTGATATCTGACTGTCCTTTTTATAATGCAGAGTGAGAACTTTCCCTATCGTGTCTGATAAATGTTGTCCAGGTTCCTTTGCCAAGAATGTGTTGTCCAAAATGCCTGTTTAGTTTTTAAAGATGGAACTCCATCCTCTGCTTGGTTTTAAGTATGTACGGAATGTTATGATAGGACACAGTAGTGGTGGTCGGACAAATGGGAATGGTGGGGAGACAAAATACACATGCGAAATAAACTCAGTATTTTAATAAAGTGAAAAAAGAAGGGAGGCAGGAATGAATGGGTAGAACAGGACATATTTAGGGCAGTGAGATTTTTCTGTATAATACTGCAATGACAGACATATGACATTATACATTTGTAAAGGCCTACGGAACTGAACACCACAAAGTGTAAACCATAATGTAAACGATAGACTTTGTTTAGTAGCAATGCTTCAGTATTGGTTCATCAACTGTAACAAATGTACCACACCAATCTAAGAGGTCAATAACTGGAGTAACTGTGTGTGTGTGTGGGGGTGGGTGGACGGGGGTTTACATGGGAATTCCCTATACTTGAGGTGTAATTTTTCTGTAAATGTAAGGCAGAGGACTGGGACCACCAAGAGTGAGCTAAAATCGTTGTACATCAACAGAGCTGGAAGGCCAAAGTAAAATTCTCCCGTATTACAGAGATCAAAGATGCACATCGTGTGCTTTAAAATACACCCAGGGCTGTGTGCCCAGCAGGTGGCACTCAGTCTGGGCAGCTCCATCCTTACCTGGAATTCCCTCCCTCAGTTCAACTCATGAGCAGCAGCAGCTGTGGTTAAAAACAGCCTAGAATGACTCTATTTCTGCTCATCCTACCACTACCCTCATTTCCTACCTCCTAGAAGCTACTGTTTCTATAGGTTGAATGAGTTTGTCAAAAACTGTCCCCCTGACATGAAATAAGCAAGGAAAAGGTAAATGTTGGTTAAAAGAGCTTGCCCTTTGTGAGCCCGGAAGATTTCTTTATTAAGAACAAGGAACAGTCTTGGTGCTTTGTCTGGGAATCAGTATTTTCAGATTCTTTCCACATATTTTGACCAGTAGAGTATGACTGAAGAAACATCATCACTTTTCAGACAAGTTAATTGTTAACTTAATACAAAGTTGACTAATCTAACGATGTTCATCTGAATTGACCAGGAGGACCTCACACGGTGCAAATCAGTTTTATGATCAAAAGAATTTTTGAGATCATATCATTTCACTAGAGGCAAAGAACAAGTCTCTTTGGTCTATCTTTTAATGGAAAATACTGAAAGCATAAGTAAGGCTAAGGCACATGAATAATTCATGATTGTATTTTGAATGCTAAGTTGGTAAAAAGCCAAAAATCATTTAGTCATTCCAAAGCAACACAGAAATGCTATGAGGAACATAAATGTTGAATTCATAAAGTACCATCTGACAGACATTTGGCTAACAGTTTGGGGGAACAGGAGCAGTGTAATTTTAACAACAACAACAACAACGGCAACCAACACTAGGAGATCCTCCTGCCCTTTTCGTTAGATGTTTCCACAGCAGGTCTGAGGCTGGTTTCATAGGGAATTTGGAGATTTTATCAGGATGACTTGCTTCATGGATTCTAATGTGAGGGAACAGATACATGTGCATGCCACTAGTGCAGGCTTTAAGACAAAATAGCCTTTATAAGAGTATGCCACATTCACTAACCATTTTGGTGTGCAATCTATGCCAAGCATCAGGCTAACTCTGAAAATCGACATTCCAGTTTTCTAACATTAAATGGAAAGTGGGCTGGAGGAGGGTATGGGGAGAAGAGCACTGTGAAAATAGTAGTAAGGCAGATATGCTAGGAACATATGGGGGAAAAAATTGAAAGAATCCCTTAACACCTGGACAAATTCAAGTGTGCTTAGGAGAGGACTTTCAGAAATCATGATTATAGTGTTGACTGGAAATTAGAAATCAGAGTTTTCTTTTAATTCTGTTACACCAGGTGTAAGGGGAATTTAACATATAAACTCATGTTCATATTTCCTTATTAAGCCAAGTCAAGAACACAATGCTTTCACTCTTCAAAAGACCAATGAGAATTATTTTCACTAATTGAGGAAGCCTTATTATGAGCAATTACTGTCACCTTCTTTTATCCTGAAACCCTGTTCACTTTTGCTATGAAAAGCAAAAACTTTCTATGGACTAGAAAGTGCTTTTTTGAAAGGTGAATGAATTCATGTGGCCCTCAATTTTCTATATTACTTTAGGAGAGGTCCAGGTAGCAGACTGTATTAGGGAGAGCAATAGTAGGTTGAAAGGCACTGGGTAATTGGACAGCAGGAGCAGGCAACATCTCCCGCAGCTCTTTCAGGTCCACCTGCACCCGTGTCCAGCAGCCTGGTGTCATTAATAAGCACGAAGAATTGTGGACAGCAGGATGCCTCTTCAATCACTCCTTCTTCAGTTTGGACTCTACTTTAAAGCAAAAAGCAATATTTCCCTTGTCCTCACTGAGGAATTGACCTTTAATGTAACAATTTTCTCTAAATTTAGATTTTAGCAACTTTACACCTGAGACCAGAGATTGGGTTATAATAGCAACTATTTAATGTTTGTTAATCTCTGGTATTCGAAGAGAGAGGTTGCTTCCCTTGAGCAATTTTTCATCTAAAAAGAAGGAAAATTTAATTGTGAAAGTCGTTTTGCCATCTATACCTAAAAAAGAAAAATTTTAAAAAAATGAATAGCATTTAATGGTGATGATGATGACAATAAGAGGCTAACATTTCTAAATTCTATGAGCCAGGCACTATGTATTGACACAGCTTATGCCATTTAATCTTCACTGACCTCTGAAGGCTTAACCTATTATTTTAATTTACAGATTCTTTTAATTACAGCTGGAGAATGGCCAGGCCAAGGTCAAACACAGGGATGTGTGCACTTAACCACTACAAGTCATTGTTTGTTCCTACTTATCATTCTTTTCAGATTGAAGTAAAAGGGAAGTAAGGATTCTGTTATGATAAATAGAGAAAAGATAACTAGTAGCTGGAAGAGAAGAAAAATTTAAGAAAGGAACAAACACTAAGAAAGAAAAGTCGAAGAGAAACAAGAGGAGAGGAGGAAGAAGAGGGTATAAGGGTAAAAGGAGAAACTGAGGCCATATGGCTCTGGGGCAGTGTGTATATAGCACAGAGTGCTCCCAGAATGTAGGAAGGACTGGGTTCAAATCCCAGTCCCTTCTCTTATGGTTGTCTGCCTGTGGCATCTTATTTAATCTCTCTAGGTATATTTCCTCACAGGTGGGAGGAGATAGTCTTAAGGTAGGAGCTAAGAGTGTTTTTCCTAAAGTGATATTTTGAAGTTTGTTTTTGAACTTGATTACATCCATTTAATACGTTTTTTTCTTTTTATTCTTTTTTATTTTAATACCTGTTAGTTTTTAACCCTTTAAATAATCTGTTTTCTTGCTGAAAGACGCACACATAAACTACTGTACAAGCTTGTGTAGGCAAGTTACTTAACCTCTTTAGGTAACTCAGTGTTCTCACTTGTAGAATAGGCATGAGACTAGCCTCTGCCTCACATGGTCATCATGAGGATTAAAAGGCCACATGTAAAATGTCCAGAACAGTCCTTAACACATGGTGTATGTTCAGTAAGGATTCACGTTGTTATGTGAAAAATGGGACTCGCATTAGCCTTGGGTATCATTAGGAGGATTACATACTAAGTAGAGAGCAAACAGTAAGTACCACATTTACTGTTATTTCTATACTGAGTTTAAAAAGGTCTTTTTTCTTAATTTTTAAAGGGTGCTTTCTATGCTTGCAGTTTTCTGAGTAGACATCTTTAAAAGCCTAGCTTTACTATGATATATTCTAATCTCGGGATATGTTTCCTCACAAGACCTTTGCCCTCAACAAACTAGTTTGATAATTTGATTTCAAAAATTTAGATAGATATAACCAGCCCATTCTTATCAAAGCAAATACAGACTGAAGAACTGAGTTGATCCCTGCCAACCTGTAGCAAATTCACCCACACTCCACATTGGGAAATTTTGTTTTTATTCAGGAAGTGTTTGAAGAGCTCGGTCAGGTTGTGATGGCTTTCACGTAGAAAATGCCAAGAGGGGCAAGTTGGAAGAACTCCAACCCAAAGCAGAAACAAAGCTACAGCAGAGGGAGGGAAGAAGACACAAAGAACCCTAAAATGAATGTAAAACCCCTGATGAGTAAATGTGTGCATAATGGAATCACAAACCTGATCTTTATGCAGATTTGAAGTGAATAATAATCTGATATAAATTTAAGTAACCATTTATTTACCAATTAAGTTCACCAATATGTACATATTGGCATGATGTGGCTTGTTTATAAACTGGCTGAGAACAAACTGCTGCAAGCTCTTGAGATATTTCTAAAGATCCTGATGTTTGATGGTTGTTTTTAATACAATTCCAGGATTTTAAACTGGATCGTTAAGTTTCTTTAACAGTGCAAGTTGAGTACTAAGATTGTTGGAAATGGTTGCTCAGGTCTCTTTTTTCCAGTCTTTACTGGACTGTAGTGGGCTATTCAAATTGCTTGGCTTTGAAAGCAGTGTCTCACTAGATTTGGGAAAGGTATGAGGAGTGAAGCAATATTAAATAAAGTTTAGAATTTCCAATCTGCCCCTCCAGTCCTTTACAGACTAGTTTTTAGGTGAAATGAAATGTGGAATACTAGCACTGATCCTGTATTATAAAAACAAAACACCTGATTTTGGCCACTGGCATGAGTAAGTCAGGCTGAGGCGGAGAGTGGAGCACTGGGATGATAAGAGGTTATAACTCCCCTTCAAGCCCAAGAGATACCCTTCCTAGAGTCTTCCAGATTCTTTTAAGTTAAAGATAAAATCCTTAGAATACTGAAATCAGAATTTTACTTGGTCTGACAAGATGTTTCTGTTTATTAAAATAAAGTATTGAGTGTATTATTTAGCTCTTGGAATCCCTTGTCTGTGGAAGTATCTGTCAAAAGTTTAAAACAGCATATATTTAATGGCAGCATTGCCTTTTCAGGGGCCTAACACGATGGCCATTTTTAATTTTAGGATGAAGTACATTTTTAGATCTTTTAGAATGCTTCCTCATATTTTGGATACTTTGTAAAGAACTTCATTATTGATATAGAGCTCATCAAATCCTAACTACATTTCCGATACTCTGGGATACGCATATGGAAATTCCAAATGAGCTAACCCTGTAGTACTTGACATAACCACAGGATGGCAGGATGCTAACACTTTTGCTCTAGGGTTTCGCTAAACCTTGGTTCTGTCATGTTCTTTGGGAGTTTTCTTTACAATCCTTTTTTGAAGGTGTGTGTGTGCATGTGGGTGTATGGGTATGGGAGGGTGTAAATAAGATTCACATATTTTGAGTAATAAGTGAAATATTAAATATATGATTTGAAGGAGTATATTTTTATTAGCCTAAATCAAATTATGTAAGACTTTTAATGCATTTCTGGAACAAATAGACACATCCTAAAGACTGGATTTATTGCTAGTTATTTGTGTACCAGTTAATTAGTGGAGAATACATAGCTCTATTCCACAGGTTATGTCGAAGAGCCAATAAGCAGGTTTACTGATCCTAAATTTTAGTGCTTCCCTAAAGAAGAGACTGAGAAGTTGCACTAATGCGTCCAAAAGATGTACTGAAGAAATACTACTGATAGCATGTTATTAAATTGATTGGGAACCTGAAAAGTGAGACATTTGGATTTCAGAAATAAGCATCTCATCAGGGCTTTTCAACCTCAGGATAAAAAAAGCTTAAATCTAAATGGGATATTTGAAAATCCTGGGTTAAACTAGCAGTATGTGTAGATCCGTATTTGTGACTCTCCTATATCTATTTAGAATTCTTATATTTTTCCTTTTTTATATGCAGTGCTAATATTTTATGATTAATAATTGAAAAAATAAATGACTAATAGTTGAAATACTTGGGACACTCAAAGAACCCAGTTTAGAGAAATAAGTTTGAAAACCTAAATTAGATAGACAGAAAGTCTTATAACATCACCCTTTTTTGTCATGGAATCTTTCTAAAGTGGTATTTTGAAGTTTGTTTCTGAACTTGATCACTTCCATTTAATACATGTGAGTTCTTAATCCTTAAAATAATTTGTTTTCTCTCTGAAAGACACACATATACAGAAACTAACATGAGTCTGATTTATTTGTAAGCTCTTAAGTTAGATAATTTAAAATAAATTGCTATATTTATAATTCTTCCTGGAAATAGGCCCCAAAGATATCAGGTATCAACAAAGAACATAGAAACCCATGAAATTCAGTTGAATGAATGAAACCTTGTAGAAATTAGTTATCATTTTATATATTTTATATTTAGTGCACATTATTTATATTTATATAATTATTTATGCAGAGTAAACATAATTCAATAGTGTTGTATATGTATTTTTAAAATATGTTTATTTTTATTTTTTTAAAAAGGTATTTAGATTACATAAATGTTACATAAAAATATAGGGGATTCCTATATGCCCCGCTTCCTACCCCTCCCACATTTATATGTATTTTAATCTAAGTTGAGTGTTAGAAATTGTCTTACTGACTGCGAAGTTTTCTAGCGGTCTTTTCATAAAGCCAGTTATAATGTATTTGCTACTCTTTTACTTATTATAAAAAAAGAAAGTGTCCAAAGGAAAACCAACTTCTGGAAATTTACAAAGCATTTTTGCATAACTTTCACTGATTTGTGAACTATGGAGTAAATTTAATACTCCTACCCCAGTCCGTCACCACTGTACATGATTTGCAATGATTGGAAAATACTAAAGCATTTATATTTTCAGATGGTTTGTTTTTAGTTTTGAGTATTTTCTGTGCCTCTCCTAGAGCTCGGAACCACTTTGCAAAGGAGGGGAAAGAGTGAATGTATGCACCTGTTATATGCCCTCAGCTGCTCTTGAGTTGTCTCTTCACAGTCATTTACCACACTGTGTATGACCATATATACTGGTGTGATGATTGTTTTACTGTGCCTCTCTTACTCGATTTAAATTCCATGAGGACAAGACTATGTCTGTTTTGTTCACCATTTGTAATGGCTAAGTTCATGTGTCAAGTTGGCCAGGTTTTGGTGTCCAGTTGTTTGGTCAAACAAGCACTGGCCTAATTATTACTGTGAGGACATTTCTTGGACTGAAATCATCAGTAAGTTGATTGCCTCTGTGGTTGATTACATCTACAATCAACTGAAGAGATTGCCTTCAACGAGAGACTTCTCATCCAATCAGTTAAAGGCTTTAAAAGGAGACGTGATCATTTTGGCAGTCAGAAGAGAGAATTCCCATCTCTACTTCAGTCAGCCAGCTTCTTCTGGGGAATTCATCAAAAACCCTCTCCTGAGTTTCCAGCTTGCAGCCTGCCATTTAGAATTTGGACTTTTCCATCCCTACAGTAACATGAGACAATTCTTATAAAAATCTCAATGTTTACAGATATCTCTTGTTGGTTCTATTTCCCTAGACAACCCTAATATACCATTATATCCTCAATGTCCAGTACAGTACTTGTAACTTAATAAATGTCCCCAAAACACGTGTAGAGTGAATGGTTTGTGGCCAGTTGCTATTCCATGAGGCTGATACAGCATATTTGACTTTTTAGGCCTGAGACCTGGGCAGCTCCCATCTGCCATCTCCTAACCCACCGAACTCCATTCAAAAATCTCTCCCAGGCATATCTCTATATTAGAAGATTACGGTGTGTCTGCAGGGTATTCATTGGAGAAGCAGTCTCTGGGAAGTGAAACTTAATTGATCACTCACACCTCAGTGTCCATTACTTTGATGAGAGAAGCACCTACTGGAGAGTAACTTGCTTAGTGTTTCTTTTCATGGATGCAGAATGAAGGATATGAAAAAGAAAGGGGAAACAAAAGAGGAATGTATGTGCTTCTGCCTCTGCCTTGCCTATTCTGTGGAAGCAAGGATTTCCTTTTTGGGGGGACCTTCTGGACATCTTGCTCCTGTAAATGCCAGTCCCTTTATGGTCAGTCTCCTACTTACCAAGAAAGAAAGACAATAGAGGGAAGAAGAGGTTTTTCATAATTTCAGTTGAAATTTAAGCCAAAGCACATGTTTTGGGGCACACTTGGGATAATGGGTTAGATTTTTATGATTCCCTTGCCCTGTATTAGGATCTCAGCTTTGCCACTTTGTTGTATGACCTTGGACAAGTTGATTAACTTCTCTCAGCCCAATTTCTTCATTAATAATGCCCACTTGGTAGAGTTGTGAGGCTAAAACCAGCTCAAATACATTAAATACATAGAATATACCTGCTACAGAATAGGAATTCAATAAATGGTAATCATTATTGCTATTATAATGAGTTATAATCATGGATTTAATACCTCAGAAAATAGAATCTTGTTAGTTCTTTGCAAAGTGTGTAAAGAATTTTCTGCAGATCACAAAGAAGATTCTTCATAGCACAAATATTCTAAGGAAACTTGAAGCTATCTGTAAATTTTGATATTGGACAGAAAACCAAACAAAGGATGCAAGTACCCAAGCCACTACCTCATGGTAGTCTGAGGAACGCTGATTGTAGTGTCTCCTCCTTCAGTTTCTAAATGTTAGAACATCCTGGGCTTAGACCCTGGACTTCTCTTCTCTATATACCCTCACACCCTGAGTGATCACCTCCACTCTCATGTTGCCAAGTACCATCAACAAACACCACCCTGGCAAGACCCCTCCCCTAAAATCCTCTCTCAGCTATCTACTGAACACATCCACTTCAGTGATGGTGAACAAATCAAATGCAACATGTCCAGAACAAAAGTTCTGATCGTTGCTGTACTTTATAACTGTTCCTCTTAAGTCTCTCATCTCAGGAAGTAGCAACTCTACCTTTCAAGTTGCTCTGGTCAAAAACCATAGCCTCACCCTTTATCCCTCTCTGTCCCACATTCCACATTCAATCCATCAGCAAATCCTGTTGACTCCTCCTCCAAATATATATACATACATATATATATATACATATCATGTGCATATACCTCCACATGTATACATCATACATATATAACTAGATGTGTGTGTGTGTGCGTAACTATTTTTAACCGCCTTCACTGCTACAATTCTAGCTGGAGCCACCACTCTCATTTAAATTATTGCAATAATCTCCATACTGATGTCCCTAATCCTGCCTTTGGCCTTTTCAGTCTATATCCTAATATACCAGCCAGAGTGGTATTTTTAAAACCTAAGTCAAATCTCAAAGTCATTTCTCTGTTCAAAAACTTTCACTGGGTTCCCATTTCAGAGTAAAAGCCAAGTCCTTACAACTGCTTATTAGACCTGGTTGCTTTATTTCTCTATCCTCATCTTCTGCTGCTCTTCCCTCAGACAATTCCCTTTTGTCTCACTGGCCTCTCTGCTGTACCTGAAGCCACCAGGTAACCCCTGCCTCAGAGCCTTTGTACTTCCTAGACTTTCTGCCTGGAATACTCTTCCCCCAGATATCCTCATTCCCTCATCTTCTTCACATTCTTACTCAAACATTACACTCCTAATGAGACCTTCCTTGAGCACTCTACTCAAAATCACCACCACCACCCACCCCAATATTCCTTATTTTTCCCCATGCTTAATTTTTCCTCAAAGCATGTATTACCATCTGACACCTTATTTGTTTACTGTCTGCCTTAGGATTTCAACAAGTCAATCTAGTACTTGCCAGCCAAGTACTAGAGGTGCATGCAGTAGACCCCCAGGGGGTAGAGATTTTGTCTGCTTTAGTTACTGCTCTATCCCTACTACCTATTAGAGTGCTCAGTAAATATTATTGAATAAAGGAATTATACACCAGAGGACAACTTAAAATCCTTCATGTATCATTGATTCTGCAGTGGCCCTGGTAGGAAGATTTTAATCTCCAGTGTGGTAAAGAGTTTCAAAGTCACAAGGAAGATGCTTGTTGCATGAACTTTTTTTCTTCCTTTTGGATCTAGGAGGGCACTGAGTCACTGAGTATGTTGGCAGATGTTAAACTGAATACCTACAAGGAGCAAGGTCCTGGGCTGAGGAAGAAGTTCACAGGTCCTTGAAGCACCATACCCCTAAGGCTCCATGGGGTGGGGTGTCTGCAGGTCATGCAGGTAGGTTATCAGCAGGAGGCTGGAGGTTTGGACCAGGATTTCAGAAGGGATATTGGGGAGTCAAGTGTTTTTGCATCAAACAATAAGTAACAATATAAGAGAGAATGAACATAAACCTTGGGGCTTAGGAGAGTGATAGCATTTTGGGCTGTTGTGGGAACTCAATCTGGGGGAACAAGAAAATGTTTTATTGTCAGAGAACAGAAAGAGAGAGTTCCTGTGAGTGAGTGAGAGAGAAAGAGAGAGAGATATGGAGGGTGAATAGTGTGACTCAAGTGCTGAGCTGGAAAACTGCATGGTATTTTGAGGGGTAGAAAGCAAACTTGTGTTTTCAGGTAACCATGCAGCAAAAACATAAAGAAAATGGTTCCTTTCCTGCATTTTTCAGGTCTTCTTACTGTCATGCTAAGTCATGTAGTACTCTCACGTTCTCATTTATACCCATTCTTGGTTGTCATTAGAGGCCCCAACCAGAAAAAATGAAATCAAGTGTGCTTTCAAGTTCATAAAGTGGCACAGAAGATATCAGTATCAGATCCTGGTGAATTTATGACTGTTTCAAAATGTTCAAGCTCATGTTCTCCAAATTACTTTGACCTAGACTCTCAACAAGTGATTCCACTCATCAAACAAGATCGGTGAAAAATGATTGTCAGAAAATCTTCTCAACAAATAGAGCTAAATAAGTAACTGAAGAATATGACCCAGGCTCAAAGTGACATTATGGCCATTCTCTATCAGGATTCCTTATGTACAATGACTAACAGAGAGTCCATGGTGCCATGACACTCTGTAGGAGAAAAATTTACTCTAAGTAGAAACACACTTATATTGGTTAAGATAGGAAGCAGTGCAGCCAGCTCATCCCCAGGGAGTAGGGACATTTGGGAGGAAGGAAAAAGTGGCAATACCACCAGCTGACTTCCAAAAACAACCAGTAGTTATCTATAATTAGCCAATAAATCAAGAGAAAACATATGAGTTCTTTCTTATTTGGTTGAAGAGAATGGTCTTGAGAGCAGAGGAAAGCCCTGGACATCTAGGTGTATGTGGAATGTGTGGAGGAAAGTAAAATTGTCAGTGATCAGGAAAGAAAAGACAAATTTATATAACATTTCAACTTTGCCTACTCTGGATGCTACAGCTATGTGACAGAGATTAAATCATCAATCAGTCTCATGACAAAATTTCATTTGGGGTGCCCAATCCCAATTACTCTTCAATGCTTCCTGGAGCACAATGTGGAAGATTATAAAGCTGCTATGTTTCAGCTCTATGGGAAGGAGTATGGACTGACTCAGCTCTGCCTGGAAAGAGGGGAGTGGGAATGTTGATGCATTTGCCATCCTTGGCTAGAAGAAGGTCAGCAGAACTTTTATGTCAGGAATGGATTTGAAACATGATTTGCAAAGTTTGTTTTTCAATGTATTAAACATAAACAACTTATTTTTTTCCACAGAGATCTTACTGCCCTTTGCACATTAAATCCTAAAATCTTAGCAAAGTAGATACAATGTGCTTGCGCTTGCTTTACCCTCTGAGTTGGAAAGCTCTTTAAAGATATTCTGGTTACTCAGGGAGTTTTGTGTATAAAGTTGAGGTAATGAGTACATTTCTTTCAACAGACAAGGGAAATTCCATTATTTGGTGGCAATGGCCATAAGTGTATGCCCCAGGAACTAGGGCACACTCTGATATAAGTTAATTACCACATGAAGGATGTGAAAGTTTCTATGTGTGCCGTGAAAGAAAATCTTGTTTCATGTTGCTTCAGACTTGAGATCTCTGAAAACCAGACCCAGAGCCTCATTGTACAAGTAGCAGAGTTACAATGGAACTAAATTCTCAACCTTGCAGGTGTCTGCTGTTAAAGTAGGGCATTGATTGGCAAGGAATGGAGGCCTGAAAATTGGAATGGGGATATATGGGTTGATAATGATGTCAGTGAGTACATTGAAACCCTAGAATCTGCTGAATCTTTGCCAGATAAATCTGTAATGGTCTTCCCTAAGGAAACAGCCACGTGACCTCTAGACTGCCCTAAGGAGTCTGCAATCCAACCTGCACCTGAAGAGAGTAATCCTGTTTCACCAGATGAAAGAGCAATGGAAGGCCTTGAAGTAACTGGCTTGCAAATAACTTCTTATCCTTCTCATTATTCACTCCCACCACCCCTCTTTTCTTCCAGACCTATAATTAGACTAAAGTCCCAACAGTGCCCAACAGATGATGTACAAAGGAATACAAACCCACTCCGGATATTGGCTTGCCTTCCCCGCATGCAATGCTTCTGTCAAAACTACCATCCGTGGACTTACAGAATGCCTTATCCACCATCATGGTATCCTACATAGCATTGTTTCTAGTCAAGGTACCCACTTCACAGCAAATTATGTGTGGGAATGGGCACATGCTCATGGAAATCACTGGTCTTACCATGTTCCCATCATCCAGAAGCAGCTGGGTTGATAGAATGGCAGAATGGCCTTTTGAAGCCTCAATTACAGTGCCAACTACATGGCATTACCTTGAAGGGCTGGGGCGATATTCTCCAGAAGGTTGTATATGCTCTAAATCAGCATCCACTCTATGGTGCTCTTTCTCCCATAGCCAGGATTCACAGGTCCAGGAATCAAGAGGTGGAAACGGGAGTGGTACCACTATTACCCCTAGTGATCCACTAGGAAAATTTTTGCTTCCTGTCCTTGCAACCTTAAGCTTTGCTTGTCTACAGGTCTTAGTTCCAAAAGGAGGAGTGCTTCCCCCAGGAAAAATAACAATTCCATTGAATTGAAGTTAAGACTGCCACCTGGCCACATTGGACTCCTCATGCCTCTGACTCAACAGGCAAAGAAGGGAATTACTGTACTGGCTGGGGTGACTGATCCTGACTATCAAGGGGAAATAGGACTGCAACTACACAATGGAGGTAAAGAAGAGTTTGCTTGGAATATAGGAGGTTTCATACATTTCTGGTTGTACACAGGACAGTTGAGTATTGTTAGGTCAAAATATGACTGTTATTGTTTTTATTTAGAGATTAAGTATGGTTTAAGGAGATGTGTATGGCTGCCAAGTTGACAAGGACTGGACTGTGATGAGTAACTTTATGTGTCAACTTGGCCAGATTTTGGTGTCCAGTTGTTTGGTCAAACAAGCACTGGCCTGATTGTTACTGTGAGTACATTTCATGGACTTAAATCATCTCTGGCTGATTACATCTACAATCAACTGAGGAGCTTGCCTTCAACAATGAGAGATGTCTTATCCTATTAGTTGAAGGCCTTAAAAGGAGAAGTGATGATTTCAGTAGTCAGAAGAAAATTTCCATCTCAACTTCAACCAGCCAGTTTCTCCTGGGGAGAAAACCTTCAATGGAGATCCCAGCTTGCAGCCTGACTTATGGACTTGTGCATCCTCATGGCCATGTGAGACAATTTTATAAAATCTCATAATATTTACAGATATTTCCTGTTGGTTCTCTTTCCCTAGAGAACCCTGACACACACCTCTAATGGAACAACCAAGGTTAGAACCTTTAACCCATGTGCAGATTATCTTGATCCTCAAGTTCAGAGCTCTAAATCTCCCCATAATGAGTTTTCTTCCAATCTTTGCATTCCAGTCTAGAAGTTTTTATTCAGGTTCCTGCTATCCTTTCTATATTACCCTTTCACTTCCTCCCCACTCTAGTATCCAGGTACCAGGACCCTCTTGTGTCCTCCCAGTTTGCATAAATGGATAGCTTTTCCCTGAATTCTTCCCCTTGCTCCCCCCAACATGCCCTTTCTAATTCTTGTCAGTGCTCACTTTTTTAACTGCCCAAGAAAAGCCATCTGATCAATTTATTCACTGCAAGACATTAGCAACTGAAAAAAACTAAAGGTGCAACCCTCCATTTTAAAAAGAAAACCAGGAGTCAGACCATTTCATATCCAAAAAAGGAGTATTTGGATAGAGGAGCTATCTCACTGAGGGCATGCAGAGACAGCCTGTGTTAATGCATAAAATCAGCCCTTCCAGCAGCATATACCGACAGTTATAGACCATAGGTTCTTATAGAAAGACATTGACAAACAAAAATATTGTTTTCTTCTTACAAGTATCAGTCAACATAAGATGGAATCAGAAACTAAATCTCTTTAATGCTTTTTATTTTCCTTTTTTGTTGTTGTTGTTTCTTTTCAGTATAGCATGAAGCTTCTATAATCTACTGGAACATAAATTTTAAAGGTTTCCCTTATGTCTTGTTTCCCTTTCCACAGAAAAATCTTCAAAACATTTTAGAAAAAGGAGAATTGTCAGTGAACAAAGAATTTTAAGAACTAAAGAAACTGTGTTTGAAAGATGGGAAGAGACTCACAGTGGAAGAAATGTGAAGATTTAACTTGGAAAGCAAAGCAAAAAATAGATGTGAATAACTAGAACAGATAACAACAAAAAAGTTAAACACTAAGTCACCTCCTTTTAAGATCTGGAATAAAGGGCAAAATTGGAAACTGAAAAAGAAGTGAAAGGAAGAAAAGAAAGAAGAGGAAGTTGGAAAAGTATTTGGAGTAAAGGTATCAAAATAACATTAATCCATAAATCTTCTGATTTTTTCTTTTGTTTTAAATTTATTAAAACATATGATATCATACTTGAGGTTTTAGAGGACTTATTTTTTTTTTTTTTTTTTTTGCAACGTTTTAAATTTCCATTGAAAATTCAGGTCATCACCTAACTAAAAAGCCCTTTATGAAGAGAAAGCAGTGCAAGGAGAAGAGATAACTAGCAAGAGGGCAAATGAAAAAGAGGCGATAAGAAGGAGAAACAGATCATAATACCACAATTACAAAGTATATTTGTAACATTTGGGATTAAATAGTGGGTAATGGTTAGAATTTTTAAAGTTAGATAGATTTGGATTTAAATTCAGACTCTGACATCTGATGCTTGTGTAGACCTTGGGCAACTTATTTAATCTTCTCTGTCTGGTTCAACTCTGAAACCCTGTCCCTAGAACAGCGCCTGGTACAGAGAGAATGCAATTAGTGTTTGTTGAATTAATGAATGAATGAAAGACTCCTACAACATGAGTAATTGTTGCCTGATTGGGTTGTGGTAGGGATCAAATGCAAGAATATCTAGTGGCCTAACATCATCAGAATAGAACCTGAAATGAAAGTAGACTATACTCTGAGTATTGTGGAGTTATACATGAAAAGGGCAGCTTTTCATGGGCTCTTAGCACGTATTCTAGGACCCAGGGTAATACTTAGTCATATGTGGCCCCTGAGCTGCTTCTGTGTTGACAGTCATGGATGGGTCACCTGTACCCCCTAACCTCTAACAACCTATGCTACAAATTACCATATACCTTGTCCCATAGCACAGAATATGGATATACAATATATAATCCAATACACAGTGCTTAAATGGAAGGAAATTTGTGATTAAGGGACCAAAACTGATACAACATTTGGGTATTCAAATAAGTGGCAAAATCAGAATATTTGGTGGGGACATGAAATTAACATTCCATTTACACATCCTTCTCATCCTTTAAGACTCTGCTTGATGAATATGGAGACAACATGGTGGACTGCACAGATGTGGAAATACCACCCACTCCTCTGCATTGCCCGGGTCTATACATATAGAAATATCAGATAAAATGTGTAAAAATGTTATCATAGATAAGTTGAAAAGTAAGAAAAGGAACTAATTAGGAACTTGATACAAAGAGGACACTCAACGACATCATGGTGAATGAGAGTTTGAAACCAAGTTTAGTCCTTGGGACTATATGCTGGTATTTCAATATCTATGAGGAGATACAGGTGGTAGGAAGTTGGACTCTTTGAATTCTCAAAGGAATTGTCCAGCTCCTGAACTCTGAGCAGATTAATCTTCTATCCATTATCAGCAGCACTTGAACACAGGTGGGTGTCAGATCACTGTCGAGCTTTGAGAGATAAGCACCCACAAGAAATCTCAACACCAACCCTGTGGGTGGGGTATGAACACATACTACCTTCACAAGGCAGAAACTCAGCTGCAAAGCTAATACTAAAACTGCTGTGGAACCAATGAAACTCATAAAGCTTTGGTAGAGGCAAATGCAAAACCATCATAGACAGGATTTCCCTGCAATCCAGAGCACAGGAAGCATTTCCATGAGCACCAGAAATGAGCTCAGTCAACTAAAATAAAACACACAAAAAAACTCACTACCAGTAGAAATTCAGAACACAAAACAACTGTGACAATTCACAGCCATGGATCTACAGAGGTAGAATGGTATGAAGGGGATTTTTCAAACAAATATTTAA
Organism: Tolypeutes matacus; assembly: GCA_026826555.1. Classification (NCBI taxonomy): domain Eukaryota; kingdom Metazoa; phylum Chordata; class Mammalia; order Cingulata; family Chlamyphoridae; genus Tolypeutes; species Tolypeutes matacus. The sequence goes on along the minus strand of JAKSZT010054487.1, from coordinate 38,073,825 downwards.
ACTAAACAAATAAAGGAATGAGTGTAATCTAAGATAGAATCATGACATTAGGAAAAAATATATTTAGATTCATTAAGAACAAAACAGTAATACTAGAACAAAACAGTAATTCTAGAAGTGGAAAAGAGAATAATTGAAGTTTAAAATAATTAATAGATTAAACAATAGGCTAGACCTAGCTGAAGGAAAAAAAATGTGAATCGGAAACTAACTCTGAGGAAATCATTCAGAATGCAACACAGTGGGGAAAAGCTGGAAAATACGGAGAATTATGACACAAGCAAAATAATTAAAAGCTTCAACATAAGCATTAGGTAGGAGTTCCCAAGGTGCATGTAAAGAGAATGGGTTACAGGCAATGCTCAAAGTGGTAATAGCTAAAATATTTCAGAAATGAGGAAAAAAACAGATTGAAGTGAACCCTTTCCCCATTCTGAGCTTACTTATTTCAGAGAGCTTTGCCTGAACCCACAAACTAGATCAGCTGCTTTTGATCTATGCTCTATACTTTTACATATTTTTACCATTGCCCCTATCTCTTTGGCCACAAAATGATGTCTTATCATGTTTCCTCAGTGCCTATGTACTTGGCACTTAATAGATGCTTGATAAATATTTTTGGAAGAAGGAAGGAAGGGAGGAGGGAGGGAGGGAGGGAGGGAAAGAGATGGTGTGAGGGAGGGAGAAAAGGAATGGATGGATAGGTTAGAAAGAGAAAGAGAGAAAAGTCTATCAGCATTAAACACTAAATAACTCCTTGAAATAATATGTAGATGCATATTTATAAGTGCATATACATGTATATGTGTATATATACGTACACAAACACACACACGTGCCCACACTAAAACTGATTAAGTATAAGCCTATTTATTGTTACATAAGGGGCTTCTTCCATTTCCAGAGAGGAGGGAAAACAATTTCTAAAGAAAGTGCTACATATTCAACATCTTTTCAGGTTTCAGCTATGATGAATAGTTATGAGTAATCAGTTGCACAAAAATGAAGCACAAAAGTTAGCAAGTAGGGAGACCGTTTAATGCTCACTTGGGCACTGACATCTTGCCTGATTTTTTAATGTATCTTGTAGATTCAGGTGATTGAAGTATTTTCTCTTCCTACTCAAAGTTGAACCAAGTTGTATCTGCACACCATTTAACAGCTGACATATTCTATCCCAGAGACACTTCCTTTACAGCAGTGATTGACATGATAAATGCTGATGTTCAACTTATAAAATAATTTTCTTTTTAAAAACATAATTTGAAGTTACAAAAATCATGAGAAAAATGTTTGTGGGGGAATTTCAGTATATTACATTGGACAAACCTTATCTTCTCAAAATAAATGAACAGACTTTATAGAAATATTTGAGGAATAAACTTCCAACTACTGAAGACCTCTGTGTGCCCTCCAGTGGGTACTTCACACACTGTATCCTTTGGTCCTTTCTCAAATCTCCACTTTATGAAGAAATTGAGGCCAAGATAGGATGTGTATATTGCTTAAGATCACACAGTAGGAAAAGTAGAGTTGACAGGAGCCTAGCTATCTCCAAATCCCTTCCTCCTTCCTCCATCAAATAGAGGTTGTTTATATTTTTACAATAGTCTGTGTGAATGGTGTTCGATATGTAGACATGAATGATATGAAGAGTTAAAGTGACATATTTTCCTATCCAGCCCTGCGGGAGTAACTGGCACCAGACTAGTTCTCCTCCTGTAAACGACAATAAAACTGGAAAGAATATATGAAGCAGACATTGGACAGCAAGCACCTCAGGGCCCTGATTCCTAAGAGAAACACATGAGTGTGCTTCACAATCTCCTAGTATTCTGCCTGGAGGCACTTTTTGGACCAATATAGAGCCCAAACAGAACATGGAGCTCTTACGAGTTGATGAGGGAGACTGGAGTTCAGAAAGGGGAAAAAACTAGAATGAATCCTAGAGTATTGGATTGGAAATTAGGGGTATTTGTGCAATCTCATGATTTGTAATAAATATATGTAGATATAGAAATAGATGTAGATGCAAATATCTCTCTATAAATATACATTAATATGTTTCCTAGCTCTGCCCACTGAGAGGGCCTTGGAGCAGCAATACTCCAATAACAATTAGCAGATGTAGAGTCCAAATCTTGCCTTCCAAATATCATTTTCCCCTAAAAGGAACTAGGGCTTCTCAGATAAATAGCTAATTCTAGGTATAGGTTAGGGAAAGTACAAGATGAGCCTAGTATAACTTGTGCCCCAAAGTGAAAAAATGGTGAAAGAATGATTGGAACATATCAAAAGGAAAAAAAAACTCTTGCAGGCCAAATCAGGGATAATTTGCGCATGAAAATAAATAATGAGAATAATGGATCCTAACTCAAATAAAGTAAGAAACCATGAGACCACGAAGATAGAAATAAATGAATGAAAGTTTCATGAAGATGGGATGTTTATACAATTTCAAGGTAGTTTCTCATACAATACTTATTTTAAATGGGAAAAGAGTTGCTTCATAATGGAAAAAATTGGCTAATGCCACTTGAATCAAGTGATCAAAGCACACATCATGACTAATAGAAAAAGTTGATATCATGTACTATTTGATAGGGTGCAGTGAGAACTCAGCATCATTTCTGTTATGTTCTGGTCAAAGATCAACCAAATATAATACTAAAGAAACAGTAGCCCAATCCAAATCAAGGAACATTCTACAAAATAACTGGCTCATAAACTTCAGAACTGTCAAGGTTATGAAATTCAAGAAAATTTCAAGGAACTTTCCCAGATTGAAGGAGACTAAAGAGATATGACAAAAAATGTAATGAGTATTTCTAAGGTGTTTTATATTCTGTAAAGATATTACTAGGACAATTAAAAATTGGGTCTGAGTTTTCAATGGTACTAATATGTCAGTATTACCATCCTTAATTTTGATGGTTGTACTTTTGTTATATAAAATTGAAATAACACAGAATACATTCTAGGGCCATGGCAAAATCAAAATAGAAATCGATAAAGAAAAGATCTGTAAAAATCTCCATGTATTTAGAAATTAAGAAAAGCATTTAAAAATAATCCATGGCTCAGGAAGAAATCATGAGGAAAATTAAAAAAAAATTTTTTTCAAAATGAATAAGATTGTAAACAAAATTACAAGTTAGTAAAAATGGCCCAAATGAAGCAAGCCAGACACAAAAGGACAAATACTGTATGAATGCATTACTATGAACCAAATATATTGTGTAATATATTGTTTGATTCAAAAAAAAAAAAATTACATGTATCCATTACATTTAATTGAGAAATGTATATATTTATTCATGTGTGTTTCCTTTTTAGTTTTTAATTGTTTATGTTTTCAATTATTAAATGTACAAAATAAAGTTAAAAAAAAATGGCCCAAGAAGAAACAAAAATTCTAGATTTAATATAAAGCCCATATTTTTAGTGAGCTCAAACTCATAATTAAGCACTTTAGCAAAGAAAACTCCAAGCCCAAATTGCTTCACTGGTGAATCCTACCAAACATGTGAGAAAGAAATAATACACATTTTATACAACTCTTCCACAATATAGGAACAGGGATTCCTAACCATGTCATAAAACTTGTGTAATGTTGTTAAAAAAAAAAAACAGGCAAGGGGGTTACAAGAAAATGACAGTCCAATATTTCCCATAACTATAGATGCAAAAGTTCTTAAAAAATATTAGCAAATTGAATCCAGAAATACATAAAAATATTATTGTGATTAAGTAGAGATTCATGCCAGAAATGCAATGTTTTAACATTCAAAAATCAATGTAGTACTCTGTATTACATATTGTATGATTCCATTTATATAAATGTAAATATACATCAATTTATAAAGATGAAATTAGATTAGTGGTTATGTATGGTTGGGGGAGGAATGAAATTGTTCTAAAATTTTTGAGGTGATGAATGTACAACATTGTGATTACACTAAAAGCCACTGATATACACTTTGGATAGACTGTATGGTATGTGAATATATGTCAAAAAACCTGCTTAATAAACAAAAATGATCAATGTAATTTACCATAATCAACACAATGAAAAAGAAATTATATCATCTCAATAAATGCAAAAAAAAAATTTTGATAAAATTCAACATCCATTCATGACAACTGCTTTTGGCAAACTAAGCATAGACTGGAAATTACTTGACATGATAAAAAGCTTCTATAAACAAAACAAAGAAAAAAAAATCCTCATCTTATTTACCTAACACCTTATTTAATGATGAAAGACTAATCACTTTCCTGCAGACAGTGGAGAACAGTACAATGTCTACTAACAATTTATAATCAAAATTGTGCTGGAGGTCCTAGCCAGTACAATAATACAAAAGCACGATACAACAAAATGCACACAGATTGGACAGAAAGAAGAAAAGTTTCATTGGCAGACAACGTAACTGTATATGTAGAAAGTTCTAAGGAGTTTAGAACAACAAAAACAAACACAACTAATAGCATAACTAATAAGTTAATTTAGCAAGGCCTTAGGACTTGAGGTCAGTATACAAAAATCAGTTTCTCTCTACTAGCAACAAACAGATGGAAAGTAAAATTAAAGCTAATACTATTTAGAACAGCTTCAAAAACAAAAATATCTAGAAATTTAATAAAACATTTATAAAAAGTACTCTGAAATCTACAAATCATTGTGAAATTAAAGACAAGAGTAAATAAATGGAAATATATGCCATGTTCATTGATTGGAAGACTCAATATTCTTAAGATGTTAATTCTCCCCAAATTGATTTAACCATTAACTGACTTCTAATTAAAATCCAAACAAGTTTTTTTTTTCAGTAGAAATTGACAACTTGATTCTAAAATTTAAATAGAAATGCAAATGACCTAAATTAGCTAAAACAATATTCAAAAGACAACAAAGGTTTAGGATTTACACTACCTGATTTTGAAACTTTTAATAAGGCTTCAGGATAGTTCTGAAGGTCACCCAATAAGGCCTGTGAACTTGGGCAGAGACAAGCAGCCTACCTGTGGAAACCTGACAGAGGGAGCCAGGTGAATAAACTCGTGGAATCCCTGCTTGTGCTGACAAAAGCCAAATGGAGTCAGAAGACGACACATAGGTTGTTGACACAGTCAATGAAGGTCAGGTGTCAGGACACAGAACAGGGTGGATAGGGGTGGAGAACAAATCTGGAGAGGCAAATGGAAATATTCCAGAAATATTATTCTATATAGCTACATATTCATTTCTATCTGTTTGTGCAGTCAAATCCCATAAGACTGTGGAGGAAAATGGGACAGGAACTTGGAATTGTCTTCTTGATATAAGCCCTGACCATATTTTATGTGAATAACTCACAAGGGACAGATAATTATATATCGTATTTTTACAAATGGTGCACATTAAATTAATGCCAAAGAAAATGAAGATGATTCTCATCGGAAAAAGTTAACTCTGCCTGGTACTGCTACTGTTAGTTAAGCTAGTTGAGCACTAATTAAGGCCATTAGGCCAGTGTATTCACAAGTATATGATCCCATGGGCTATCCATGGGCAAAACAATGAAAAAGGTGAGACTTATCTTCATGACTCTCCTTACCCACTGACTTGTGTATCCCTTGGACCTCAGTCAAATGTCCTCATGCTACCCCTTGTTATCCAGGACCCCCAGAGAGATCCATAGTCTGGGTCTGAACTCATGAAATATTCTATGGTCTAGATATATTTTTTCAAATGTATTCTCAACCCTTAATAAAGCTCTCTCCTCCTGGGTCCTATTCTAGTAGAGCCTGCATGGAACACATAAATTAAATCAGTTCAAACAAAGATGTGTTTAATGGTGAATAAATTTTTTCTATTTCTTTTATAACAGGGATGTTTAGTGGCATAACACATGTAAGAGTTTCAAGCAGGGGAATCTTTGTTCATATATATCATATATATCAAATCACAGTGAGAACCACGTTGATGACTGCTTTAGTTTCCTGCCTGCTAAAAAAAAAAAATACCATACAATGGGATGGTTAACAACAGGTATTGGCTCACAGTGTCAGCAGCTAGTAGGCTTGCTTCCTTCTGGGGCTGCTATCTTCAGCTGGCCAGCAATCTCCTGGGTTCTTAGGCTTTTCTCTTACATGACAATATAAACAACAGCCTCTCCTGGAGTCTCCCTTCTCTTCCAGATTCTATTGACTTTCATCTTCTGGCTGTTCCCTGTGGCTTCTCTTCGCCTTTGACTTTGACTCTGCTTACAATGGACTCCAGTAATCTAGATCAAAGCCCAACATGATTCACCTGGGCCATACCTTAGCTGAAGTAAATCTTGGAGATCTTATTTACAGTGGGTCCACATCCACCAGATTGCAGACCAAGACCAAGACCAAGACCAAGACCAAGACCAAGAACATGTCCAAACTGCCGTACACAATTCAATTTACCCAAACTATGCATAAGGTCAGGGCTGTGTTTTATCTTTAAATGGCCATTTATTTATTCAAACACAAAGATTTATTTGAGGTCTGCTAGAAGGCAGGCATCATGCTAGTGTTAGGAATACTGAGATGCAAATGGTGGTGTCACTCTCAAAATGCCCAGAATCAAGATGCCATGTCAGAGACAGTGGGATGAGGGCTATGAAGGCTGAATGTCAGGTGCTACTGGAGTAGAGAGTAGGAGAAACCATTTCAAATTGGGTGGCAGAGAATAAGGGAGAATCAGGAAAACTTTCTGAAAGAGCTGATTCTTCAGCTGAGCCCTGAGAAATGAGCAGAAAAGGGTTAAGGGAAGAATGGCCTGCTTAATCTAGCAGCTGTATAGGGGATAAACTGGAGTGGTAGGGGGAACCCGGAGGCAGGGAGCCCAGTCAGGTGATTGGTGGCAAAACAAAAAAAAGGAAATAAAGATGTATTGAATTACAGCAGTGGCAGTGAAGATGGGAAAAAGACGATGAACTCATAGTATATTAACAAGCCAGAGTCAAAAGTGCAGAGTGAATAGTTTCATGACCCCAGAGCGGTGGTCCTTAACCCTGGCTGCACACTATAACCATCTAAGGATCTTTTAACAAAGCAGTATCCAGACTTCACCTGGGACAAATTCGATTAGAATGAGTTATTTTTCAAACTCCCCAGGAGATTCTAACGAGCATCCAGGGATGAGAGCAACTAGTCTAGAGCAGTGGCTCTTAAGGTGTGGTACCAGGACCAGCAGCATCAGCAACACCTGGTAACTTATTAGAAATGCAAATTCTTATGCCCCACCCAGGGTGACCACCTGTCCCAGTTTACCTGGGAATGAATGGTTTCCCAGGTTGTGGGTCTTCAGTGGTAAAACTGAGACAGTCATGAGAAATCAGGTTCGGTTAGTCTCCCTAGCTTCCCAAACCAGATCTATTGAAACAGAAACTCCAGTGGTGTTGTAGTATTAACATACATTTGTTCAGTTTCAAAAAAAATCAGTCTTATATATGCAGTTTTATCCATATTCTTATTTCACATGTGGTTTTACTATGCTGTACAGTTTCATGTTACATTAAAGCATTTTTATTCAACCGAACTACTATGGAAATTGTCGCCTGTCCATTGTGTGTGGTGGTGGTGGTGTTTAAATTCAAAGCCTTTATTTACATCTCAACCTCTTTATGGTGGACACATTTTTGAAATTATTAAAACATCAAATGTTTCATTTATGGCTTACTTAACACTAATTCACCATTCTTGAAAACATGCCCATTTATTTTATTTGAAAGAGGGTTTTTTTTCCCTAGATATTTTGAAAGTTGCTTAAGCTTTTTAAAAGGATATTTCAGCTAAAATGTCCCCCTTCCCAGTGCCTTAATAAAACTGGGAAGATTAGGATTTTAAAACTTTTGCTAAATTGCTTAAAAATTTCAATTTCACAAAAACTATCAGAGTTGCTAACTCTGCACTCAGAGTCGAGTAGGTGAGAAGCCAGCATTAAGTTTGACTTTTGCTTCTGGAACTATGCTAGGATTCTACACTACAAAGGTAGCACTAACAAAATATTCCACAGAAAATGCCTCAATTGACTTCACAGGTTTTAAAAGCAAAAAAAGAGAAATGAGACTCATTGCTGTTCTGTAAATAGTGATCTTGCATTTTACATGCATACCACTTAAAATTAATTTTTGCTTTTAAAATTGCTGGCTTTTAATTCATCAGTTGACTTAACCTGCTAACCATATTGCTTAGTTCCCTTATCCATATGTGCAAACATTAAGATCTCTGGAGGTAAAATGCAAGAGGCAGAGTAAACTTGGTAGAAGCTTGAAGGAGGTTTTCTTCATCTTTTCCTCTTATTCTATACCCAATATTTTGAGTTGCAGTACATCTGTCAAGTCTTTTGGTATACTCATTGTAGAGGTCTATCAGAATAAAGTTTTGTTATGAAACTTTAATAGGAACTTAGATGCCCACATGAAATACTACTTGCACTCACCAACAAAAAATGAAGATGTTTGCACTTTTAAAATAGCTCATGATAATCTTTGGAGGAGATGGGACTTTAATTTTGGAAACAATCTGATAATGGAACCAAGTCTCTCAGAATTTTGGGGAGGAAGAAGTGTTTATTTTTTCCAGAGGGTAAATAGTCTATATTTTTTCTAGGTTTAACTGTCTCATCTTTTCCTTCCCACTCAATCTGAATTGACAGTCGGAAATTATGATTCCGTTTAGAACTTCTATGAAACAGAAGCTCCACCATATTTTCAAATAACATAGTTCTTTCCCCCCATCTTCCTTGCATTTTTCCCAAAACAAAAAGGTCTCGAGCAAATTATATTAAAAATTACTGGACTTTAATTATTTTAGGTTTGTATATCTTCTAACAGTATACTAATTAAGTCCTTTTCAAAAACCGCACGTCTTTAAGATACCTAATGTGCAAAGAGCCTGGGACCCACTTCCAGCATAAGTCTCTCAGGTCAGGTGCCTTATTCCACTTGATGATGTTTCTTCAGGTATTAAAAAGTACTCTGCAACAGGTAATTATTGCTAAGGTTCCTGGAAAAAATTGATGACTCCTCTAAAATAAAATCTTGAACTAAACCGTGACCACAGAATTCAGACAGTCGGGTTCTTTGTGGGTTCTCGCAGTAAATGAAACTTGGGAAACACCCCACGGAAGACCTAGACCCTGGCGGTCTCCTGAAAGATTTCAAGATCGCCCAATTTTGATTATTAGCGAGTCTGAAAATGTTTACACAATTGAGTGTTTTCCTGTTTCTGCAGGTTTTAAATTTTTTTTTTCTTTTGGTTCTTGAAACGGATTTCCTTTATTTGAACTAGTTTCTTTTTCTTATTGTGCAACTTCTAGAAGTCTCACATGAAGAGCTTCATTGGGAACTTCTGTTTTCATTGAGTCGACGACAGCAAACGGCGTTTCCCGCTGGAAGTCTCCTCTAGGACCCTTTTGAGTTTTCGGAAGAAATTCAGGGGCACTTGGAAAACTCATCCTGGAGTCTCATTCAACCTCCATTTCAGTAGGAGCCTGGCATCTCGCTCTGACCGTGGGTCATGGCGCCGCCCAGGCTTCTCTGGGAAGGTGGTGTCGGGTTCGGCCCGCTAGGCGCTCTTCACCGGGCGCCCCGGCCCTGTCCCCCCAGGCCAGCCAGGGCCCAACCCGGGGGACTGCGGGCGGGAGGAAACGGTGCGTCGCGGCACCGGACGAAGGGGTGCTGCAGGGGCGCGTCTCGGGCCTCAACGCCCTTGGGGGGCGCCGGCGCTCGCGCAAGGCCTGGGAGCTGCGCGCTGGCGGTGAGGGTGCCAGGTTGGAGGGCCAGAGCCCACGAAAAGATGGAGGCCCTTTGCGGCCCGTAGGCCTGGACGTCCTGGCCCTTGGCAAGCCGTCCTGCCCGTGCGCCCGCGCCCCACCCCGGCTCTGCGTGCCGGTCCCACCACCCTCGACAGCCGGTCTGGCCCCGAGAGGCTCCAGGCGTACGCGCCGCCTCCCGCCGCCTCTAGCGTCAGGGTCCTCGGCGCTGGGGTTTTGGGAGGGCCGACTTGGGACTAAATTACTCGCAAACTGTGAAGCTGCCGCCAGGAAGGCTGCCGAGGGGGCATGGTGGGCGGCGACAGGAGAGGCCGAGGGGCGAGGGGACCTGCGGGGAAGCCGTCCCACGGGGATCGCGGGCAGGGCCTCGCAGCGAGGCCTCCCTCCCGGCGCCGGGCGGGCGGAGGAGCCGCTTGCGGGGGGCGGATTTAGGTCTTTAAGCGACGCATCGTGCTGAGCGTCACCACGGGCTCGTCGCCGTGGCGCGGTTGTTTTTTAACCGCGGTTGGGGAAGGCTCGTGTTCCCCGCAGCCGCCGCCTCGGGAGCCCTGGCTGCTCACTTCTGGCGCGGTGGTTCCCGCGGCCCTCCCGGGCCTCGGCTTCTGGGACGCTTTCGGTGGAGGCCGTGAGGTCACCGCACCTTCGAGGGTTCCCATTAAGACTCCGCGGCTTGAGTGACACCAAGCGGAGAACACAGGGCACCCGGCCGAGGCCGTGGGCACTGCTGCCCTTGGTCGGGCTGGGGTAAGCCGGGTGTGGGAGCCCAGGGTTGGAGCTGAGGCTGCCATGTTGCTGGCCCCCAGGGCCTAGTAATCTGCCCTGTGATTGTGTGTTTATTTTTTATTTTTTAAAAGATACTTAGATTACACAAATGTTACACACAAAAAATAGGGATTCACACCTCCCACACCTCCCACACAACATCCCTCACTAGTGCGGCACATTCACCAAAACCGATGAAGGCATCTTGGGGGCATACCCCCCCCCTTCCGTGGAGCATGGACCATACTTCACCTAGTCTACACTCTCTTCCACACAATTCTGTAGGCTATGGGAAGATATATAATGGCCTATATCTGTCACTGCAATGCCACCCAGGATGATTCCCAAGTCCGGAAAACCTGACATTCTTATCCAATATAGGAAAACCAGTTAAAAACTAACATTTGTTCAGATGGAATTTCTGATTTCCTGAAATTCAAGTAGCCAAAGGGTTAAGCAAGCTAACCAAAGTGTAGCAGAGTCAAGGCCACACTGTCACTTCCTACAGGGCAAGAGCTACATCTGTTTCTCAGTTGTGTCATCAGCCCATAGCATCATATTTGACACATACTAAGCTCTTGGAATTTTGCTGAATGAATAAATGAACGAAGAATCTAATTCTTATGGCAGTGTTCTCTGTGAAAAATCAGGCTCCATTAGCTTGGGTCATACCGTTCTCAGTATCACACTAGGTAGGCAGGTAAGATGTTTAGTTCTTGAGTATTACAAAACAGTCTGATATGAGCTAAATTGTTTCTTATCGGCTATCGTTCTTGGGTATAGGTCTTGCCTTGTTGGGTTCTGCATAGTGCTAATTGGACATTTAGCCCAGTTGGAATTAACTTGTATTTGTTCCTTTGGAAAGCTTCCAATTTAATATAGATGTGGACAATTTTCAAATTATTATCTCTTCATTGATTAGAATCAGATGTACCAAGGCCTAGGCACAGTGTTAAAAATTGGACCCCTTTGTTCTCCTTTTACCTCTTACTGAAATGAGCCCTATTCATCTGGATAAAAAGTCAGTGTCTTAGTTTGCCAGAGTTCCTGTAACAAAGCACCACAGACTAGTTGGCTTAAACAATAGGAATTTTTTTTCTCATAGTTTTAGAGGCTAGAAGTCCACAGAGTTTTGCCAGGATCATGCTTTCTATGAAGTCCACAGCATTATGGAGGTGACTTTCCCTCGGTGACACGACTGTCTTTCATCCCATCTGTCTCCTACTGACTGTCCTTTGCTTATAAGGACTCTAGTCATACTGGATCAAGGCCCACCCTGATTCAGTTTGGCCAGACTTTAATAGCATCTTCAAAGCCTACTTACAAATAGGTTCACATTCACAGGGCCAGGGTTAGGGATTGAACATTTCTTTGTGGGGGCCATGACCAATCCATACCGGACAGGCAGCCAGGCAAACACAAACATACCCACACAACTGGAGGAAGATTGGGAAGCAGCTGGTGCAGCCTTGTTTTGAGGCATAAGTAGGGCAACCATACCCTGTAGTTTGCCTGGGAAGGTTATTCCAGGGTAATTATTAATGGTTCCCTCTTCACTGTCGAAAGTGTCCCCTTTTGGAAGATTAATTATATGATCACCTAAAAATGAGAAATTGGAAATTGATGTGCCCCAACCCAAAGTCATGCAATAGGTTAGTGACAGAAATGAACAAGTAAAAAAAAAAAAAAAGATATTCATCTCTTTATATATTAATCTGCTTTTCCAGCAGTTCATAATGTGATGATTTTTAGTTTCAAGGTTTAATTATAAACATCACTGCAATATTTTGAAAAAAATATATATAGCATGTTGCTTTGTTCAGTTTGGAATTCTAGAGGATCCCGATGAGGATCATGTCCAGCATGATCTAAAGAGTCTAAAGTTTCTGATTTTAAAAATCCAATTTACATAAGGCAATCTCATCCCAGCAATAGTGTGGCAGTTAAATATGCAGATTTTGCAACCAGATACCTATGTTCAGATCCCAGCTTTATCAATAACTAGTTCTGTTGCTTTCATTTTTCCATGCCTCAGTGTCCTTATTTATAATATAGAGATGATGATGATTATATCAATGGACTTAACTCATATAGTTTTAAAAGAATTAAATGAATTAATTATATATAAAGCACTTAGACTGATGCCTGGTACATAGCAAGCGCTATGCCCATGTTATCATCATACCATCTGCTACAGACTGTGGTTCCCTCACCAGCACTTCATGGTCTAGCAAGGACGATAAACCTTGGCCCAGATAACGTTGCTTCATAAACCTCACACACAGTGGTTATAAAACTCTCCTTTAATATATTTATATAGAATTCTTTCTCTGTTTCCAAAACTGAACACCTTAAAGGCAGAGGCTATGGCTTATTGATTACTGCATCCCAACCAACCAGTATGAAACAAGAATGTATGCACTCAATACATGCTTCTTGAATAAATGAATGAGAGGAAGAATAAATTAATGGATCCATATGTGAGATAGATGCCCCTACTGCAACTTTCTCTTGGAACTTTATCTTAGCTTCTTCAAAGAAACTAAACCCCATAAAATCTTGAATCATTTAGAGAGTTCCTAGTTTAGAAATGGAGGAAGAGAAACTCTGAATAAAAAGACAGGGTAGCTGATACTTGGGAGCTGGATGGCCCTGTTTCTGTGGTGGGCCAATGGGCACAAATCACTGGAATTTAAAAATTTCATCTTACTACATCACCTGTAATACTGCCAACTGGGACAAGGATTTAGATTATTAAGAATCTGCTTTGAGAAAATGGAAATACCCATGAGAAGGGCAGAATATTATCAATTTAAAAATTCATAGAATTTAGTTGAATCAGATTGCATTTTTCCTCATGCCAAGTAAACTCATCTGCATTGATTTTTTTTTTAAAGATTTATTTTATTTATTTATCCCCCCCCCACCTTGCTGCTTGTGCTCGCTACATCTATTTCCTGTACGTTTTTCTGTGTCTGCTTGTCTTCCTTTGTTTCGTCATCTTGCTATGCCAGCTCACCACGCCGCGCAGGCCATCAGCCTGCTTGCCTTTACCAGGAGGCCCCCGGAATCAAACCCGGTAAATGGGAGCCCAATCACTTGAGCCACATCTGCTTCCTGCATTGAATTTAATGGGGATTTTGACTGCAGAAGTGGAGGTGATGGAAAAAGGAATAAATTTTTTTAAAGCATGGAGTCCTTCATGGGAAGGGCAGACTTGGAAGTATTTCTTAGGATGGCTCAGGACCCAGGGAGAAGGATAGTAAGAGATGATAGAGATATATGAAAGGAGAGGAATATTTAAATACCTCCCTGTTTTCTGTTTTTTTTTTTTTTTTCAAGAGCCATCCCTAAATACAAGAAAAAAAAACCTTTATATTTTTCTGTTCTCTCACAACTATGTGGACACTACTCCCTCATGGAGTTTGTAATAAATGTTAGGAATAGCATACAAACTACTTATTGATACAAAGGCAAGAATGAGTTATGCTTTTTAATTTTTTTTTTTTTCTTTTTTTTCTTTTTTGGAGGTACCAGGGGCCGGAGATTGAACCTGGGACCTCATATGTGGGAAGCCAGCACTCAACCACTGAGCCACATTGGCTTCCCTGAGTTGTTAGTTTTCTCGTTTGCTTTTTTTTTTAGGAGGCACCAGTAACCAAACCTCAGACCTCCCGTGTGGGAAGGAGGTGCTCAACCGATTGTGCCATATTTGCTCCCCTGTGATTTTTAAAATTCACCTCAATATAATAAGGGAGAACAAGTGTATTTCTACATGATAATAGTCAACTTATCTATATTAATCAAAGGAGGCAGTTATAACAAGTTCAAAATAATCAATAAGCCAAATATTTTTGGACCTTAAGCTTCTTGAGTACAGGGAACAAGGCTTCCTCGTCCCTCGATCACCATAATCCAGCCCAGGGCCTAGCTCAAAGACTCTGTGGCAGGAATGAATGGCTGAAGGTGCTTCGGAATCTTTCTTGTTTGGCTCTTCTATTTCCTTTTTCACCTTTCACTCAGGCTGACTCAGTGGTGCCTTTTTTGGCTCATCTCTATTGTCTGAGGTAAGAACTATTTGAAACTTCTCCAGCCAGCTTATGTTAAGGACACATACTATGTGGAATCTACAGAAGAGCTGAACCACCAAGCCCAGCAGAAGGCACTAGGAGGAAGGATCCCCTGCAGTGCTCCTCCATTAAAGACAGCTTCCACGCTTTCAGCCTGGTCGGCTGCTTCAGATTTTTGAGAGACTCTTATTGGCTACCAGCCAGTCAGTGGTTCCCTTGGGTTAGGTGTTCTTCCCTGGCCCAATCAGCTATGGGCAGGAAGGGTGGCGTCAAGCAGACCTAGGTCTTCCCTCTTGGGTTTGAGGAAAGGGCTCATTCTCTAAAAGAGCTGCTGGAAAGCATGGACATCTCTGATATTCCTATCATTGAACGCTCTACTGATTGGTTATCTAGGGAAAGTAACTAAATGAATGCTCATAGACAACCAAGAGCAGACAGTATTGGACATAATACTTTGCACATGCATACCCCCCTTGTAATTGTAAAGTGAAAACATTTCTTTACAAGCTACCTAGAAAACAAGACTTTTTTCAGTCAAAGAAGGCCATAAAGTTCTTTTTATTATCATTCCTGACATCTATTCAGAAATCCAAGTTACTCCTAACTTGATGTGTGAAGTCATCCTGTCCCCATTTCACTTTTGAGGTATGTGTTACATGTGGGATATAAGTAATTATTCCTGACATTGGAACCTGACCCTTGAAGTTTCAGAGAATACTTTTAAAAGGCATACCTAATTAAGTTCATGCTCAGTTTTCAATTATTCATCATCCCCAGGGCAGGGAGAGTCATTGCCAGAGTCAAAACAAGGACAACAAGCAGTCTGGGTTAGGGCCCTGTAGTGTAGAGCTGTGTACAGTGCAGTGGAGACAAGAAGGATGTGACAGAATGAATATGCAGTTCCAGCAGTCTCCGTTGCTGCCTTTGAATCCTACTGGGCAACAGCAGCCCCTAATCAGTGGCGTCACTGTCCTCATAAACTATGCATATGCACAGCAAATGAGGGAAAATAGAATGAGGAAGTGAAGGAGATGCAAATGCAGAATTTTGAAGTGCTGCTTATGTATGAAGGGCAGCTTAGGCAGTAACTCTATGGGAAGCTTACTGGGGATCAGGTAGAATTCAAAAGCCTATGAGCTTTTCTTTGTACACTGAGGCCCCTTACTTTTACCTAAAAGTGAGAGAAAGTTCCAATGTTTGGCTAGGTAAGGTGGTGGTGATGGTGGTGGTTTTACTTCCGGATGGATTCACAATTCCCACATCCATGTTTACTGCTATTTACTTTAACCCTAAATTAGGAAGAGAGTGGCTTCTGTGTAATAGTGAGGCCATGAACATAAAAATCAGCTTAGGTGGAGCCCCAGCAGATGACACTACCTGAGAGTACTCTGTTTTTACCAGACATCCCTGACCCCTATGCACTCACAGTTAACATTACAAGCTCAACTGCCTCATTTGTTTGCAATAAATGAAATTGCTAGTGACAAGGCTGACCTACATGTCTTTCCATTAAAAAATAAAAGGACAGTATTTATTAAGGTTTTCCCCTAAAATATTGAATTTGATAAAGTATTTTATTTCTCTTGGATTTTGTAAAACTATCTTAAGTACCTGGGCCAGAATTTTAAAATTCAAAAGTGAAAGGGAGAAAGGATTTGGAAAGATGGTTGAATGCTTTATCAATATACAAGTAATAATACTTCATTTATTAATGACAGTGTAGGAGGGAGAAAGGAGATCATTTAATGAGTAGCTAACATGTATCGGAATCAGATCCAGTAATATGCATATTCTCATTAATCTCACAACATTCTATGAGATACATTTTCATTGTAGCAGAATTGTTTAAGTATGTTTGACTATTGTTCAAGTGTGAAAACTTTACCATTTTACTTTTCCTTCCCTTTTTTGCTGAATTGGAAAGGTAGAAGGCAAATTTCCCCTCCTTTCCTTCCATCCTCCCCTTCTTCCTGGGAGGCTTCAAGATTAAGTCTTTCCAGTCCTAGATGAAAAATGAACAAGTTTTTGTTGATTGACTTTTCTGTCTAATGGGCCATTATGTCCATTAGGAAACAAACAAAAAGAAGAGTGGAGAGATTTCCTAAGAAGCAGAATGACTTGTAAGGAGAAACAGGAAGTAGGAGCCCTCTCCAGCCTATGAAGAAAAAGGGAGTTCCCAGGCTGGGGCAGGGGAGGGGTGGGATGGAGAGGGGTCAGAGGTACTGGAACAGAGGCTGGCACACTCTTCCCTGGCAATGTCCCTGGAAAGCTGAAAGAACCCAGAGAAGGATGGCAGGGTGATATGGCCAGAGGCACAAATTATAGGGCCTCAAAGAAATGCTCTACATCCCCAGCCTGGAAGAAAAGAGCAGAAAGAAGGGGCTGTGTGGACAGCAACACGAACACCTGGAAGTAACCTGTGTGGAGACATGACCAGAGAGACCCTCTTAATTCCTCAGCACTGCCCAAGACACAAAAACTGTGGGTCAGCCTTGGGGAATCCTGGATTGACTGTGGTTAAATTTCCTACCGATCAAAGAGAATGGGTGTTTGTGTTTAAGATACATGAAATAAAGTGACATTTATTGAATCCTGGATTTGTAACTTGATCTGCACCCACTTCCTCTCTGGCTTCTGATCTGTACCCACTTTATCTTTGGCTTCAGAAAATGAAACTCATGATCAGAGGGTGTTAGTAGTTTGCCTCATTATACTGAAAGTAAGTGGGGTTCTTATTCAGATTTATGCTTTGAATGGATCAAAGCATATTGGTCACCAGTAGTTAGAGTCTAGGAGAGTTTTGAGGTGTGGTTAAAACCTGAGAAATGGAGAAAGGAGTTGAAATGGCCAAACCTAGCAAAAACCATTTAAGCTGCCCTGGAGTTCTCTGAGACAGTCAATGGTCTTCTGCTTGTCTTAGTCCAAGATGAAACAATAGCTTACGGGTAGAACAAACAGCAATTCTAAAGTTTAAGAACCTAAGAAAATGATCACAAATGATGTCAGCAGACCTATGCTAATTAATGCCTTAGAGAAACAGATATTTTCTTGTTGATGATTAGTTTGCTTTGTTTGCCAAGTTTGTCTGGAGTAGGATTCTCTGGCTCATAGGTATTCATATGCTGGATAATTACCTTGATCGTGGACATGTTATATCACCTTGAAGTTCTAGCTCTCAATCTTTAGTAGGCTTTTTCCCCTCCATTTCCACCACCAAAGCCCTAGTTCATAGTTTCATTACGTCACAGCTGCATTGATGCAATCCCCAAATTTCTCTTAGCCTTTAGTGTTTCTCCTTTCCCTTCAGCATACAGGGTTGCCAGGCTTGCTTTTTTAAAAATAAGAACTTCATTCTATCATGCCATTTCTTTTTCAAAAACATTGCTTCCCATTGCTGAAAATATTAAGTCCTAATTTCTGCATATTGACATCCAATACCTGAGCTTACCCCAGTTTATCCCCTTGTCTAAACTTATGCTCAATGACTTGTATTCTCAAATATTCTAGCCACATAGTTTTTAAGACACATTTAATCTATTTACTTTTTGAATGACTATTTTTATGATATACTATTTTAGCAGTATATATGGTCTTCTTTTGATTATTTTTTGTTTCACGTGTTTGTTCTCAAGGTTAACTAAGTTAGAGGCTATGTAAGGGAAAGGATTATTTTTTCAAACTTCTTTATCTTCCTGAAATAGTGGCGCTCCTATCCTTATATATTTTTTTTCGTTTCATGAGTTTGTTCTTTTTTAGAGGCCCATAAAGGGAAGGATCATTTTTACTACTTTGTCATCCTGGAATAATAGTGTACTTATCCTTAAAGAATTGAATTATATCATGGAAGACTTGCTCCTGGAAATCAAAACAACAATATTTTCCATGCCCATGAATGGTTTTGAGATTTCATTTAGTGGAGAACTGTTTGCATGGTCAGTATTTCTTAGGAGTAATTTAATCAGAGATAAATAGTTTTTGGCAAAGAATGAACTAGTAGAATGGGTTTTAGATATTGAGGCCTTATAGCCTACATTTATGCTCTTATCACATATGTATTAAGATTAGTCACATTGTTTTTCTTACTGTTGTGACACATTAAATTCCTCCTCACCTCCACACATCTGTTCTTGCTACTACTTCTGCCTATGATGCCCTATCGATGGAGAAAGAGCAGAGAGGCTCAGGTTCAGTTAATGAGCCAAGAAACATGAGGGTAGGGTGGAGCCTAGGGCATCTGAAAAGGAGAACCCAGGGAAAGTCAAGGAGGGTAAGAAACAGGGTGAGAAAGAATAGCCTGGGAAAATGGAGGCAAAGTTCACGAGGGGTTCCAGGTAAAAACAGGAGATGTTATAAAATATGGGAGGCAGGGCAATCCATCTTAATTCTGGAAAATGGGGTGGAGCGTGTTTGGCTCAGGTGGGTCAACTAGCAGGAGGGGAGCACACGGGCAGAGTGAGAGGGACCTATGGGCTTGTGCCTTCACTTTAGTCCACTCCCCCCACTGGCTGCTCGCACTCTTTCCCTGTCAGGGTTAGTTGTGAACTCAACTTGGTGCCTTGCCCATAGGCTCTCAGGACTCACCATTACAGTGTACACCTGCCCAGCTTCCAACCGCCAGCACATCCTTCTCTTTGCCTGAAGGCCTCCTCTGACTTCCATACCTGGACTCTGCTTGCTTACATAGCTGGTGGGCCACACCAGGAAAGACCCCGTCCCCATGACTCTGAGGTGTGTGCTCCACATTTTCTCCCTGAGTTCCCTGGCAAGGGTAAGCCCAGTGGCTACAGCCGTAGCTTGCTTCAGACTGCATCTTTTATTGATTGTCTTCCCTTCCCTTCTCACTTCCTCACTCCCCTACTGGTGATTCCGTCACCTCCCAACTAAATTATTTTCACTCGAATCCTAAATAAGGTCAGTTTTTTGGGAAAACAAAACTAACAGAGAAATCCAAATCTTTTATTACAGTGTTATAATTATGAAAATTTTTGTGTGCTGCCTCGGCATCCATCTTACTTTGGCTAAGCCACTTGCCTCAATACTGAGCTTTGGCCTAGTTAATTAACAGCTTTCTAGCCCTGGGGCATAAACTGCTCCAGAGCCCAAACCCATATCTGCAGCCACCACCCATACCACCCAGGCACCTCACCCAAAACCCATAGCTGGACCCAGATGATAAGCTAAACATCCCCACTGGCCTCCGATCCCCCAGGCCCTTTGACTCTCCCAGGAAATTTACTAACCTCCACTCCTGGACCAGAGTAAAGGCACAAGCCCACAGGTCCCTCTCACTCTGCCTGTGTGCTCCCCACCTGCTAGTTGAGCCACCTGAGCCAATCACACTTCCCACTGACCCCTCGTGGCATTCCCTTCCCCACCCGGGGACCTGTGAATAACAACTATCTTTTCTCATGCATTGTGGTCTCGGTCTCCCATTGTGTGGCACCTGACCTCCACGGGCCATTACGTATCTTGCCATAACCTACAAAATTGTGCAGAAGAGAGTGTAAACTACAATGTAAACTATAATCCATGCTTAGTGGCAATGCTCTAAAATGTTTTCATCAATTGTAACGAATGTACCACACTAATGAAAGACGTTAATGTGGGAAAATGTGGAAGGTATAGGGAGCAGGGCATATGGAAATCCCCTATATTTATATGTAACATTTATGTAATCTAAATACCTTTAAATATATATATATATATTTAAAAATCCAACTAAATCAATTTGGAACCTGGTGCATTGTAACTATTTGCTTTTTGGCCTGGCTAGAGTGCGTTTTTTTTTTTGTTGTTGTTGTTTTTCTTTTTTCTTTTTTCATATTTTAAAAGATGCTTAGATTACATAAGTGTTACACAAAAATTACAGGGATTCCCATGTTCCCCACATCCCAAACCTCCCATAACCTCCCACATAGACGTCTTTCATTAGTGTGGCACCTGCAATGGATATACATGCTCAGTGGCTACAGTGCTTTTGAGAGCTGGGATTGTGTTTCCTATCCAAATTCCCTGCCCTTAGCAGAAATCATGTACATAGTAAGCATGCAGTCAATGTTCACCAAGTCATTGAAGAGTGCTTTATAGATAACCTGCTGAGCTGAAATAGAAAATAGGATTTCTTAATTTAAGAGGAAAGAGGGCAGATATTTCTCACATGGCTTTGCTTTGGGGTGCTTTTCAGTTTCTTGCAAGGTTTCTGCAATATAATTCTGTTAGTGGGGATTTGTAGGATAATTTTTGTTTCCTCCAACTGATTTTGTTCATTTCTTTGCACTGATTATCCATAACTTACCATTTAGCACTTCTCAGTGATCTGAGCTGCTCTTCAGAAATGAACAAATATGCTGATGTTAATCTCAGAATGTTCCTTTCCTATATCTCACAGCATAGCCACCAATTCAGGGTTGTGAATTTTGTGAATTCTGCATTTTCTTTTAATTTTGGATAATAATACTTCCTGGTCTTCATTTTAATCCTGATTGCTGTCATCCAAATCTATTCAGAAAAAAATTTTTCACAGAGGTAAAAATATTTTCTTGTTTATGGTAACAATTTTGGACTTCATTCTTTTTGGATATTACCCATCAGTAAGCACAGTAATTGCATTTATTGCCAGCATCAACATAGATTCTCTTTTAAAAAATTGAAACCAAAACTCCAAGAGAGTTCTTATCCTCAATTGTCCATTGGAGCAGAAATATTTTTCAAATACCCTGTCCCAAATAAAATGATGTTTTCTCCCCTTCGGTGATAAACTCAAATTGCATTCTGTGTGGATTAAAGCAGCCTGTGCTGGAACAGATTAGCCTGTCTAATCCCCACTTTATATGAACACTCATTTTCTTTCTCTGGAGCCCTGGCCTTTGATTATTCCTCAAGTTTATGATTTCAAATATAAAGTATTTTTGAAACTTCCAAATAAAATTTTTGCTTTCCTAACTTCACTTTAGAATTTGCAACTATTGTTCAGCAAATATTCACCCATTCCTTTTCCCATTTCCAAGCGCAAAGAGAAAACATTCTTGTTTCATTGAAGTTGGGATGTGAGTGGATGTCATCTATCCTATACTCAAGCAGAAGCTTTTCACGGGCTTCCGTGGTTCCGCTTGTTCTCTTTCACTACTGCTTATGTCATAAGAAATACGTGACCAGGGGGCTCTGGTTCCTTCAGCTTGGGTCCCAGAATGAGAGACATAGGAAGATGACCTAAACATGCCTTTCAATCTGAAGTGGCGCCACCTCAGCCCACCCGCAAATCTGTGAATGAGACATTGGTTTATGTTAGCAGTCATCAAGATTTTTTGGGGGGCAGGGGGTGTTTCCTATGCAGCATTATCACCCCAAAGCTGACAAATACATCACATCTTCATGTAAATAAGTAAAACAAGATTTAATATATAAAAGTTGATTTAATATTTGATAACAGCTTATTCTCTGTGTTCATTATGAATAGTTAGAATTCAGGAATTGATCTCAGGTAAAAATATTAATAAACATACATGTGGGAGCAGATGTGGTTCAAGTGGTTGAGTGCCCTTCTGCCACATGTGTGATCCTGGGTTAGGTTCCTGGTGCCTCCTGAAAAAAACACAAATGAACGATAAGCAAAACAAATGAACAAACCAACTGAGGGAAGCCGATGTGACTCAGTGGTTAAGTGCTAGCTTCCCACGTACAAAGTCCAGGGTTCAATCCCTGGCCACTGGTACCTCAAAAAACAAAACAAAACAGAACAAAACAAAAAAAAAAAAACATGTAACACTTTGGAAAATGCCTTAATCAGTGAGTTTTCATTTTGTATTTCTTCCTTTTTCAAGTCTGTATATTTGACTTCCATTTATACATTCTAATTCTGCCAAATAGAGCTAACTAACTTCCACCAAAATATCACAGCTAATTAAAGGTTACCTCTCACTGTTTCTACAAGTATGTTTATGAGACTAATTTGTGTTACCAGCATGTTTATGAGACTAATTTCTGTTACCCTTGTGTTATAAGGGTAGACTATATGCTTTGGGAGGGACCAGAACATTCCCACTTCCTTGTATTCATAGCATTTTGCACCATAACTGACACAGGATAGGTGATTTATAAGTATGTGATTAAATTTAACTGCAGTGTCTTGATGCTATTCTACTTGATGATTTTCTGCCAGAGGTAGGGAAAGCATCATAGTTGAACAACTACGCTATAAGTCTTCTAGACAACAACTTATGATTCAGCTGTGCTTTACTTTCCACGCATTGAAAAGTATCATTAACCTTTTATTTATTCATAAGACAAATAGTTTTTTTATCATAAACCATGTACCAGCCCTGGATAACTATTGTTCCCATGCCCAAATTGTTCACAGTGTAATTGGATAGAAAATGTGACTGTGAACCAGCAGATAAAGGTAAGGGTTGTTTTGTCACCTATCACTGAGGATAGCAAGCTTTGTTACCTTTCAATGCTGGGAGAGGGAATCAATGGCAAGGTAATTATGCACATCATTGGGGAAGAAGAGTTTTCAACACATAATTTGATTCTGCTTGAGCTAATTATGATGGCAAATTTTCTTGACCATTCATCACCATTTTAGCTTCTAGCAATTGTGCCAGAAACCCTCTGCTGGAAGAAAGGAAATAAAAAAATATTCTATCGAATTATGAAATATTAGCACATTTAACCAAGAAAATAGAATGTGGAATAGATACCTGCAGTGCTTATTTCTCATTGAAGGGCACAGGACTTTCGTAGCTTCAGGCCTTACTTACAATTGGTTTGATCAGGGAAACAATCCTTTGTATAGATAACTAATCAAGATCAAACTTTACATTTTCCTGTGACACAAAAAGGTTTAAAGTTGAATTCTGAGACCCTGCTAATATAAGAGGAAAGCCTTTGTGAGACTTCCTTCCTCCATTACAGAGGTCAGCACACCATGACTTATGGGAAAAATCCATCTCTCTTTGTTTTTTTAAATAAAGTTTTATTAGTGTACACCCACACTCATTTGTTTATTTATTGTTATCTTGACAACAGAGACAAAATGGATTGCAAGGTCTAAAATAGTTACCATCTGATCCTTTGCAGAAAAAATTTTTCCAATCCCTGCTCTATTAGCTATACTGTGATCAGTGACTTACTATGATTTTTCTGCATTATTACCTGAAATATAATTGATTTAGGCATTATCTCCATTTCCTTGAATTAAATCTAAATGTATAAGCAGTTAGAGGTAAAACAATGCCTGATACTTTAAAGCCCCCTATGTTAGGAGATTTAAGGATTTTTGCCATGTTGTATTTATTTAGCCCTTCAGTGGGCCTGAGGGTAAATGTCAGGTCTTTTTGTAGAAATCTTGATGTGGTGCATGTGGTGATGACTAAAGAAAAATGTAAATGTATATTGGGTAGTAGGAAGATCAGAAAATTTTTCAAATGATGATGAGTCTCTTAAATTGCCTTTCAACTTTTTCTGGGTGTCCTTTTTTTAAAATACACTGTAAATGTGGATAAACATGGAGGAAACAGGAAGCAAGAAAATTGAATTTCTTTAAAAATACTCTATAATTCATTCTTTTATAGAATAGTTTTTTCCTTCACAGTCTGAATTTAGTGAGTTTCTATAATATCTGCTGATACCTTATCTCTACTTCTGTGTCAAAACACACAATTAGTAATTGTCCAGATCATTTGCATTACTTAGTATGAAAAGAGAATAAGTGATTTTTTACTTGCTATTTGCTCATGTTCTTGTATTTATAAGATACTGTCATGATTACTTGACAAATCTTCAAAGTGAACTACATCTGTTGGTTTTGAGCTGGCACAGCTGGAAGTTCTTAGTTTCTGTACTAAACTTTTTATATGGGTATGATTTTTAGTTGCCTATTCTGCCTGTATTTATGCAAATTACAGTGTTATTTATAAGCAAGTAAATAATCGTTTCTAAGATAACATCTGCACCACTGTCTGATTATTAGACACCTGCAAAGTCAGCTTGTTCTGAATGGAAGGCCATATAGTGCTTGGATCAGACTGTACCTTGAAATAAATTTAAACCATTTATGCGTTTATTGATCTCAATCTTGATTTGAGACATTTATTTATTGGTGATTGGTCTTAGATGTGTTTTTTATTTCAAAGCATTTTTAGATCTTCCAAATATAAAACTCTGATGCAAAGAGAATTGAAGAAAGCTAGAAGCTTTAATTCTGGACTCCCAAGACACTTAATAATTATGTGACCTTGAGCAAATCATGTAACCTCTTAGTCACACATTCCTCATCTGTAGAGATAAGAGCACCTGTCTCCTAGGGATAATCTGAGGATTAAATGGGAGAAAATGTATTTAAGCATTGACCTGACACTGAGGTCTGCAATAATTATTAGCTCTATTTCTCCACATCACCTGTCTCTTACCCCTTCCTAAGTGTAACCATCCTTTTCTCCAGCACACCAAAAATGCCAGGAGCTGTTTGTAGAAGAGTTTGACGACAGAAGGAGAGTGCCTGAGGAAGTCGCTAAGCTCTGCTATGACTACTAGAATCACTTATTATTCAAACTCATAATGGTTTCTTTGGGGAAACAGTGCAAATCAAAAGGAAAAGAAACAAGCTGGAGATAACAGTATACCATTTAAATATTAGAATAATGCATTGCATGTAAGAGGATGGGGCTGTGCATAAGTTATTTTTGAAAGCCATTTATGTAATGCATATAATGCTGCTCAACAGATTTACTATATATCTGAAGATTTTGTCAGATATTAAGCCACAATTTAGGAATTACATACGATTTTAGTCTTATCTCTAGCACTAGTATTTCTGCTAACTAAACAAGCTGACAAACATGTTTATAAAGGGAAATTGGGTTAAAAGAGAATTTATAATAAATTAAAATTTATCCCAGTTCAGAATCTATACTGTTTAATAAGCCCTATTTTATTTAATTCATCTCTAGCATTCACTTTTTCAGGAACCTCTAGCCAATTACAGTGAAATCATTATTGCTTGTTTTCTTAATTACTCTATTGATCATTTCCCTATTAGTTGTGCCCCTACATCTATCCATTTATTAAATTTTTCCCCCTATGGTCAATGCTGACCTCTATTCATTAAAGGCAACATCTGTAGACTTGAAAGCAAAAGTGCTATGTTCTCATCTTTTCTCTGCCACTAATTAGTCATGTAACTCTGGGGAAATCATTTATATTCTCCAAACCTCCAATTCCCCTTTTGCTGGGCCCTTATGCATTCACGGAGGAGTTATAGATTAGTTGAAGAAATGCTGGACCAAAAGCCAGGAGACTTGAAATCTAATGTTGTGTTAACCATGAGTAATTTAATCAACCTTCTTGGGCTTCAGTGTCCTTATTTGTAAACTACTACATCTCATTGGTCCATTGAACTTTAGCTTCAGAAAGGATCTTAGAGGTCATCTGTCTCCTGACCCCTGGGTTGAGCTCTTCTCACCCTATCTCCCTGAAGTCCTTTACAGCTAGAATATAATTCTAATAAGCATCAGATGAAAACCTGTGTTTTGAAATCTCACAAAAGATTATATAAATTTAAACTATAAAAAATAATGACAATTCATTTATCTTTTTTTTTTTAAATGGCTCACCGATAATGGCAAAATCACCTTAACCACTGCTTGCTATTATTCTCTCAATATGAAAGCACGGTTTGGCTTGGATTGGCTGCAAGAATCAGGAAAATTCTGGCTTTCATCTAGTGTTTCTGTTTGGCATAGGAGATCTGATATTCTGGGTTCACTGACTGCTATGGACAAATCTGAACACAGAGTTCTGGAGGGGTTTGGGTATGGTGGGCAGAACTGACTTAGTCATCCTGGAGATACAGGCAGGGTTGGATTTAAAGCACATTTTGGGAAATCTGTGTCCAAATTTTCCTTTTCCTTAATAAAAAGTTCAGGGCTGAAATGTCATGCTTTCAAAGCACTAGACATTGACTTGCTTGTTTATTTCCAGGGTTGTAAGAGATCTTAATATGTTGATGGGAAAACTGAGTGGTCAAGTTATTCCATCAACTGGACAGATACAAGACCAGATCTGGGTCTCCTCAGTCCATTTCACCTTTTACAATATCATGCTGAATCTGAGAAAATGAAAAAATACATTATACTGATAGACTAAAGAATGTGCTTACTCTGTGTCAGTGTGTGGGTGATCTTCCAGGAAAGTGATACAGTAAAGAATGAAAAGAACTCCAAGACCATCAAGTATTATTTGGGTGGAAGAGGAGGATTTAAATCTAAAACAGACTCCCAGGCATGGGACTATCTGGAGAAATATATATTCAACAGATCCTATTTCAAGAGGTGTTTTTTTGCTTGTTTTGTTTGTACAAGTTTTATCCAATAGGATTCCACATTCTGTGTCATTAGGACTTGTGGAAGACAAGTCCTAATTCTTGTTATATTTGACACTAATGGATGGTAACAGAGTTGAGTCCCCTCCTTCCTTTCCTGCTCCCCTTATACTAAAAAGACTTTGGTCTATGTTGGGGTGGCAGTTCAATAACAATAGAAAGAATTAGAACATTTCTTTGACCTATAGGGAAGGGACTCTTATCTGTTAGCAAATGTAATAGATCACCAGATGGGTTTGCTGTAAGGCAGATCCATATGCCTTCTCCAAGTACTCTGAATCAGTTAATCTGGAATGGGGCCCAGGCATCAGCTTTTCTACCTTTTGAAACACATTTCTCTTGTGAATATGTATAATTTACCTTGATCCTGTGGCCAAGGACCTGAGAGAAATAAATTATCTTGGCCACAATGAAAGAAGACCAATCTTGAGAGCCTTAAGATTTCTTTAAAAGTAATGAAAACAGCCTGAGACAGAAATCAAATCTGAATCTTATTGTCATGGGAGTATTTCTCACAGTTACTAGTGCCATCTACATTTATAACAACTGAGCATTTGGTTTGTAAGTGATCTGTGGCTGATAAAGGCAATTTCTTTTATTTAAAGTGTCGGGTGACATTTGGTCTGTGATTCTGGCCACTGGAATTCTGATTAACCATTATCTTTAGCAACATACTGATTCTTTATAAAGACAACAGAGAAATCAGTAATAACCAAACCACCCTCTGATATTAGAATTATATACAGTTGCTATGCAAAGAACTTGAAAATTGATATGTAAGCAAAGGATTGCAAATGAAGAGAATTCTGTTATAAACCTCCTGGCCTCCTGCTTTAGGAAGTGGTGAAACCCCTTAGCAAGTGGGGCAGTGGGATTAGTGGTGCTGTTGGGTGTGTGGCTGTGTCTTCTGCCATCTTTGTTCATGGACCCATTTTCCTGCCTGTGCCTCACTGACCTTTTCCCATGCCAGTCTATGCTGCAATGCTTGTTATCATCCACTGAGTTTTGAAATATCAGTTGTAGAGGATTTTTCAGTTTCTCTGCCTGCAGTTGTTCAACAGTTAGATTTTAATAAAAAATTGCTTACCAAATTAATCATTAAAGGTGTTTGCTTTTACTTACATTCTGCACAAAATTATATTTCTGATAATTCTGGCTAACATTCTCTGTTCTGCCCTGTGTATCTCTACCAATTTGCAGGCAGGGTGGGAAAAATATGATAACGTCCTCCATTTGGTCAGAAGAAGAACTAGAAGAATCAGTATAACATGAGGGCATTTTCAGGACATTGGAATTGTCCTGCATGACATTGCAATGATGGATAGGCCATTATACATTTTGTCAAAATGTATAAAATTGTGCGCAGCAGAATGTAAACTATAGTGTAAACCATAATCCACAGTTAGTAGCAATGTTTCAATATGTGTTCATCAATTTTAACAAATGTACCACACTAATGAAAGAGGTTGCTAAAAAAAAAAAAAAAAAAAAAAAAACCTACTTGAAATTACTCCTGCCTTGGTAGAGTAAGCATTCCATGGTAATTTTTAGCATACATCATCTCTGACTGTAGCAGTCTGAAGCTTTTCTATTTACCTCTTTGCTATCTCCTTTTGTGTTTGTCATATTGGTTTCAAGTTTTTCTCAGAGATTATACTTATTATCAGTAACATCAATAAGTAATGAGAAAGGGAAGAAATATGAAATTATATAAGAGCAAATAAATTTGCCATTTATTAACAGATCATCAAAGTTTTTAGAGATATATTTAAACAATTTTACATGAATATAATGAATATTAACTCAGACTATTAAAGATTACATTGGACTTCACTTGTCATTTTTTAAATGGTTTGTTTTTATTTCATTATTTTTAGCATTTGAAGATTTTTACTTCATGACATTATTTGAGAAATGTAATCAGTAACCTCATTCACTACCAACTACTTTGAAAAGTCATACCAATGTACAAAATATTTTAAAGCTTCAATAAAATCAGTAACAAATGCTGATGCAATAAAAATCCCCTATAGTTCCCAACTTCACAGCCTGTTGCTATACTTTGTGTTAGAGGCTCCCCTCACTAGGTTTGCAATAATTAACAAGCTGTAACTCAGGTCTCTCTGCTACACTTTGAGGAAAGACAAGCCCCCCTCCACCCATAGCCTATGTGCCTAAAAACACAGCACTTCCCCAAAGGTTGAACAAAGAGACAATATGGAGGTGGGAGTAAAGTGAGATGGAGAGCTTCCCCCCTCCAGACCAAGGCACCACCAGCCCCTCCAGCACTCCAAGGACACATAACTCCCTACCTCACTATCCTCTAGCCATATAAGGGAAAATTTTCACCTCTAGGGCTTCCTATTGGCCCCTGAACCTCACTCAAACCCCGACCTCCTCCCACCGACCATCATTTCCCTGCCTAGAAAAGTACTGTATAAATTCATTTTCCCCCCACCAGGGGTGGGCTGAATTCTATTCTTCATACCCCTCCGCTGGGAGAGCTTCTCAATAAAACTTTCTTCCTACAATTATCAGTCTCCGTGTCCTGTTTTCCCAACACTTTGTATATCTGTTTGAGACAGCTAGTAAATTCATTCCATCCCTGTTGTTTATTTAGTCCTTCAGGATATCTAATTTATTTTCTCTCGTGTACTATAATCTAAAGTAGAATTGGGCATAATTTTTCTGTAATATCTTCACATGCCCATCTACTCTCTAAACTTATGAATGAAACTAAGGTAGGGAATTTATAAAGAAGAATTAAAGAGGAAAATAAATAGGAAGAAGGAATTGCTGCTCATTACATTATAAGAAGAGTGATGGTGACTAAAAAATAAATTTATTGGAATATAAACTTCTGACATTCATAAAAATGAACTTTAATTAGTGTTGAGCTGTATTTACACATACCCAAAATAAAATTGAGAAATGAAATAGATTGCTTCATGGCTTTATCTCAATCTCCACTAAAGTTTTCTTTTGCTTAGATATCTAACAACTGCTATATAATTTTTAAAATAAGTTTGTGGGGGACAAATAGCATCACTAAACTTACTCTTGATCAATATTTTAGAATATTGTTAAGAAAGCACAGTACTCTGAAATTGTATTTGTAATACAATCCATAATTTTGAGCTACTGTAAATAAAGTACTTTTGAATTTATCCAAGAAAAATCTTGTCCTTGTAGTCTATGAGCACCTGATGGGTAATTCTTCTATAATTAATCTTTAAAAAAGCTTACCAGTTGATGAATTCAAACTGATTTTTTCTAAGTAGTATAATATAGAAATGGGTATTTCCTACTGTCATTATATATTCTTGAATATGCATAAAAGGATTCTGATGAAAATTATATGACTTGCTTGGATGGCTTAACAATACTGAATGGAGATAATTGGACTAAATTTTATATGCCTGGATTCATTCAATGAAGTCTTTCCTGTGCATATAAAATAAAATTCCATTTCCAAAGCCCATATGTATACTCTACAACTCATTCCTCAAGAATCTTATTTTAAATATTGGACCATATTTACAAGAGCAAAAAATACCATTATTATCAGAAGTGGAATATATTATTTTTTAAAAAGCCTCACATATATTTAATATATGTCAAAGACTAGATTTAACATACATGTAAGTTACAGAGCATAATCAATGAATATAATGAATATTTGTATTTCCTTTCAATCTTTCAGGCCTAACCAGTGGACACTGTCTTATATTTCTCCTGTTTGGCCCATGGGTTGGGAAGCAGCTTGTAGAAAGATTCCTGGGAGGTATAGCTCACTTTCCCCATCTGTCATCCCCTGCCTTCTCTGAGGGCCTGCATAACACAATCTGGCCATCTCAAAATTCCCTTGATTGTATGTCAAAGGTCCAGTCACACATGTACACCAATTCCTACAAATGTGAATCTGACTGATTCAGTTTTATTATATGTCCACCCTTGGCCCAAACTAACCTTTCAAGGAAGATGGGGTCACAGGGTACCAGCATGGCTGCTAGGGTCATGCCTCTGGGGATTGGGGGGCAGTTCCCAAAGAAGGAAGTGCACAATGAACAAAATATACAGTTTAAAGTTGTCCACAATGAAACACCCATTTCCCATTTCCTGCTAACTGGCTTGTAGCAATCACTTACTGGAGAATAACCCAAAATTCTTGGCCTATACTCAGGCAGAGACACTAAAGCAGGTATTGGTTATGGGTATTACTGTGAAGGTCAGATATTTTGTTCCAAGCCTGTTTCTGTTGATGAAATCCAGAGAAAGCAGTGTATCCTTGTTTTGTTCCTTTTCAATTTCTCTGTTGCTTATGGTAGCAGATATGTTTCATCTGACTATTGGTCATCCCTTTCAAAAACCAATTTCTGTAGGGTGGATAAAGTTGGATTTTCTCTAATTTCCTAGTTGCTCCTTTGGTGCTTATCTGAAAACTTGAAAGCTACAGGGAAGAAATTTGCTAAGTAGTATCAGCTTGTGTCTGTGACATTGACCAAATAACATGAGCCCTTTGAGCCTCAATTTCCCCATCTATAAAATGGTGGAAATAGGCATACTCTGTGGATTACACAAATTAATGCTGATAAAGAACTTACCACGGGATCTAGGATACGGTCAACACTCAACAGTAATAAGTAAAATTTATTGAGTGCTTAGTATATTCCAGACACCATTCTATGCACTTTGTATTTTCATCTAATCCTCACAACAATCCTGTATGAAGAAGATATTCCTCTTATATCCCTATTTTTCAGATTAGGAGATTGAGGCACAGGGATGTTAAGAACTTCACCCACAATAACCTGGCTAATAATGACAAAGCCAGGATTTGAACTCAGGCAGTCTGGCCAGCATTTGTGATTTTAATGCCATGTTAATTATTGCTATCGATGTTGTTATTGTTGCTGCTGCTAGTTTTCCCTGGAAATTAGCATACTAAGGAACTTGTACTCACACAAAGACACCATTCATTATTTGGGAAACAGCACTTACTTTCACTAAAAAGCAATCAAATTTAATATATCTAGAAAAGGGCATTTTTATTATATTAATTTGTCTGTAAAGGATATTTAATATGCTCATAGATCATATTTCCCTTCCTCTAATCCTCATCCTGTCTCCAAAATATCCTGGAACTTTCAGAACTGCCTTTGGCTACTCAAGGTCCCAAAGCTGCCTCTTGCTCCATAATTACTTCTACTTTCTGTTCTTTATCAACACTTCTAATCCATTGCTGACATGCATCTCACCCACGTACTAGAACTAAATATAGCTAATTAACTTGTTAACCAACTGAGGTAGATTAATTGGTAGAATCTCAGAGAAGTGGCAATTTGAAATAAAAGCACATTAATAAATAAAGTTCTAATCTCTGACATTGTGGTAAAGTTAAGGATGAATCAGACATTAAAGGGGTCAGGGTAGAGAGGAGGACTGGCAGGGGCTGATATTATTCTGATAGTTAGTATCACACCACAGATTTCATTCTGCTAGTAGTTAGGTTATCCTGCACACAAAGTTATTTCTGGATAATGAGATAACTTCTGGGCTGTGAATTATAATGTTCCTCAAGCATTATTTTGAGTTCTCATTTGCGTAGCTGATGAGGTACATTTGGCCCTTTTCATTGAGATTATTATGTTTCCAAGTTAGCTCTTTTCCATAAGAATTGACAGTATCAACTCATAGTAGTAGGGATGGGGAATGTGATCTATCATAGTCTCTCAGTTCATGTAAGCTTGTAGGAAATGTGGATTCTGAATAATAATATAATTAGGGAGGAGCTTGAGCTTGATTAAACCAGTACAAAGCCCTTGTATTAGGTGAATACAAAATTTTGATGACATAAATTGTGTGTATAAACAGTGCATTTAAAATCATGCTTCCCATGTTAGCATTATGTCGTGCAATGTATACTTTCATTAAAAATGTATGTATAGTGCGAATATTCTTGCTGTCCTGATTTTGTGATAATCAGGGTAGGCTAAACATTTGCTATATTAAAAACCATACATGTGTCCCCAGACCTAGTTTTTCTCCCTAGGGCCTGGTTTTTGGAATGCTGGTGATAAACTAAGCCTGATTTATTATATGACCATCCTGTACGGGAAAAGATTATAACTTTGGCTATCTTTGGTCAACCTTAAGAGATATAACAGGGGGACGGATGTGGCTTGGGTGGTTGGGCGTCTGTCTCCCAAATGGAGGGCCCTGGGTTCAATCCCTGGGACCTCCTGGTAAAAAGAAAAAAAAGAAAAAAATTAAAAAAAAAGAAAAATATAGAAGGCGCATGGGCCACCAGGCCCCGTGCACGGGTACACTGCCAGGCCCTGCGAGCCACGCAGCAAGATGATGATGTAACAGGAGAGTGACACAAGGGAGAGCCAAGACAAGAAGCACTGAAAAACCAGGAACTAAGGTGGCACAGGCGGTAGGACACGTCTCTCCCACATCGGAGGTTCTGAGGAATGAATCTCAGTGAAGACAGTAGGAGAAGGATGAGAAGTGAGGGCAGGAAACGGACACAAAGTCACCCAGTGAATGGACACAGAAATAGCAAAAACCGGAGGGGTGGGTAAAAATGGATAAAAGTAAGTAAGTAAATAAATAAATCCTTTAAAAAAATGTGTAGGGGAGGAAGATACGGACTATAGTTAGTAGTAATACTTTGACGATGCTCTTTCATGATTTGTTAAATGTTTCACAACAATGCAGGGTGTTTGTGGGGGGGTGATGTGTGAGAGCCCTATGATGTTATGCATGTTTGTTTTGTAAGTTCATGATGTTTACTGAACACATATAGTTTATGTATGTTCATGTAGGAATGATATACTTCAATAAATTGTTTTTTAAAAAGTATGTATACCTTTAAAATGTATGACACAATCATGGTGTGTGGTATGCAATGTATGCAATCATGGACTTTCAGTAAATATAGATATCTAGGAATAGATGCTAATAACTAAACTTGGACCATGTTAGTCAATCCTTATGAGAACTCATGAGACAGGAGCTTTAGCACTGATGTCAAACCTATTTCAAAATGAGGAAACTGGGTCTCAGAAACGTGATTAAGTGGTTCCTCTGGAATCTTGGCTAGTCTGTCGTTGAATTGAACTCAGGTCTATTCAGGATCCCTTCTGGAGACAGTCCAGGTAGTCTTGGTATCCCCCACAGCTACTCTGACTGCTCCATGCACGTGGTAACTGCTCAACCTGTATATATGTTTCAACTCACTCCTTCATGTATATTTCTAGCTATATTTCTTGCCAAATTCTGTCTGCCTCTTTGTACTAAAAGAGTACACTGTACTCTTTTACACTGTAAATGAAAGCACACATCATATTTTTTCTCTCCTCTAAACTTTTGCTCACGATGTCCTCCCTACTTGGAATACCTTTCTGTCTGATCAAATTCCTGACCTCTTCTTCCCCCTTTTTGCCTAAGTGACTCCTGTTCTGCTGTTAAGATTAAACTCAGTCGCCATCTCCTCCAAAAAGCTTTACCTGATTCCCTGTGGGTGTCCTAGACTTTTCCTTAGCTCATTGTATTGCAACCATCTTTTTTGTGTGTGTTTGGTTCCACTTACTAGACAGTGGGGAAGCTCCAGAGCAGAAATTGCGTCTTAGGCACTGTTATATCCTCACACCTGGCACATTGCCTCAAACTTCTTTGTTAAATAAAGGAGAATTAAGGACACAAGAACTTTGAAGATATGCTACCTAGAGAAGGACTAAAACTAAGATGTAAGGAGTACCTCCTTTGAGTTAGCCTCAGAGGATGCAAGTGAATAAGACATAACCCACCCTCAAGGTGCTCATGATTTAGTGGATGAGGTGGACAAATAACAAGCAATGGTGGGCACAGGACATTCAAAAAGAATTCCTAAGTCAGAAGAATATTATGGTCATTATTTAGAGCACATTTCTTAAAGAAAAAATGTGGAAAGCACATCTACCCCAAATAATCGTGTTTATTCATTTAATAATAAAATACATGTACTACTATTTTAATGTATCGTATATTATGTAGCATCTTTGAAAACTGACATTACAAAAGGATGAGATAAAAATAGATAAAAATAGAATTTCTTGGATTTTCTTCCCACACCCGGGAGTTCTTTGTATATATTCTGCTGTGGAGACCACTTGTATAGAGAAGCAGTTCTTACATAAGAACTACTAGGAGCCCTTGTGGAAAATGCACATTCACAATCTCCTCCTCAGGCACTGGATTTAGTGGAGATAAGGTAAGAGTAGGAATCTGTAATTTTTAGACACACTTCAGGTGATTTTGATGTGGAGGTTCCACTGACTGCATTTTGAGAAACATTTTTTTTTTTTTTTTTTTTTTGTAGAGCAAAGACAGTGCTTTGAAGCCACCACTTATGAAAATATGAGTTCATCTTAGGATTCCTCTCTTAGTAGGGTTCATAAGGCTCTTACAATAGAAACCACTGTGAACAGATGTGTAACAGTTATCTACTGCTGTGTAACAAACCATGCCAAAACTTAGTGGATTGAAACAAAAGTCATGCTCATGACTCTGTGGGTCACCACTTTGGTCAGCCTCAGCTAGGTCATTCTTCTGCTTGTTTTGCCTGGCGTCATTCATTGCAGCTTCAGCCACCTGGCAGGTAACTGAGGGCAGTTTGGTCTAGGGAGCCTCAGCTGGGATGCTTTGTCTTTGTTCCTGTGTCTTATCATCCAGTAGGCTAACCTGGGCTTCTTCACTTTGTGGTCTCAGGGCAGCAAGAAAGGGCAAGCATAAGCACTTTTAAAGTCAATGTCCCATTGGCTCAGAGTCAATGTGGAAGTGTATCACATCAGGGCTGTGTATTTCACCAGAACTGCTGTAACAATTAATCATAATGGACCCATTTTTTAATTTAGACCACTTACAACATTTAATCAATTTCTTATTAAGTTAAAATATAATCTACAGAAATTTTGCTGATGGTACTTCAAAAACAAGTGTTTTCTGAAAATAATTGAGGAGGCATCAATTTCATACTCCTAGCTGCCTCTGCTTCAAATAGACACAACAAGGAGATGTAAAAAAAATCATGACCTAGGCCAAAAAACCTTTTCTGCTTTAGCGGTTTATTTTTATTTTTATTTTTTTTATTAGAGAAGTTGTGAGCTTACAAAACAATCGTGCATAATGTGCAGACTTCCCATATATCACCCCTCCATCAACACCTTACATTGATGTGGAACATTTATTACAGATTATGAAAGAACAGGATCAGACTATTACCACTAACTATGGTCCATAGTGTACACTTGGTATATTTTTTCCATATACCCCTATTATTAACATTATGTTTAGGATTGTACATTTGTTATGGTTCATAAGAGAACACTCTCATATTTGTACTGTTAACTACCGTTCATCTTCCCCTATATGGTTCACTGTGTTATAAAGTCCCATGCCTTGTACAGTCTATTCAAAGAGTACACTCAGTCACTCTCAGTTTCATCAAAGAATTGTGCAGTCATCTCCCCAGTAAACATTAGAACATTTTCCTTAGTCCAAAGGAAAAAATCCCACACCCATTATTGACCCTTAGTGTTGATATAGTACTTACTTTGATATTGATGCATGAATATTACAATATTGCTGCCAACTATAGTCCATAAATTAAATTAATTGTATTTTCCCATGCATCACTATATTCTTACCACCTTGTAATAGTGACATATATTTGTTCTAGTTCATAGAAGAGCATTCTTATATTTGTATTATTAACCACAATCCTCATCCACCTTTGGGTTTACTATGTTATTCATTCCCTAGATTGCTCTCTAGCTCTCTTTCAGTTGACATTTATATCCCAAGACTACCTCTTTCAGCCACAATCCCATTTATAAACCAACCATGTTAGTTATACTCACTATAATGTGTTGCCATCAACTCTATCCATTTCCACACTTTTACAGTTGAGCTAATTGAAAATTCTATATACATTAAGCATCAGTACCCCTTCTCAATCCTCATCCTATCTCCTAGTAACCAATAGTCTAGGTTTTAACTCCATGTGTTTATTTTTCATATTTAGTTCATATTAGTGATGCCATATATTTGCCCTTTTGTGTTTGGCTAATTTCACTCAGCATAACGTCCTCAAGGTTCATCCATGTTCTCACATGTCTCAATTTCATTTCTTCTTACAGCAGCATAGTATTCCATCATATGTATATACCACAATTTGTTTATCCATTCATTGGTTGATAGACCAGGGTTGTTTCCATCTTTTGGCAATTGTGAATAATGCTAAGAATATCAGTGTGCAAATGTCTGTTTGTGTCACGGTTTTCAGTCCTTCTGGATATATTCTTAGTAGAGGAATTGCCAGATCATAGGGCAGTTCTATATTTAGCTTCCTGAGGAACCACGAAACTGTCTTCCACAGAGGCTGCACCATTTTACATGCAACACCAACAGTGAAGGAGTGTTCCTATTTCTCCATATTCTCTCCAGCACTTGTTTTCTGTTAGTTTTTTTTTTTTTTTTTTCAAATAATGGCCATTCTATGAGGATGAGATGATATCACATTGTAGTTTTGATTTGCATTTCCCTAATAGCTAGTGATATTGAACATTTTTTTTCATGTGCTTTTGGCCATTTGTATTTCTTCTTGGGATAAATGCCTTTTCACTTTCTTGACAAAGTTCTTTGAAGCACAAAAATGTTTAAATTTGAGGAAGTTCCATTTATCCATTTTTTCCTCTCATCGCTCATGCTTTCAGGGTAAGGTTTAAGAAACCAGCACCTACCACCAGGTCTTGAAGTTGTTTCCCTACATTTTCTTCTAGGAAATTTTATGGTTCTCGATTTTATATTTAGGCCAAAGAAGTGGTTTATGAAACCCTGTGTGTGGAGCTGGACAAGCAGAGAAACTGTGTGGTGAGCTGGAGAATGTGTCTATTTTCATGTGGTACAAGCTTTTAAATATATTTGGGTTGAAAGAATATTAATCATCAGGGAAATGGAGCTTTGTGCTCTGCAGTTAGTAACTACTTAGGATTTTTAAATGAAAAAGCTACAGGGAAAAAACAAAAGCTAAAACATAATTGGATTTTTGGGGTAGCTTAGGGGAAATTTATTTCATCTTAGCCATTGTAGGAAAGCATTAGAGTTTTCATCCACATGCATTTGTTTAATCTAGAAAGCTGTTAGCATAAATATGAACATCTATTTAGTCAATCAAGTATTCAGTAATAGTTATATCTTAGCATCTCTATATGCAAGGTACTGATTGTATTAAATATGACATTCAAACTAAAATACATAAAATAGCTGATAGTTAAATTATGACAAAGGCAAACCATCCCAATTCTTGCTTTTTAAAGCTATGTTTATAACTGGGAAATTGACTACATTAGGAATTGGTGGGAACCATTCATTTCATTGTGTCTCTGAAAAAAAATTTTTTTTTAATCTTTTTTTGTTCTTCTGGATAAATCCCTAAGTCCACACTCACAGTATTCTAGATATCTATTCATGGTCCCAGGTTAAACACACTTGGTAAGAGTAGGGAAACCTTTAAATTGTTTATATAACACATGTGTTTAATCAGATATCTAAATGCTAAAGTTGTCTCCATTCTAAAAGACTTTTTTTTTTTTTTTTTTTTTTTTAATATTCCTGCCTCCCTTTTATTTCACAAGGGTTTATTAAGACTATGTTTGTATAGTACAAAATGAAAAACATCTTGGTGATTACCTAATTTATTTGCTCCATATAGACATCAGGACCAGAACATCGTGTCTCAGAGGACACTCTTTTATCACTTTTAAGTGAAGTAACATCAGTAAATGGGAACATGGATTCAAAGCTGTCTGATCCCATAGAAATCATCCCTACAAAGCTGATAAACAGGGCATCAAAACAAACACAAGATGAAGGAGTTATTGCCTCAGAGCTAACGGACCTCATTTAAGGGTGATGCTTCCTCAGCTTTCCTTTCATAGTGGTCAGATATAACCCTCAGTCACATTTCATAGGATTTTTCCCGTGTTGAAGTCTCTCTCCCCTTTCATCCCTCCCTCCCTCCCTTCCTGCTTCTCTGTTCTATTGGAATCAGTTTTGACCATGATTCAGCTGGGTGCAATGTATACATACTTTAATGATGCTGAGTAGTACACCTGCAACCTATATTTACTGAGGGCCTACTGTGTGCCAAGCGTATTTTCAGGGGCTGGGGATATGGCTATGGAACATGACAAAGTCCCTGACCTTAAGGGAACAACATTTTCTTGGGAGGGACAGATAATATATAATGTGATAGATTGATGAGAACCATAAAGAAAGTAGAAAGTAGAGTTAAGGGATAATGTGATGGCAGTTGTTATTTTAGCTTGGATGGCTAGAGAATGCTTCTGTGAGGGGGTGACATTTTGGCATAAAACTGAACAAAATGAGTAAGCCATGTGCAAATTTAGGGGAGAAGGCACAGGGTACAGCAAAGGCATAGTCTAAGGTGTGAGCCTGCTTGTAGTCCAGTGAAGAGGAGAGAGGAACAAGAATCCAGTCCTGGGGGCTCTTGCAGGCTGCGATAGAGTTTGGATCTGATTCTAAATGTGCAGGGAGCCACAGGAATGATATGATCTGATTTACATTTTAATGATTCCTCTTGAGAGCCTCACTTTAGCTAATTATACTAGTAGCTCCCACTCATTGAGCAATTGCTTCCTAAAAGCCATTGTTTAGCTCTACATATTATTTCATTTAATTCTCACACCAACCCTATCAGATATATAGGATATTTTGAGAAATGGAAGTGTGAAGGGTTTAATGAACAATTTAACTCTGCTAGTATTGGATGGAGCCCAGGACTGGCTGGCTCTGATGCCCATGCTCATTCAAACATGGTGCTGCTTCTCCTTCTACATAAGGAGCCTTGCAGGGACTGCGTAACCAAATCCAAAGGAACATTTCAGTAAGTCAAGGATGCAGTGAGTGAGGGTTGGTTGTGCCTCTTTGCTACTTGTTGGATGATTGTTTTCTTCCCTAAAGGAGCCTGGAGAGAATGGACTAGAGATAGGAAGCATCTAGGTATTGACAGCAGAGAAGGATCCTGGCTCCAGAACCTTGGGTCCACCA
Source organism: Tolypeutes matacus (assembly GCA_026826555.1). Taxonomy (NCBI): domain Eukaryota; kingdom Metazoa; phylum Chordata; class Mammalia; order Cingulata; family Chlamyphoridae; genus Tolypeutes; species Tolypeutes matacus. Next base: position 38,033,705 of record JAKSZT010054487.1, on the reverse strand, counting down.
CACCAGCCTTGAGAGGTTTAAGAATGTTGCATGGGAGAAAAATAAACCTCTCTCTTATTTTAGGAGGTCTCTTTAACAGCTGCTGAGTCTAGATTCTAAACATTACAGAGCATAAATACCTTGAGAGCAAAGCTTCCATTTTGTATTCTTTTGTGATCAGCTGTCACTCCTGATTCCAGTCTTTATGTTGTCGGTGTCAAGTATGCTCTTAAAACATTTAAGTATATTTTCCAAACATCTATTTCTATTTGTGTCAAGGTGATATGTACATAGCTGTACATGTCTGAATAATACCATAAAACTCTTCATAAAAATAGCTGTCTTCTGCTTCCATAGTCTCCCCAGCCTACCTCATTTCCCAAAAGCAAACCCTTCTAATACTTTCAGCTGTTTATATCTGGCTTTTATTTACTTATTTCCAAATAATATGCTTACATTGCTCTTTCTTGATTTTTCAATTTTTGATACAATCGACTGACTTCCAGCTTTGGCATTTGAAGATTTAGCTCCCCGAACACACACCCTCACTCACACACATATACACAGATTTCTTATACTTCATCTTCTCAATGTATTTATATTGCTATTTTGGCCTAAATCATCATTCATTGTTTACATTATTTCATAAATTATTTTGTTCTATAGCCATAATAAGACTGTCCTTCCCAAATACTTCCAAAAATCTACTTCTCGTCAATCTTATGGCTACAAGCCTGGTCCAAGACACCCCCACTTCTTGTCAAACTATCAACATAGCCTCTGAGCTGGTCTTCCTACTTCTGCCTTTGCCCACCCACAGTTAATTTTCAACAGAGCAGTCAGAGGGAGCTGCGAAACCCTTAAATCAGATCCTATGCTAAAATGGCTTCCCATCCACTGAAAGTAATGACCCTGGAGGGAGCACAGCCTGCCCCCGCCCACCTCTTTAGTCTCACATCATTTTCAATCACTTATACCACTCTCCTTCAACGATGCTATTCCTCAGAAATGCCAAATGTACTTCCCCCTTCAAAGCCTGTATATTTATTTCCTTTCCTGGGGCAGTCTTCCTTCAGATACTCCATGGCTCAATCCTTCACTTCCTTCAAGTCTTAGTGCAAAGGTTGTATAAAATATACCTCCTTCTCCTCCACATCCCTTTTCCTCCTAATCTTGCTTTTGCTTTAATTTTATCTGACCTATGATATGTTTACTTGATATTTGTATATTGTCTGTACATATATACTCTAATAAGCTCCGCGAGGGTAACCATGTTGTCTGTTTTACCCACTGCTTTATTCCCTGTGCTTCATCAATGCCTGGCACATAATAGGTGTTAGTTACATCTTTGTTGGATGAATGAATGATTGATTGAAGGGATGAATTGTTCATATTTGAGCCATTTCAGTAAGCCATTTCCTATCTCCAGTCCATTCTCTCCGGGTTCCTTTAGGGAAGGAAACAATCATCTAGCAAGTAGCAAAGAGGCACAACCAAACCTTACTCACTGTATCCTTGACTTACTGAAATGTTCTTATAATTTTTCATTTCTTGTACAACTGTTTATCTCTTCCATTGATAATAGTGCTTTAGGTTGTTAGATTACTTGGTTTTCTATGTATTTAATCAGCTTAGGCTAAGTTATGCTGAGGTAACAAATAACCCCCAAATCCCAGAAGCTTATAATAACTGTTTATTTCTTATTCTATTCTATTCCACTTTAGAGTGGTTGCTGGTATCCTTCAGGTTCCCTTTTACCAGGACATAGGATGAAGGAGCAGGGCTTGTATAGGATCTACTGACCTCCAGGCAGATAGAAAATATCAAATGGAAAAAACATGTGATGGCTTTTAAAATTTCCACACAGGAATGACTATGCAACTTTTGCTCTCATTGCATTAGCCAAAGCAGGGTACATGGCCATCCCTGACACCAGTGGTACAGAAAATATATACCTCCCCTGGGGAAGAATACCAGGGAGACATAACAAATATTTTTGAACAAATAATGCTCTCTACCACAGTCTCATTACTTCTTTTCTAAGCCCTCTTGCTAGGAAGGCATCTATTCGATATGATTAAACACAACAGGTAATTTTCTTTTGGAGGTGTTTCTCCTAGAGCAGCTGTCCTCAGTTTGGCCTGGTTGCTTTCTAGTCCTACATTTTATCCTAGAAATTCATTTTATCCTAGAATTTCCCTTCACTATTCTTGGAATTTTCCTCTTCATCTTTCGTACATTTAGCCCCCTAGCTCCTAGAATTTCTCCTTCTTAGTGGCCTTTCTAGTTTTAGTGGAGCACATCTTACAGTTGCTTCCTGAGATTAAAAGCTTCTGGGCAGTAAATTTTTGAGAACTTTCATTTTGGTTAGTGTCCTTGTTTTATCCTCACACTTGATTAATCATATCTCTAAGTTACCCATCATTCTACCTGAGAATACTGTCTACAAATTATACATTCTAGGTTATAAATAATGTTATCTGAGCATCTTGGAGGCATCATTCTATTTGCTTCTAGTAACCAACGTTGAGTGCCTGAGGCTATCCTGATAGAAATGTTTTGAATGCTAATCTTCTCTCATCCCACCCCACAAGCTTTCAGGATTTTCTCTTTTTCCCTGGTGTTGTGGGAAATTTCATGATACTATATAAAATCATCTGATTTGGTCAGGAACATATAATCAACTGTAGATGTTTCAAGAAGAAAAAGATTTAATATGATTTATAAGTTTATACAAAACTGGAACTCTGGGGGGTGAAGGTGAGGGAGTGGAGATCTCATAGGAAGGCCACAGCTATTGATCTTACCTCTTTTAACACCAAAGCAAATCATTCTCAAGAGGAATCCAAAACTGTGGGAAAATCTACACCTGCCAAATACCCATAAGCCTCTCCTCAGCTGCTACCTATAATGGCTTTTCCTTTTCTCTGCCTTCCTTATCTCTTGTGACTGCTTATCATCAGTAAAATTCAACTGAAATCCTGAGGAAAGAAAGCCTGGGCAATATAGTTTCTTGGTTATGCCTCTAGTAAAGGAATGAACTTAGAAAGTTGGTGATGAAAGTGTTTCGGCATATCTGCCTTGATGTGCAGCTTTATTTATTCTGCTTGCACTTGCTGGGATTTTCCAATCTGAAAACTCATGTTATGGGAAATTTTATTGGATTCCTTATTTGATAACTTTCTTCTATTTTCTTGGTTATCTCTTTCAGGAACTCTTATTAATAAAATGTTGAAACTACCGGAGAGCTTCATTTTCTTAAGTATACTCTCCTCTTTTCCTTCTCTTCTTTGTATTCCATTTTCTGAGAGATTTCTCAAGTTTTCCAACACTATATTAAATTTTCAGATTTTCTTGTATCATATTTTTTTTAAATTCCAAGAGAAATTTTATGTTCTTAGACTATTGCTTTTATTTTAATAGCATTCATTTCATGCAGATATTAATTTCATCATATTTAATATATTAATGATAACTGTTCTTACAAATTTGCTCTACTCCATGAATTATCTGTTTCCTTTTTGTGGTTGTTACTGGTGCTATTCACTAATATTTCCACAATTGTTTCTAAGCACATGTAATATTGTGTTTTTGGCTTCTTTATTGTTGGGTGGGGCCATGTGAATAGTTTAGGTCAATTAGTACTGAGCGGAAAGGATGTGGGTCACTTTTAGGCCAGAGATTTAACTACTCATTCCAGGCCTTCCAGCATCTTTTCCCTCATTCTCTGGCATGGTGCTCACCCAGGTTTGAGAGGGTGGCTGCTCCATAAGTCTAGACCACTGAGTTACTATGATGTGCCTCCTACCAACCCATGGCAAACACATAGCATGAGTGAAAAGTAAACCAATGCTATTTCAGAGCACTGAAATTTTGATATTGTTTGTCCGGCAACATAATTAAGTCCATTCTCACTAATTGGAATAGGCTCACAGTTTGGTTTGTTTTGGTTTTGTCTTTATTGTTATAGAAATTCCTCAAATATCTGGTGATCCTTGGCTATCCTTTCTTACCTGTGGCTCTAAAAACATTCTACATAGCAGACCTGGGTAGGCTTTCCCCTAGGATGACTTTGCAGGGATAGGGCTGTATCTGCATGCCTTTTAGCTTAGATTAGCTAGTGTCTCCAGAGGAATTCTCCAATAATCTTGTGGAGTGGGAGAGGCAGAGGTATAAATTTGGATTCCAGCTTCCTAAAAACCAAGAAAGGAAAGTGGGCTATTAGTTCTTACTCTGTAGTCAGTGCATTTTTCTATAATCTCCCTATTTTCAGCCTGACTTTTCACCCCTTTTCTCCACTTTGTCTTGTGTCTTTGGGACTGGCATCTCTCTAATTTCTCCAGAGAATAAACCTTCTCTTTTCTTCAAGGGCTGGCAAGGGGTTTGTTGTCTGGCTTCACAGGATAGGGATAGGATTTGAGTCCTAACTTTTTAATTATAGATTTTCAATCTGTCCTATTTCTATACCATCCCTCATCCCAGGACATGTTCCAAAATTATCTGGCACCTTAAAATCCAGGTATTATCTCCTGCAGCTGCTAAAATTTCAGCTTTTTATGTTTCAAAAAATTGTTGACATTCTTAATTTGTAGTTGTCTTCTCTCCTGTTCTTTGTCATTGTGGATTTACACCTTTTAAAATGGTTTTGGTGCTGTAATAGTTCTATTTGAGGAAGAAATGCAGATAACTGTGTCATCAATTTTATATTTTCACTAGCTGTCCTATCTAATGCGTACTTAATAAACTTGGCTTAAAGCTTCTACCAGTCTTCTGCAAAATCACAACTCTGATTGCATTTTATGTTATCCAGCTGTTTGTATACCAAGATTATCATTGCCTGATTATTGTACTACAAAGCAAAAGGAAAAGAGAATGGAAAAAGTTTTGTTGAGTGAAACCCTATTTGGAACTTTGCTATGTACTTTAATCTTTATTGAGGTATAATTCAACTTTTTTCCCCATTTTTTTCTTTGTTAGAGAAGTTGTGGGTTTACAGAACAATCATGCATAAAATACAGGATTCCCATACACCATCCCGCCACCAACTTGCACTGGTGTGGAATATTGGCTGGGGATTAAACCTGAGACTTCAATGTGGGAAGCCGATGCTCAAACACTGAGCCACATCAGCTTCCCTGAGTTGGCTCCTTCATTTGTTTTGCTTGTTTTTTTTTTTTTTCAGGAGGCACTGAGACCTCCCATGAGGGAGGCAGAAGCTCAACTATTTGAGCCACATTCTCTCCAGCATATTTTTGTAGTTGCAGTATTAAAGTCCATGGTTTAACTTAGGGTTCCCTGTTTGTATAGTGTAGTTCCATGAATTTTTTAAAAAAATCTTTTATTCTGATACCATATATATAATCTAACATTCTCCCTTTTAATCATATTCAGTTTATATATTTCAGTACTATTAATTGCATACACAATGTTGCACTACCATCACAATCATCCATTACCAAAACATTTCCATCATTCCAAAAAAGATCTCTGTATATTTTAAGCCTTAACCTCCCATTCCCTATCCCCACCCCATCCCTGTCCCCTGGTAACCTGTGTTCTAGATCCAGACTCTATGAGTTTGCTTATTCTAATCATTTCAAATCAGTGAAATCACACAGTATTTGTCCTTTTGTGTCTGGCTTATTTCATGCAACATTATGTCTTCAAGGTTCATCCATGTTGTCACATGTATCAGGACTTCATTCCTTTTTACAGCTAATATTCCATTGAATGTATATACAACATTTTATTCATACATTCATTGATTGATGGACACTTGGGTTGCTTCCATCTTTTGGCAATTGTGAATAATGCCACTATAACTATCCATGTGCAAATATCTGTTTGAGTCCCTGCTTTCAATACTTTAGGGTATATACCTTGTAGTGGGATTACTGGGTCATGGTAGTTCTACACTTAGCTTTCTGAGGAACTACAAACCTGTCCTCCACAGTGACTGCACCATTTTACATGCCACCAGCAAAGAATTAGTGTTCCTATTTTTCTGCATCCTTTCCAACACTTGCAATTTTCTGTTTTTTGTTTGTTTGTGTTTTGTTTTAATAGCAGCTATTATAATAGGTGTGAAATGGTATCTCATTGTGGTTTGGGGATTTGTATTTTCCTGATGGCTAATTATGTTGAGAATCTTTTCATATACTTTCTGGCCATCTTTGGAGAAATGTCTATTCAAGTCTTTTGCCTATTTTTAAATTGGGTTGTCTATTTGTTATTAAGTTGAAGTATTTTTTAATATATTCTGAATATAAAACCTTTATTGGATATGTGGTTTCCAAATATTTTCTCCCATTGTGTAGGATGTCATTTTACTTTCATGCTAAAGTTCTTTGAGGCACAAAAATTTTTAATTTTGATGAGGTCCTATTTATCTATTTTATGTTTTGTTGCTTGTGCTTTGGGTGTAAAGTCTAAGAAACTAATTGCATAACACAAGATACTGAAGATGCTTCCCTAAATTTTTTTCTAGGAATTTGATATTCTAACTCTTATATTTAGGTCTTTGATCCATTTGGAGTTGATTTTTATATATGGTGTGAGATAGGGATTCTCTTTTTCTTTCCAAATGGAGATCTACTTTTCAGCACTATCTGTCAAAGAGCCTATTCTTTTCCAATTGAATGGTCTTTGCCACCTTGTCAAAAATCCATTGGCCGTAAATGTGAGGGATGAATTCTGAGCTTCTCAATTCCATTCTATTGGTCTATATGTCTTTCCTCTTTCCTTGAGCCAAAACCATGCTGTTCTGGTTATTGGGGCTTAATAATAAGTTTTAAAATAAGGAAGTATGAGTCCCCCAACTTCTTTCTTCTTTTTCAAAATGTCTTTGGGTATTGGGGCTCCTCACCCTTCCATATACATTTGATAATTGGCTTTTCCATTTTTGAAAGGAAGGTTGTTGGAATTTTAATTGGGATTGCATTGAAGCTATAAATTGCTTTAGGTAGTATTGACATTATACAATATTTAGTCTTCCTATCAATGAACATGGAAAGTCTTGTTTAATAGCAATATTTTGTAGTGTTCTGTGTACAAGTTCTTTACCTCTTTGGTTAGATTTATTCCTAGATATTTGATTCTTTTAGTTGTGAATGGAATTTTTCTCTGGATTTTGTTTTCTGATTGTTCATTGCTTATGTTTTGGGAATGCTACTGATTTTGGGTTGTTGACCTACCCTGCCACTTGGCTGAATTCACTTATTAGCTCTAGGTGCTTTTGTGTGGATTTTTAAGGATTTTTTGTATATAGGATATCATCTGCAAATATGGAAAGTTTTACTCCTTCCTTCCCTTCTTTAATGCCTTTTATTTCTTTTTGCTGCCTAATTGCTCTAGCAAGAATTTCCAGTACAATATTGTATAGCAGTGATGACTGTGGGCATCCTTTGTCTTGTTCCTCATCTTAGAGAGAAAGTGCTCAGTCTTTTACTCCTAAGTAGGATATTAGTTTTGGGCTTTTTGTATATGCTCTTTATCATGTTACAGAAGTTTTCTTCTATTCCTAGTGTTATAGGTGTTTTTATCATGAAGTGGTGCTGGATTTTGTCAAATGCATTTTCTGCATCATTTGAGATGATCCTTTAGTTTTATTCCTTCATTCTGGTAATGTGATATAATACCTTAATTGATTTTCTCATGTTGAACACCCTGCATAGCAGGGATAAATCCCATTTGATCATGTATGTAATTCTTTTAATATGCTGTTGAAATCAGTTTGCTAGTATTTTCTTGAATATATCTGTATCTATATTCATAAGTGATATTGATCTATAGAGTTCTTTTCTTGTGGTTTCTTTATCTGGTATGAGGGTGATGTTGGCTTTGTACAATGAATTAGGGGGATGTTTTCTCTTCTTCAACTTTTTGGTAGAGTTTGAACAAAATAGGAGTTAAGTCTTCTTAGAAGATTTGGTAGAATTCCCCTGTGAAGCCATCAGATTCTGAGCTTATCTTTGTTGGGATTTTTGATTACTGTTCAATCTCTTAACTATTAATTGGTTTATTGAGAGCATCTATTTCTTCTTGAGTCAGTTTGTATGTTTCTAAAAATATGTCCATTTCATCTAGCTTATCTAATTTATTGGCATACAGTTGTTTATAATATCGTCTAAGAGTCCCTTTTATTTCAGCGGTGTTGGTAGTAATGACCCTCTTTATATTACCATTTTTATTTATATGTATCTTCTCTCTTTTCTTTGTAAGTCTAGCTCAATGTTTGTCAATTTTTAAAATCTTTTCAAAGAACTTACTTTTGGTTTTGTTGATTATTGTCTTTTTTTGTTTTGTTTTCTATTTCATTTATCTCCATTCCAATTTCTGTTATTTCCTTCATTCTGCTTGCTTTGGGTTTAGTTTGCTCTTCTTTTACTATTTCTTCCAGTTTCAAGGTTAGGTCTCTGATTTGAAGAATTTCTTCTTTTTTAATGTAAGCATAAAGAGCTATAAATTTCCCTTTCAGCACTGCCTTCACTGCATCACTAGTTTTTCACTAGTTTTGATATGTTGTGTTCTCATTTTCATTCATCTCAAGATATTTACTTATTTCCCTTGTAATTTCATTTTCATTTGCCTCAGCATAGTCTCTAATAATGCTTATGGTTTCCTGTTTAACCCATTGACTGTTTAAAGTATATTGTTTAATTTCCACATATTTTTAAAGTTTCCATTTCTCTCTTTGTTATTGATTTCTAGCTTCATTCCATTGTGGTCAGAGAATATACATTGTATGATTTCAATATTTTTTAATTTAATGGACATGTTTTGTGACCCAATATATGGTCTATCCTAGAAAATGATCATGTGCAATTAAGAAAAATGTGTATTCTGTTTTTGTTGGGTGAAATATTCTATATTTGTCTGTTAGGTATTGTTGGTTTAGAATATCATTTAAGTTTTGAACTTCGTTATTGATCTTCTAACTAGATGTTCTATCCATTATTGAGAGTCAAGTGTTAAAGTTAATCTTCCTGTTGAATTGTCCCCTTTATCAGTATATTATGACCATCTTTGTCTCTTGTAACTGTATTTGACTTATAGTCTATTTTATCTGATATTACTATAGCTACTCCAGCTCTTTTGGTTCCTAACTGTCATGGTGTATATTTTTCTATCCTCAACCTGCTTATATCTTTGAAATTATGGTGAGTTTCCTGCAGACCGCATAGAGTTGAGTCATATTTTTTTTTATCCATTCTTCCAATTTCTGTCTTTTGACTAGAGAGTTTAATTCATTTACATTTAAAGTCACCACTGATAATTCAGGGCTTTCTTCTGCCATTTCAATATTAAGCCTTTGTAAATATTAAACCTTTTTTTGTTCCTCACTTCTGTTAATGCCAACATTTATATTTCAGTTTAATTTTTATGTTTGCCATATTGAGTGCCTTCCCAATTCAATCTGGATATTTTTTCATCTATTTTCTTTGTGATTACCATGGGGTTAAAATTTAACATCTTTAAGTATTTAACAACATATTTGGTTTGATACCACCTTAACTTCAATAGTATGCACATATACTTTTCCTAAATCCTTCTGTAGCCCCACCATTTTTGTACTTGTACCACTTATATCTTTGTACATTTTATGTCCAACAACTTAGATTTATCATTACTTTCATGCCTTTGTGTTTTAACACCTGTAGGAAGAAAGAAATGGAGTTACATACCAAACAATCCAATCCAATAATTCTGGCATTTATAATTACCCAAATGGGTAACTTTACCACAGGTCTTTATTCCTTTATGCCCCTCTGAACCCTGTCTAGTGTATTTTCTTTTCAGTATGAAGAACTCCATTTAGAATTGCTTGAAGGGCAAGTACAGTGGTGATGAACTCCCTTAGATTTTGTTTATCTGGGAATGTCTTAATCTCTCCCTCATTTTTGAAAGAAAGTCTCACCAGATATAAAATTTTAGGTTGACACTTGTTTTCTTTCTGCACTGTAAATATTTTAACCCCTGCCTTCATGCTTCCATGGTTTCTGTTGAGAAACTGGCACTTAATATAATTGTGACTCCCTTGTATGTAACACATTTCTTTTTCTCTTGCAGCTTTCAGAACTCTCTCCTTTTCCTTTGCATTTGATAGTGTGATCAATATATTCCTGAGTCTGTTTTTCTTTATGTTCATCCTGTTTGGTATTCACGGAGCTTCTTGGATGTGCACATTCATGTTTTTGCTAAGTTTGTGAACCTCTCTGTCATTATTTCTTTGAATATTCCCCCTCTGCCCCTTTCTGTCATTTTATACATTCTGTAATTTCCCATAACGTGTATAGTGGTACACTCGATGGTGTCTCAAAGATGTCTTAGGCTATTTTCATTTTTAATATTTCTTTTTTCTTTCTGATCATCAGCCTGACTCATTCGAGTGTCTTGTCTTCAAGTTTACTTGTTCTTTCTTCTGCCAGCTCCAATCTGCTCTTGAAACCCTCCTGGGCATTTTTCATTCTAGTTAATATGCTCTTCAATTCCAATAGTTCTGTTTGGTTCCTTTTACAATTTCTATCTCTTTACTAAGACCCTCATACTTCTCAGTCATTGTTTTACCAATATTCTTTATTTTCTTTCCCGTGTTTTTCTTCATCTCCTTGAGCACATCTAAGATCATTTTTAAAAAAGATTTATTTATTTATTTATTTATTTATGCCCCCCCCCCACTGCTTGTGCTCATTGTGTCCATTTGCTGTGCATTTTTCTGTGTCTGCTTGTCTCCCTTTGTTGCATCATCTTGTTGGGCCAACTCGCTCACCGCGCCATGCCAGCCAGCTTGCTTTCACCAGGAGGCCCCAGGAATTGAACCCGGGGCCTCCCATATGGTAAACAGGAGCCCAACCAATTGAGCCACAGCTGCTTCCCGATCATTTGTTTTTAAAGGCTTTGTTTGGTATGTCCACATTTTCATCTTCATTATGTTTTATATATTTTTACATATTTCCTTCCACGGGATGGGCCATCATTTCCTGTTTCTTTGTCCTGTACTTTTTGCACACTGTATATTTTAATATTTTTAAGTAACTCTGGGATTTATTCCCTGAAATTTTTTTTTTTTTAAATAGCAGGTGATAAGACAAATTTTCTTGAACTTCAGTGCTCCTATCAGGAAGGTCTGTGCAAGCTGAATGCAGTGTGCAGTGTTTGCCCTTTCTGTGTCTCTGTCTTGTCTTTGGCTTTTGCTTGTTAGTTGTTTTGGAGTTCCCCTGTTTAGAGGAGTCTGGTTGTCCCCATGTTTCCCAGGAGACAGATGTCTCTTTCTCCTGAGTATATGAAGTGGATGGGCCTTTGCCCTAGATTGTCTGCCTCTAGTTTCTTACACTCCTTTCATTGTCTCAAGCTGCTTTAGCCTGGAGAGCAAATCCTGGAAGGAGGGTCATCCCAGAGAGGACTTTGCCCTAGTCAGTCTTTCCCAGCCAAAACAGGACCAGGGACCCATGACAGGGTTGCAGACTGGTTCCATAATGCCCTGGGGAAGGGATCAGGAAGGGTGCCGAGATCTTCTTGGACAGCTTCTAAGAGCTGAGCTTTCCTAGCCTGCCTAGCAAATGCAGCCCTTCAATTAATTGTCCCCAGCAGCCCTGAGGAAGCACAGCATCTTTAAGTCTCTACCACTACTACTCCTGTCCAGGTGGGTTGAAACAATGGCTACCCTCAGAGCTGGGCCCCCAGCAATCGAAGTTCGCTAATCAAAAGCTGTGATCAGGGATTGGCTGTGCCCACCCCTAGTCTTTGCTAAGAGTTTTTTAATGTCTCTTTCTGTCACCAGTGAGTTAGCCAGGAGCCGGATCCTGCCAGGGCTTGCAGTGAGAGTAGGGGGTGGCTACTAGCCACCATGTGGAGAGAGCAATTTATCAGCCTTTACTCCCTGCTCTTGCCTGGATGTTGTACAGTGTTCTTCTGGTCTCTGGAGTTTTATTTTATTTTTTTTTTTAAGTTTACATTTCACTTTTATTCTCAGGTTGAGCAGTGTTATAGAGCTTTAAGTGTTTACCTGATCTTCACTTGGAGAGGGCTTACAGAGGTCAGGAGGGAGGGCTCCAGGCTTTTTCACATATGTAAATCTAGAGTCTATGTCAAAGACGACACTGGAAAGAGCCTTTTGGCATGGCTCCCCATTTTGCAGGGAATAAGCAGCTGTCCTACTATGAGAAATGATTGTGACAGAACACCAAAGTTTAGTAGAAATGTATTGGCATGTGCCATCCCCCATAGGCCTGCAGCCAGCAGACATGCAGTTGCTGAGCTCTCTTCCAGACAGCAACTAGGGCAAGGGCTTAGGCAAGAGAACACTCTAGTATTAGTGTCTGCTTAGTTAGATTCTAGGGTCAAGGAGGCAAAATGAACCTTGAGGTAGTGTCATTGAATTTTGCTGGGCAGACAAACCACCCCATGATACACAGACAACTTCCTATTTGTATCACCTTGACAGCCAAATTCTTGGGGCACTCTGTGACTAGCTGAGCCTGTTGAGCATAATTTGTGAGCGACCTCAGCAAGTGGTGCTAAAACCCCATCAACAGCTGCAGTAGTAGCAGCAGAAGAGACTGCTGAATAAAAACAGTAGGAGAAAAATTGGAAAAGTAATTCCTTGGATTATAGGGAGTTATCTTGGGATATTCACATACCTCAGGCCTGAATGGCTAGTTTATAAAAGAGCCCCTGGAGATAGAACAGACAGTGGGATTGGCACTGGAATGTTGCAGTTTCTTTTTTTTTTTTTTTTTTTTTGTATGATGATTTTTTTTTTTTTTTTTTTATTATGGGTAAAAATCAAAATTCTCACAATACATACAAACATTTGCATAATGATATATAAATATATGTGCATATATGTGTATTTGCTTACAAAAATGTTATTTATATATATATATATATATACATATATTTTAAGAGGTGCTTAGATTACCTAAAATATTACACGGAACCCACTGGGATTCCCATGTTGCCCACCTCCCACACCTCCCACCACATCCCACACAAGTGTGGCCCACCAACCTCAATGAACTTACACATCCTGGAGCCTTGCCACCAACCATAGACCACAGTTCACACTGTAGACCACACTCTCTCCCACTCAGTTCTGAGTGGTGTGTGCTGATTTAAAATGGCCTATATCCATTGCCACAACAGTACTCAGGACAACCTCCAACTCCCAAAGAA
>JAKSZT010054487.1:37873964-38020543 GCA_026826555.1 Tolypeutes matacus | reverse complement strand
TAACTAAAAATGTCTGCAGACATTGGTTTAGAACTACTGAGCTACAGCAAAGGCCCTAAGCGTGGAGTATGCCTGAATCCAGATCATCCTTGAATTTCTTCATTCGTTGCCCATGAATGGGCAGGCTACAGCCAATATCTAATGCCTGTCATAATGCCGAGCACACCTTAGGCCCACAATAAATGTTTATTGACTGATTCTTCTCCGAGCCTCCTCCAATTTCCCTAGCACTAACTGAATTAAAAAATAAACTGAATATTCTAATGTGTTTTCTTTTTTAATAAAATTATTAAAACAATTTTTAATTAAATTCCTGGTTCTTATGCATCATAATAATCTTATATAACAATCTCTCTAGACTTTCAGGAGGGCCAGGATAACACTTTTTTTAATCTTCTCTACTCATCATCTTTGTTATAACCTTCTTTTTCCTTTCAGTTCACCTCATACTATTTTGTTAGTCTCCTTCTGGTGAGACTGCTGGAGCTTCCACCAGAGTAAGATCAGCCCTAAGAAACTTGGAATATTTTAACTGGTTTTCAGAGATGAGAGAGATGAGGAGGAGAAAGAGAGAAGGGGGAGGAGGGTGGTAGAGTAGGCAAGAGAGATTATTTATAGTAGGTAACTTAGCCTATTAAATAAATAATTGAGAGGCAACAGGCACCCATCTTTAGTTTTTCACTTTGGTGGTTAATTTGGATTGACCTACTTAATCCACTCATTCAGTTTTTAGTTCAGACCCCTAGTTATTACCAATGTGCAATTACATCTATTATCTATAAACCAATAAACAACAACATCCTAGCCTGAAATAATATTCCCATCTAAGAACTACCTAGCACTTTATTTTTCATTCTCTTACTATACTTATCACTCACTGTTTTTTATTGGAACATAAATTTTCTCCTATTAGATGTCTTGAAGTCAGGAAATTCATCTTAAGCATTTTTATGAGCCCCACTGTAGCTCACTCAGTTCAGTCTCGGGAGAAAAAAGAAGAACAGCATCAGGCAGAAACTTTTTCTAGTTAATCCCCCCAAAGGATCCTACTGAAAAGATTTGTACCCAAATCCCTCCTTATCATCTATTTGATCTCAGTGGAATGACAGCTCTCCTGCCCAAGGCTAATTCAACTTCTGGTGCTTGTGCTGCTGCCCAGCCTCTCCCACCTCTCAACAGACATTGTCCATGATGCATTCCTTCCCTCTCTTTTGAACTGTTACTCCCTCCTTTATTGGCTTACACAAGTCAACTATTCAAGTCTCACCTAACTTTAATACCCGGTTGAAGAGAAAGTGGGGGAGGAGAAGGGTGTCAAGGGAAAGGGCAAGAGCAGAAGGTTTCTACTTCATGGTTCCTTCTCACTCCAAGGACCTTCAGTTCTGAAACACAATAGATTTTCTTCTTTCAAAGTCCTCCCATACTGAGCCTGCCTAATTAGTATTCATTTCTAAAAACTCATGTTAAGTAACTTCTTTCAAGATGCCTTCAGTGGTATATTCATGTTGATTGGGTACCCTATTTTATGTTCACATAATAACTGTCATGAGATATTTTCAGAGCCACTTTTTTTTTTGTTTCCTCTGTTAAACCATGAGCATCTTGAAGGCAAAACTATATCCTTCAGTTCTGTATCCTTGAATGAATGAATGAATGAACAAATGATAAGGACTCAATATACATTCATTTGCTGAATGGATGGTCTTATTCCCATATGGCTTGATTTTTAAGTGATGCAGTGTTTCATTTTAATAAAATTATATGCTTAAATACAACAACTGTCAATTCTAAGCTCCATTTAGGAAATGTCAACTTTTAAAAAAAAAGGTTTTATAATATATTTATATTTTATTACAAATATGTTATATCCCCGTTATTAAATATTCAAATACATAGAAAAAGCAAAAAGTAAAACTTCTTGCTTCTTCCACATTTCAATTCCATTCTCCAGAAGAAACTATTGTTAATCTTTTTAGACAAACATAAACAGAACCAACTATCTGAAGATATAAATCTTTAGGTTTAAATATGGCTAGAGACCATTTGAAGGTGTTTTTTTTCCCCCCTAACAAACAGTATTTTTTTACAAAAACAAGTCGCCTGTTACTCCACATCTACTGCATCTTCAATAACTGTCCAGAGTTGCGAATGTAGCCCTCATATAGCAAAAGCTAACAACAATGCCCAAATTTTCCCAGAATGACTCTACCAGAGAGTAAAGAGGAGTGAAATAAATTGTTCTGTATTGTAAAGAGATGGTTTAGAGCAGGGTTTCTCAACCTCAGTGTTATAGATATTTTGGGTGGGATCATTCTTAGTTTTGGGGGCTATTCCGTGTATTGTAGGATGTTTAGCAGCTTCCCTGGCCTCTAATCACTAGGTGCCAGTAGCATCAGCAATTGTGACAACCAAAAATGTCTCCAGGCATTGCTAAATTGCCCTTGCGGGCAAACTTGTCCCTGGTTGAGAAGCACTGCTATAGATTTGTGATTATCATTACCTACTGCAATACCTGATGGGTGAAGACAAGTGCCCATACATTCTCTTGAATAAACAAGGAGCTGTTTATGATTCTGGTCCACTGACTATAACTCTACCGCTTTTTCTCCTATGAGGATGTTAAGGAATATATATATACATACATATACACACACATACATATACATGCACATACATACATGCACATGCACACATACATACATGCACATGCACACTCAGATCCACATACCTATATATGATATCTATGTATATATATGACAGTAAAGTATTATAGGAGAGCCTTGAAATTACTCTGGCTAATTTTAAAGGACTCATTAGCAAATTTCAGTACATTAACTTATTTAGGAGCAAATTGCAATAATTCATTATTGGCTGTGAATCACCAGTGTTTCATGACAACTAGTTTGAGAATCACTTATATAAAAGGACAGAAAATTTTCTTTACACAAAATTTGTTACTAAGAAATAGAACAAATGGCCACAATGATCTAGAATATAAAGTTATTGAAAAAATAATATTTATTTTATTCAGTAAAAACTATTGTAACCTCAGGCAAAGTGGATTTTTGCATTGAAAGAGAGAAGTTGGATGGGCATAATTACTTCTTACATTTCTTTTTCACTTTGGTGATTAATAGTCTTGTGATGCTGAGTTTCCTTAACTTTGGAATGATGTCAGAAAAATCACCTTTAACTTATAAATTAATCTTCATTATTTTTTCTGTATCTGACAAGAAACATAAAAATAGGAGTTGAATTTAAAATATTTCTAATTATAGGACTATTGCCCAAATTATATATATATCAGAAAAGGAGGACCAGGACAAAGCAAAAATTCTTGTCTCAACTTCACTTACTTGAAGGAAGTATGTTGTTTTAAATACCAGAAACTAGCTACTGATTCTTATCAAACATCAAGTAATTTAAAAAGTAGGACTTATAAACATAGTTAGCCTGTTAGCCAATAGCAACTCTTATTCAACATGAAAAAAATAAAGCAATTATTTTCAAAAGTTAGTATTAATAAGGATTTCTGATTTTAATCAAAGGATCATATGTGAATCACAAGATGTTAAAAGTATCTTACATTTTAATTTAAATTTAGAGAAATAAGAAGTGTAAAGTTTCTTTAAAAATTCCATTCTGCACTAGAATTAGTGAATCCCAAGGGTTTTTACATGATGTAGATTGTTCTGCTACAGGGACATTAATATTAGAATTATGTAAATTATTGATGCTGGTCCTTCAGGCCATTTTTTTTTTTTTTTTTAATTAAAGCATTCTAACACTGGATGTGCAGCAGTATCCTCTCAGTTATGCCAGAAATGTCCATGTTAGTAGGCAGGTCTGGTATCAGAAAAAAAATAATTCTACTAATAGATGACCATAAACATGTACGGAACTCAGAAGATGGGAGCATGCATTACATTTTCCGTCATATCCCTCTTTCTGACGTAATCAGTTAAGATTGTTGGTTGTAGGTAACAGAATCTAGCTATCTTGAGCTGAGAAAGGGCTAGGCAGCTCTTGAAATGAAAGGAACACTAGAGCACCGGACTCAGGAAATGAGCAGATGCTCAGGGAGAGCTGGCAGCAGGAACTATAGACCAGGTCATGCTCCAGGAAGGGTCTGGGGGCTTTCCATCCCATTTCCATTAGGAGCCCTGCTGCCCCAGAGTAATTCTCACTTTCCCTGTTGTCTTTCCTCAACAGGTGAATGTCTGGGGTTGAAAAGCCTTCAGTAGATTGAGCCGAGGCCTGGAGCCTCCGCACTACCTTCCAGGAGATGAGACGAGGAGAGGATCTGGCTCCCTCTGGTCTCAAGGAGTTTTCCTTTCAAAATGATTTGTGCCCACTACATAAGTGACCGTGGAGTCTAGGATTTCCTGTTCTTCTCTTTTGGTCCCTTTCCCTTTCCTCTCCCCTCAGTCTTTTCTGTCTTGCCCTCAGGCTCTTGGCTGCATGTGGGAGGAGCATCTGGATGCCCAGATCTCTGAGTAAGGACTGCACTGCCCCAGTCTGGGGACCAGTGCTTAGACCTAGCGGCCAGGCACTGAAGGGAAGGTTCTAGAGTGGCTAGACACACATTTTCTCTAGCAAATATTGATTTTGGTGCTCACTGTAACATCAATAGGTTATGTTAAAAAAACACTTTTATACTGTCTTTTCAAAGAATCATTTAGAAGGAAAGGGACACTGAGGAAAGAAGAAGAGGATTAAGAGAAAAGAAAATTCCCATCCAGCTACATTAAAATGATATATATAAACTTCAGTCACCTAAAAATAAGCAAATTATTCACATCCTTATAGACATAAAGACAGAAGATTTATAGCCATCATTCGGAAATACCTAGTCAGCACCAAGGATAATCTATAACAAAGAGCAAAAGCATGCTAGAGTGAGAGTGAAGATTCTCTTTGTCCATGACTCCCTTCCAAAAATCTGAATATGAATTTTGTTAAAGGAAAAAAAAAACTTTAAAATTATCTTAAATACATTGTGGCTTATAATTAGAGCCTTGGTTTTAGTTTTTTAGTTGGAATTTAGCAGACATTAAAAAAAAAAAAACTTACTGTGTTTTTTACCCTAAGCTAGGTACTGTTCCTGTGAATAAAGAGCTCTGGAAAGATCAATATGCACAGCAATGCCTGCAATGGTGATGGAGTCCATGGCTGATAGGTGAAGATATAGTTGGGGTACAAAATATGATTAGGCTTCCTGGAAAGTATCATTTGAGTTCTTAAAATAGAATTTTAAAAAGTTTTATTGGTCAATTGTATTAAAGTTGGACTCATTCATAATTTTCCTATACATGGTTCTTATGCCCCTTTTATCTGAACCTATAATTAGCACTACACTGTTAAACATGTGTCCCAGAGACTTAAATCTTCTGGCTGTTCATATGCCAGTTGAGCACTGAATCTCAGCAGAGTTGCAGCCAGTACCTACTCTCCAGTTCATCAGACGTGCCCGGGACAACTAACAAAATGATGATGATGGACAACACCCATCTCAAAAAACAGAGTGTCTACAACTGTACGCAAGACAGTGCCACCTATCTGCCCCATGGCATCTAAGGCCCCTCTCAGTTGGAAGCAGAGTGGGACTCACCATTCCCAAATTCTCGTTATTAAGGAATGAACAAACCTAAGGGAGGAATGCAACCATGGACAAAAGTAGACTTATTATTATGCTAGTAATGGAAGAAATTGTAACATCGATATAAAGGCAGTGGTCACCAGAGGTTCTCAGGGAAGGGAGGGGGAAGAGTAGGTGTAACATGGGGTGTTTTTGGGAGATTTGTTCTGCATAACATTGCAATGACAGATACAGGCCGTTAGACATTTTTCCGAAACCTATAAAATTGTGTGGTACAAAGAGTTAACTATAATGTAAACATAATTCTACTAAAATGAAAGATGTTTTAATGGGGAAAAGTGTGGGAGCGTGAGGGGCTGAGGTATATGAGAATCTCCTATATTTTCAATGTAACATTTATGTAACCTAAAGCTTCTTTAAAAATAAAATCTGAAAAAATTTTATTGAAGTATAATTTACATCTCACAACATTCACTCATTTTAGGTATCCAGTTAAATGAATTTTTAGTAAATTTTCTGAGGTGTGCAACCATCACCACAATCTCTCATGCCCAATTGGAGTCATTCCCTTTTCCTTACCCCAATCCCAGGCAACCATGGATCTACTTTCTGTCTCTCTATATTTGCCTTTTCTGGATTTTTCATATATACTGAATCATAAAATAGGTGGTCCTTAGTGTCTGGTTTCTTTTGCTTAGCATTATGTTTTTGAGGGACATTCATGTTGTAGCAGGTATCAGTATTTTATTCTTCTTAGTTGCTGAAAGCATATTCCATTTTTGCACTTATTTGGATTGTTTCAGGTTTTTTTGCTATTATGAATAATGCAGCTTTGAACATTCATGTACAAGTTTTTGTATTGAAATGTTTTCATTTCTCTTGGGAAATACCTAGGATTGCAATTGATGGGACATATGGTAACTTTGTATATAACTCTTAGGAAACACAGACTTTTCCAGAGTGGCTGTACCCTTTTACATGCCCACCAGTGATGTATAATTGTTCCAATTTCTCTACCTTCTAGTCAAATTTGTTATTGTCAATCTTTTTAATTATAGCCATTCTACTAGGCATGAAATGCCACCTCATTTTAGTTTGAATTTGCATTTCCCTAATTATTAATGATGTTAAGCATCTTTTCATGTGCTTACCATTCCACTATCTTTGTTGAAATGTCTATTCAAATATTTTGCTCATTTTTAATAGAGTTATTTTTAATAATCTTTATTTCCTTCCTTATAAATAGAATTTTAACAAGTAGAAAAGAAAGAGGCAAGGCAGAAAAAAATTACTTTTATAAAGGTCCAGAGATATCTGGAGGCCTGGGGATGTGGTTAAGGCTGGAAGGCTATATTGGGCCTTGAATATTGTTCTGAGTTCTTGGGCAGCAGAGTTGAAGGCTTCTGAGAAGACAAGTTATTTGATTTCCTCTTATTTCATGACAATTTTTTGGTGTCACTTGAAGGATGTATTAGTATAAGGAGAAATTGGAAACAGGGCATTACTGTAAATAAATATATTAGGGTAGGTCTGAACAACAAGAATAGCTCAGAATACCGAAAAGGAGAGAGCAAATCTGATATATATTCTGGAGGCGAAATTAGAAAGGGATACAAAGAGAGGTAGAAGATGACAAAATTTCTCAATAGGAGTGTTTCAGCATAGGGGGTGAATCACCATTGTGAAGAAGAGTTCTGCATGTAGCAGGATATTTATCACTCCTGCCTCCCACTGACCAAATGCCAGTTGCATTCCCTCAGTCTCTGTGATCATCCAAAACTCCCTAAAAATTCCAAATGCATCCTCCAAAGTTAGCACCATCGCTGTTAAAGAACAGCTACATAGATGGTGAAGTCATTAATTGGAAACACAGAAGATGGACCCAATTGAGAAGATAAGATGATGAATTACGTTTAGCTGATACTCAGCTTAAAGGGCCTGGGAGACATTTGTAAGGGGGTGTCCTTCAGAGAGTCAGCAATAAGGAAACACTCTCCCTGTGAGTCAGGGATATCTTCAGAGAAGAGAGACATGTTTGAGAGAAAAAGATATAGCACAAATGAGCAAATAACCACCATTTCTCCTTTTTATTTTAGATTAATAGAAAAATTAATTCCATCTTTATCTGGTCAGTCTCCACAAACTTTGGGAGAAAATGTTTAGTCTTTCCATGGAGCATGGGAAACCGGCTAAACTGTTATATAGTCTTATGGGAAGGTTTTGAAAAATGAATAGAATATAACATTTTAGAAATCCTCATTAGGTATATGATGTTACACAGACTAGGTGAACACCTCCTGTGGTTCAATAAATCTGTAAAATAAGGTAAAATCCTTGATTGTGCCAATTCTAGACACCAAGGGATCATTCAGTGGGCTAAAGTAAAACTGAAAGCGTATTCCACCGTAGTGTTGAGCCCACTATGCAATTAAACCAGGATAAAGTTACTCGTGGGATGAGGACTACCAGGAGGAGGCTTAGGAATCTACAGGAGCAGCCCATTTTTCTAAAGCATATTTTATATTAAAACTAACTTGCAAGGTTCATAAAATAGAAGGTCAAAAACTCATAAACTTTTATAATAAAACATGAAGCTTCAGGGACATTTCAGAATTTCAGTGGAAACCTTTAGGACTGTGTTTCTAAATGTGGGCGATACATATTTACTTTGCTTTGTTCTTGTTATTAAGGTTGGAAAATTTTGAGACGTTCTTTCTTTTGGTTCTCTGTTTATTTTTCCCAGGTCTTCACATTTAAGTGAAAACAATTTCTCTCCTCTTGGATAAGCAAAGTCTAACTGTTGCAGTACTAAATAGCAGCCTTGTGAACTAAGAGATTTAGACAGCTCTCATTAATCCCAAAGAACTGAACCTGGGCAATCAAGTTCACCAATTATCTCCAGGATTTAGGATTTCATTCATATCTGTGGCCATGCTCCCTTCACTTTCTTGCTATCACAAAAAAATGCTACACAGCACAAGCTCATCTTCACTGCATCTAATAAAAAGAAAAAACAAGCAATTAAAAGACCACAATGGGATGTGTAGGGGAACCCAGGAGTATACTGTATAAATCACCACAGCTCCCTCTTAGTTCTTTTATAACCCTTCCTAAGAATTCACTCTTTTGTAACAGTGCACATTCTGAGGGGCACTTGTGTTCCTTGTATGCATTTCCTGTAAGGCTGAAATGGAAATATATCAGATTTATAATTGTTGGTGAAAGATTTATTGAGTGCATTACAGGCAACAACCACTATGTGCAGCACTGAAAATGCAGATAAATAAGGCCCAGTCTTTACCCTCAAGTAGCTCATACTCTTAAAGGGAGTCAGACATAAAGAGATATTTAAGTAGGGTATTTGCAATGACAGGGCTATGGACAGGATACCATGCCAAGGTATAAAAGGACAATCTGCTTCTCCTGGTGGAGGGGTATCAGGGAGGGTTTCCTAGAAGTGGCTACACCTGAATTGTATTTAAGTGGAAGCAGAAATCAGACAGTCAGGAGAAAGGCAAGGGGCAACTCTAAGCTAAACCAATGGGATCAAGAAAGAACAAAAACATGGAGAAAAGCAGCAGCATGGTATATGCTGAAAATAAGTTTTTTAGTTGTTGTTCTTCTAGAATACAGAGTATAAGGCAACTAGGTCAGTTATCTATTGCTGTGGTAACAAACCACACCAAAATTTAGTGGTTTAAATCAATATCAGGGGGGCAGATGTGGCTCAAATGGTTGGTCTGCCATATGGAAAGATCTGGATTTGATCCCTGGGATCTCCTGGTAAAATAAAGAAAAATATAGAAGGTCCACATGCCGCTAGGCCCTGTGCATGGGCATGCCAGGCCATGCAGCAAAATGATGACATAACAGGAGAGAGACACAGGGGAGAGCCAAGATGAGATGTGCCAAAAAAAAAAAAAAAAAAAAAAAACAGGAACTGAGGTGGCGCAAGTGGCAGAACACCTTTCTCCCACTTTGGAGGTCCCCAGGATCGAATCCTGGTGAAGACAGGAGGAGAAGGATGAGAAGAGAGGGCAGGAAACAGACATAGAGAATTGCCCAGCAAATGTATGCAAAAGAGCAAATGGGAGGGAGGTTAAAATGGATAAATAAATAAATAAATAAATCTTTTAAAAGAATTAAATGTAAAAAAGAAATCAATATCAACTTTATTTTGCTGATAAATTTGCAACATGGGAGTGCCCAGGGTGGGATGGCTTATCGCTGCTCCTACTCTGCATTGGCTAGGGCTGCTCAAAGGAATCAGGGAATCATGTGTGGTGGTTGATGTTGATTACTGGCTGGGACCACAGCTGGGGCTGTTTGTCAGAACATTCACACATGGCCCATCCACGTGGCCCAGGCTTTCTCACAGCACGGAGGCTGCATTTCAGGGATAAGCATCTTAAAAGCTAAAGTCAGGAACGTTTTCTGACCTAACCTTATTAGTGATGCACCATCACTTTGACACATTTTATTAGAAGTAAGACACTAAGACAAGCCTGTTTAACAGAAGGGGAATTTGACTCCACCTTTTAATGGAAGGAATGTCACAATATTTGCAGACATGTTTTAAAACTACCACAGCAAGGAATGGTGAAAATGAAGGCTGAAGAATTATGAGAGACCTCTGAAAGAATACATAAGAAGCAATTGATTTGAGGGAAGATGCCCTGCAGGAATTTATAGATGTTCAAATGTTCCAAAATTATTTATTGAGTGCCAACATCATTCTTTGACACTGGGAATATAACAGTGAAAAAAATTCCTGCACTTTTGGAGCTTGCATGATAGAGGAGGGAGACTGGTTACTCATAAAATAAATAAATGAAATACACATTCATTGAGAAAAGCAAATTGAGATTCATCAGCCTCTATAGTGGTTGAAACTACGCATGTTGGTATGAGGGAAGTGCCATGAGAAAGTTTCTGATATCATCATATTATGAGCTTTTGCCTCTCTGAGGGAAGAAGATGGAATTAAACTCTAAATGTAAAACAAACTTACATCAAGATCAGGGTCCTTATTTCTGAGAAGAAGGATTATGGATATATTGAAAAATAAAGAAGAACACTTGTGGACCTCCAGCAAAGATGGTGATGGAGTAGAGATTGGTATGGCTCACATCTCTTATAAAAACAGTAAAGGAAAGGCAGAAGCTGTCCGAAGTAGCTGCTTTGGGGATCTGCAGACCTGGGGAGTGCTGTGCATCATCCAGGAGGGATTGTGACAGGGAGACATAGAGACTATAGCAAAAACTGTGAGTTACTCACCCCTGAGGCAGGGGAATGGCACCCATCCCCCACCCCGGAGGTGAACAGGCTCAGAACACCCAGTGCTGACTGTGTCCAAATGAGAGGGGAGCAGATGTTTTCCTCTCTGAGAAGAGGGAGGGTGAGGTGGAAGGCTGAGAGTGCCTTCTGATCTGCAAGTTTGAGCAGCAGAGCCTGACTCTGAATTGCAATTCTAACCTGCCCAGAAACACAGTGTGGTGGACAGGGTCACTGAAGAGTGCCATCTGCTGGCGGGTCAGGAAAGTGAAGGGGGAAAAAAAGGCTTTTTGGGGCATCTTTCCTGTCCCTATCCTCAGGGCCTGTTCTGCACATAATTAGTGGGTACCTGGCCCTGTTTTGATAACTTAAACACTTAATATTAAAGATCTAGAATAAGTTGAACCAAGAGTCAAAGAAGAGCTTTTAAAAAAACAGTCAACAATAAAAGCTTAGGAAAGAGAGAAATTGACCAGAGTAAACTCACCAACATAATCAGATGCCTAGACATCAGCAACAAATTATAAGCCATACCTAAGGAAGATAGACCCAGCCAAAGGAACAGATTAAAAATCCTGACAAGTCACAGAATTTAGAACAACTAATCAATGACATTCACACAAATCTCCTAAATCAATTCAAGGAGTTGAAGGAAAATATGACTAAAGAGATAAAGAAGATTAAGAAGGTATTGGGTGAGCATAAAGAAGAGTTTGAAAGCTTGCAAAGAAAAGTAACAGATTTTATGGGAATAAAAGTCACAATAGATCATATTAAAACTACATTAGAGGCCCATAGCAGCAGATTTAAAATGGCAGAAGAACAGATCAGCAAATTAGAAGACAGAGCATCTGAACTTGAGAAGACAGAAACAGAGAAAAGAATGGAAAAATTTGGACAGGGTCTCAGGGAATTGAATGACAGGGCTAAATGCACAAACATACATGTCATGGGTGTCCTGGAAGGAGAAGAGAATGGAAAGGGGGCAGAGAGAATATTTATGGAAATAATGGCTGAAAATTTCCCAATTCTTATGAAAGACTTAAATATACATATCCAAGAAGGGCAATGTACTCCCAACAGAATAAATCTGAACTTATTTAATCCAAGATACACACTCTTCAGAATGTCAAATGCCAAAGACAGAGAATTCAGAAAACAGCAAGAGAAAACCAATCCATCACATACAAGGGTCGTCCAATAAGACTTTGTGTGGCTTTCTCTTCAGAAACCATGGTGGCAAGAGGCAATGGTATGATATATTTAAAATACTGAAAGAAAAAAAAGAAAAAAACCTACCAGCCAAGAATTCTTTATCTGGCAAATCCGTCCTCTAAAAATGAGGGTGAATTTAAAGTTTTCACAGATAAACAGAAATGGAGAGTATTTGTCACCAAGTGACCAGCCCTACAAGAAACATTAAAGGGAGTGCTGTAGCCTGAAAGGAAAACACAGGAGAGAGAAGTTAGGAGCTGAGTGTGGAAATGAAGGTTATTAGTAGGGGTAACTAAAAGGATAGGAAGACAGATAAAAGTAGGATGTGACACATGAAAGGCAAAGGAAAAGATGGTCAAAGTAAGTAATGCCTTTACAGTAATAGTATTGAAAGTTAATGGATTGAATTCCCCAATCCAAAGACAGACTGGCAGAATGGATAAAAAAAAATATGAGCCATTTATATGCTGTCTACAAGAGACACAAGGATGCAAATAGGCTGAAAGTGAAAGGTTGGAAAAAGATATTCCATGCAAACAGTAACCAACAAAGAACTGAGGTAGCTACCCTAATATTGGACAAAATAGATTTTAAATGCAAAACTGTTATAAGAGATGAAGAAGGACATTATATATTAATAAATGGGGCAATTTACCAAGAAGAAATAAATGTTTATGTCCCTAACCAGGGTGCCCCAAAATACATGAGGCAAACACAGCTAAAAATGAAGGGAGAGTTGGAGACTTCAATACACCTTTCATCAGTGGATAGAACATCTAGACAGAAGATCATTAAGGAAGTAGAGTGCTTGACTCATATTCTAATCGAAATAGCCCTAGCTGACATATATAGAACACTGTACCCAAAAACAGCAGGATATACATTCTGCTCAAGTGTTTATGCATCTTTCTCCAGGATACACCATATGTGAGGTCACAAAAGAGGTTTCAATAAATTTAAAAAGATTAAAATTATACCAAGCATTTTCTATGATCATAATGGAATGAAGCTAGAAATCAATAACAGGCAGAGAAAATGGGAAAATTCACAAATATATGGAGGTCAAGCAACACATTCTTAAATAATCAGGGGGTCAAAGAAGAAATTGCAAGAGAAATGAGTAAATATCTTGAGATGAATGAAAATGAGAACACAACATATCAAAACTTATGAGCTATAGAGAAAGCAACGCTGAGAGAGGAATTTATAGCCCTAAATGTTTACATTAAAAAAGAGCTAAAATCAAAGACCTAATGGAACATATGGAGGATCTGGAAAATGAACAGCAAATTAATCCCAAAGCAAGCAGAATGAAAGAAATAACAAAGGTTATAACAGAAATAAATGAAATCCAGAACAACAACAACAACAAAAACAGAAAGAATCAACAAAACTAAAAGTTGGTTCTTCAGGAAGATCAACAAAATCAATAATCCTTTAGCTAGACTGACAAAGAAAAAAAGAGAGAGAAGGTGCAAAAATTTAGAAATGAGAAGTGGGGACATTACTAGTGATCCCACAGAAATATCATAAGATCATAAGAAGATACTGTGAATAACTGTATGCCAACAAATTAGACAACTTAGATGAAATGGACAACTTCCTAGAAACACACAAACTATCTATACTGACTTGAAAAGAAACAGAAGACCTCAACATACCAATCATAAGAGATTGACTCAGTCATCAAAACCCTCCCAACAAAGAAGAGCCTAGGACCAGATGGCTTTACAGGCAAATTCTACCAATCATTTCAAGAAGAATTAATACCAATGTTGCTCAAACTCTTCCAAAAAATTGAAGCAGAGGAAACACTACCTAACTCATTCAATGAAGCCAATATAAACCTCATACCAAAGCCAGATAAAGATACTACAAGGAAATTACAGACTAATCTCTCTAATAAATATAAATGCAAAAATCCTTAACAAAATACTTGCAAATTTAATCCAACATCAAATTAAAGGAATTATACATCCGATCAAGTGGGTTTTACCCCAGGTATGAAGGGCTGGTTCAACACAAGAAAAAACAATTAATTTAATATACCACATTAACAAGTTGAAGGAGAAAAATCATATCATCATCTTTATTGATGCAGAAAAGACATTTGGCAAAATCCAGCATCCTTTCTTGGTAAAACACTTCTAAAAGTGAAGGAAGGGGAAGCGGCTGTGGCTCAATCAGTAGGGCTCCCGTTTACCATATGGGAGGCCCCGGGTTCGGTTCCCGGGGCCTCCTGGTGAGGGCAGGCCCGCCCGCGCGGCGTGGTTAGCTGACCCGGCAAGCACAAGCAGCAAGGGGGGGATAAATGAATAAATAAATAAAATCTTAAAAAAAAAAAAAAAAGTGAAGGAAACCTCCTCAACATGATACAGGTCATATATGAAAAACCCTCAGCCAACATTATACTCAATGGCGAAAAGCTGAACACTTTCCCTCTAACATTGGGAACAAAACAAAGATGCCTACTGTCACCACTATTATTCGACATTGTACTAGAAAGTCTAGCTAGGCAATTAGGTAAGAAAAAGAAATAAAAGGAATTCAAATCAGAAAGGAAGAAGTAAAACTTTCAGTATTTGCAGATGACATGATTCTATATTTAGAACATCCTGAAAAATCTTCAATGAAACTACTAAAGCTAATAAACAAATTCAGCAAAGTGGTAATAAATGTTCAACATGCAAAAATCAATAGCGTTTCTATACAATAGAAACGAACAATTGAGGAGGAAATCAGGGAAAAAATTCCATTTACAATACACCTAAAAGAATCAAATATCTAGGAATAAATTTAACTGAGAATGTAAAGGACCTATATTCAGAAAACTACAAAACATTGCTAAAAGAAATTAAAGAAGACCTAAACAAATGGAAGGACATTCCATGTTCATGGATTGGAAGACTAAATATTGTTAAGATGTCAGTTCTACCCATATTGACTTACAGAATCAACACAATCCCTATTAAAATTTTAACATCCTACTTTGCAGTAATGGAAAAGTTAATTACCAAATTTATTTGGAAGGGACAGGGACCCCAAATAGCCAAAAAGTATCTTAAAGTAGAATGAAGTTGGTGGACTCACACTTCCTGACTTTAAAGCATATTACAAAGCTACAGTGGTCAAAACAGTATAGTATTGGCATAAAGATACACATATTGATCATTAGAATTGAATTCGGAGTTCAGAAAGAGACCCTCACCTTTACAATCAATAGATTTTTTGACAAGGCTACCAAGCCCACCCACTCACATGAGACAGAGCAGTCTCGTCAATAAATGGTGCTGGAAGAACTGGATATCCCTATCCAAAAAAAGTGAAAGAGGACCCCAATCTCATACCTTATACAAAAATTAATGAAAGATGGATCAAAGACTTAAATATAAAAGCCAGGACCATAAAACACGTAGAAGAAAATGTTGGAAAGCATCTTCAAGATCTTGTAGTTGGAGGTGGCTTCTTAGACCTTACACCCAAAACACGAGCAATGAAAGAAAAAATATGTAAATGGACCCTTATCAAAATTAAATACTTCTGTGCTTCAAAGGACTTTGTCACAATGTTGAAATGGCAGCCTATTCAAGGGAGAATATATTTGAAAACCACATTTCCAAAATGGGTTTAATATCCATGATATATAAAGAGATCCTACAACTCAATGATAAAAAGGTAAACAACCCAATTAAAACATGCACAAACGATTTGAATAGATGTTTTTCCAAATAGGAAATACAAATGGCAAAAAAGAACATGAAAAGATGTTTACTAGCTAGTAGGGAAATGCATAACAAAACTACAATGAGCTATCATTTTACATCTATTAGAGTGGCCACTGTTAAAAAGACAGAAAAAGTGTTGGAGAGGATGTGGAGAAGTAGGAACACTTATTCACTGTTGGTGGGAAATGCAGAATGGTACAGCCACTGTAGAAGGTCATTTGGCAGTTCCTCAGGAAGTTAAGTGTAGATCTGCCATACCATCTGGCAATCCCATACCTAGGTATATAGTTGGAAGAACTGAAACCATGGATGCGAATAGACATTTGCACACCAATGCTCATAATAGCATAATTCACAATTGCCAAAAAATGGAAACAACTGAGGTGTCCATCAACAGATAAATGAATGTAAATGTGATATATACATACTATGGAATATTATTTGGCTGTAAGAAGAAATGAAGTCATGATGCACATGACAACATGGATGAACCTTGAGGATAATATGTTGAGTGAAACAAGCCAGACACAAAAGGGCAAATATTGTATGACCTCACTAATATGAACTAAATATAAGGAGCAAAGTTATGTAGTTAATAGCTAGAAGATTGGTCACCAGAAGATACAATGAGGTTAGAGAACAGGTAGCAGAAGCTTAATTTGTACAGAATTTGTAATAAGGTTGATTGTCAATATTTGGAATGGGATAGAGGTGACGATAGCACATTAGAGTGAATGTAATTAGCAGTGCAAATATGGGGGTATGATTGTGGTTCAAAGGGAAAATTTAGGGTTGTGTATATCACTAGAAGTGAAGCTAAAGAATGGAACAAGGGACTGTGTAGTATACGGGAACCCCTGTGGTGGATGATGAGTGTGGTGAATAGTATGAATATAAGAATGTTCTTTCATGAATCAGAACAAATGTGCATCAATATCCAAGATGTTAATAATAGGTGGTGTTTGGGAAAAAATACACTTAAAGCAAACTATGGACTGTAATAAATAGTAATATATTAATATTTTTTTATCACTTAAAAAAAAAAAGAATCATCCTGAGTGACAGAAGCCAGATACAAAGTACTACATATTTTTGGATTCCATTTATATAAATTGTAAATGTAAATAAATTTCTAGAAATGGAATTAGGTTAGCAGATATATATGGCAGGGGAAAGATAGAAGGATTGAGAGCTGACTGCTAAGGGGTAGGCGCTTTTGCTTTTTGGAGTAATGGAAATGCTCTAATATTGATTGCGGTGATAAATGTACAACACTGTGATTATACCAAAAGCCATTGAATATATACTTTAGATTGATTGTATGGTAAATGAATATATCTCAATAAAATTGCTTTTAAAAGAAGAAAACTTGTAATTTTGGCAAAATTTCTGTGAAAAACTTGCTCTGTCTAGAGAAATTTATTTCAGTTTAATGTTTCTATTATAAAACAGAGGTAAATAAGGCAAAACTTTTGTGATCAAGTGTCACTATTTAACTTGTCTTAAATGAAACAGAAGAGTTGTTACTGGCTGCAGTTTAAAGCCCTCTGATTGTGCCCCAAGGGAAGTTATTAAAAGAGTCAGAATTCCTCACATCTTTAAAGGAGAGATCCAGCTATACCCATGCTGCTTGGCTGGGGGTTTTGGAATGCACTTTTGTGTTCACTAATAAGCCTAAGTTAGGTAGGCTAATACAGGGAAAAAAGGGAAGACGAGTCACAGCTGGGAGCTGGCAGAGACCATGGCCATGAGACTCCATCCAGAACCCCCGAGGGAAGGCTGCTACGAAGAACAGAGCTGGAAAGACCCCACTGAGGCCCTGGCCATGAGGTACCATTTGGAATTACATCAAGGTCAAGAGGAAGCCCCTGATCACTCCAAAGAGGCCGCCCCATTGGTCCCAGATAACTCCAAACAAAAGGCCTTGTCACTGGGCCCTGAGAGGTAATAGGTAGGGCAACCAATCAGAACAGCAAACAGCTGGGGCCCCTCCTCAACATCAGGAAAGGGAGGCCTCAACCTCAGAGGCTCCTCTCTGCCTGGAGGCAGCCTGCATCCACGTCTTGGGTGTGTACTTCTCTTTTCTCTCATTTCCCAAACTCTTTTTCACTGGCCTAACTAAACTTGCATGTTCTTAAATTCTTTTATGCGACATAGCCAAGAACCTAGGGGAATCCAGTGTCTTCCAACTTCATAAGTGAGCTGAACCTGCTCAGGCATTCTGGATTTATCAGGCACACCTACACATTTCATCTTTGATGGAGCACTTGAAGCTTTATTGGTAAAATTTGAATGTTGATGGTTGTCTTGCAGAGAGAAATGAGAACTCTTTGTTTAATAGTGTCCTGAAATCTCCATTTCATTGTGATGAAAAGAACTCAAATAAGACCTAGGCCAGCAAAGGGAGGCAGTCTTTAATTTTCGCAGGCCCTAAAACACCATGGTAGTGCATGATGTCCCCCGAGGAGAGCATACATGTACATGGCCATTGCTGTGGGCCAAGAATGGAACCCTGGGGGATTTCAGCACAAAAAGAAATAGACATTAAAATGGAAGAGTCAGAGAAGTACAAGGAGAACCCAGAAAGTGTTGAAAAACAGTAGAGAAAAACAAAGTGTCAGCCACATAAAAAGTAGCAAGATAGCCCTTCATTCAGGCAAGGACTTAAAAAATCTTTTGACTTGAGTACTGAAGGTTGCAGTTACCCTTAAAAAGGGCAGAACCAGTAGAGTGGTGTTCCAACCCAACTCCTGAAAGGCACAAGCTGGGGTAGCTGCAAGACCAAAGAAGGCACCAGGCAGACATTGAGTCAGACATAAGCTTTATTTGGACTTAACAAACAGGAGAGTCTCTGGTCGCAGCAGTCTGGAGAATGAAAAGTAGCACTCCGCAAAGAGGCACAAAAATGAGAGGTGATACAAGGGTTTCAAAACAAAGACATCCCATAGGGTATGAGAACAGAGTTTCTGCTAGAGTCCCAGGATGTGCACATATGGAGTCTGGTAATGTTATCACTATGTATGCAGGAACGAAGTTTACCACTCTGAGGAGATTATGGTTCACGATACTATTTATACATTCTTTCCCCTCTGGGGAGGGTTGTTAACCTTATGTCTGAGTCACATAGGCTGTGAGCTTAGGGGGAGCCCCAGCCCAGGGTCCCCACAAGTGGTGAGAATCCAATTGCAGTTGGTTGGAGCCGATGGAGGATTCTGACCGCTACTTCTAGAAAGCTAATTGAGAAGGGGCAGTAAGAGGTCCAACAGAAGCTAAAGGTTGATAGTGGAAAATGGGTGAGATTTTTGTGGCTCACCTCACCCCAAGATTAGAGAGACCTAGGAACATGTTTAGTGTTTAAAGAAACAGGGAGAAAACTCATAGAATAAATGAGAAAGAAAAGGATTAGAATCAGAAATGGAGGAATTGGGTCTGAGATTAGAGGAATAAGCCTCTAGGTGGGTAGGAAGGATGTTTTTCTTTTAAAGATTTTATTTATTTATTTATTTATTTATTTTTCCTCACCCCCTCATTTTTTGTACTTGCTGTGTGCTGTGTCTTTGGGAGGCACCTGGAACTGAACTCAGGACCTCTGATGTGGGAGGGAGGTGACTAATCGCTTAAGCCATCTCCATGCCCTGCTTTGTTGTGTGTCTCATTATGTTTTTCCTTCTTGTGTCTCTTGTTGCATCATCTTGTTGCATGAGTTTGCCATGCCTGCCCATCGCATCAGCTCGCTGTCTTGCTCATTTTTTTCTTTAGGAGGCACTAGGAACCTCTGCTCCCTGCTTTGTTGTGTCTCTAATTATGTTTTTCTTCTTGTGTCTCTTGTTGCGTTATCTTGTTGTGTCAGCTTGCCATGCCTGCCCGTCACACCAGCTCGCTATCTTCTTTAGGAGGCACTGGGAAACGAACCATGGACCTCCCATGTGGTAGGTGTGTTTTTCTATATAGACAAATGAGGTAGCCATTGAAGCATCATCTTATCTTGGACAATGAGGGAAGATAGGGGCAAGGACAGGACTTTTATGTACAAAGAATTCTAGGCTAAGATTCAGGATATTTTAGTTCTGCTCCCAACTCTGTTTATGTTAGGAAGCTCAAATGCTTTGCGGAAGACATCAAAATAAACAAGTAAAACAAAATTAAACAAACAAATGTGTGATCTAGACACACAAATTCTCTGGGCCTTAATTTTCTTGACTACAAAATGAGGGGGCCAGATTAGTTTCTAAGATCCTCTAAAATTTCAGGTTTCTAATCAATGAGAAGTTTAAAAAGGGTACTATAAATAACAGATCAATAAGTCATTTCCTTCTATGAAATGGGAGTCGCTTTCCTGCCTTAGAAGGTTATTATATAAAGAAATAAGACAATGCACATGTTACAGTTTGCCTTAGTTTGCCAGAGCTTCTATGACAAATGCCACACACCGGCTGGCTTAACAACAGGGGTTTATTAGCTTATGGTTTGGGAGGCTAAAAGTCCAAAAGCAAGGCCTTAGCAGGGCCATGCTTCCTCCCTGGTCTGTAGCATTTTGGTGCTAGATTGCTGTAATCCTTGGGCTTCCTTGGTTTGCATCTCTGTCTCCTGACACATGGTGACCTCTCCTTCTGTCTGCCCTTCTGGTTTCTTCCTGTGGCTTTCTCTAACTCTTTATAAGGCCTCCAGTAATATGGGTTAAACTCACCCTGATTCACTCTGGCCACACCTAAGTAAGATCTTAGAAGATCCTATTCACAAACCAGTCCACATCTTAACTGATAATATATTTTCAAAGTGTCCTATTTTCAATGGGTTCATACCCAGAGGAACAGGGAACAGGATTAAGAACATGTCTTTGGTTGGGGCACGTGATTCAAACTACCACATAGTGACTTGATAAATATGAAACTGTCATTCTTATAGCTAATGTTAAGTTGTTCTTATTATAATCCTTCCTGTCTAGTAACTTTGCATATTCAGATTACAAATGAGTTGGTGCAGTTTACAGGTTTCAATAGCCTCAAGTGAAAGGCACCACGTAAATAATACATAAATGTTAATACTGTTAGGAATGCAATGCTATTTATAGGTAAGTTGCCCAAGTTTATAAGCACCTCTTCCAGGAAAATTATAAACACATTTCATTTTTTAACTGCAATTAATCTTGACAGACAGATCTGGTCTATATGTTCCCAGAATGACAAGGAAATTGCCTCAACACGTTAATATTTGATAGCTCTTCACTCTGACAAAGCTAGTTCAAAATTCTATTCAATTTGCTGAGTATCTAGAACAAAAGAATAAAAGAAAATATTCCTTTATTAGATGGGGAGAAAGAAGTGATTAGAGAAGTCACAAAAAAAAAAAAAAGAAAAAGAAAAAGAAAAAGAAAACTAGTTAACGTGTTATCTGTATATTTACCCAAACAGTAGCCCAGTGATAGAGGACTCAATACAGCCCCAAGCATTGTGAAACCAAGCTAAAGAAGCAACATCCCTAAAAAGCTTTCTTTAGATCCCATGGCCCTACTAACTTTCAACCCAAAGTACTGAAATCATACTTTCATAAACTATGAAATTGTGACAGGATCTTAAGCTAATATATTTCTGTCCCTTCATTTCATAGTCCATGAAATTGGGGCTCAGAGAATCAAATGCCTTATTCAAAAAGAATGGCAGGAAATAATCATTGGCACACTGCTAGGTGCTTTACATATACCTGCTTACACTTTTTACTTCCTTTTATTGGAACCCTCTTCCCCCAGGTTTTTTTTTTTTTTTGTTATTGTTTGTTTGTTTGTTTGTTTGTTTGTTTGTTTGTTTGTTTTGAGGTACAGGTCCTGAGGATTGAACCCGGGACCTTGTATGTGGGAAGACTGCCCTCAACCCCTGAGCTACACTGGCTCCTCCAAGTTGGTTTATTCGTTTCTTTGTTTTGTGTTTAGTAGACACCAGGGTTTGAACCTGGGACCTCATACATGGGGAGCAGGCATTCAACCACTTGAGCTCCTCTTCCCCAGATTTCTTTTAACTGCTCACATATTTTATCTTACATGTTTTATCAGGGAGGTTTTTTTTTTTTTTGATAATTTTATCTAAAGTAAGATAATCCAGAAAGTATCGTATTTCCCTTTTTAAAAAACAGTGATCTCTGTCTAGAATTACCTTGCTATGAATTTATTCCCTTGTCTATTATCTCTCTCTCCACTAGAAAGTAAGTGCCACAAAATATCAGAGACATTGTCCTTTTTGTGCCCTGCTGTATTTCCAGTTGCTGATATAGTATCCAGCACACATAGGTAATCAAGTATTTGTTGAATAGGTTACTGTTATGTTAACTAGGTATTAGCATCCCCATTTTTTAAGTAAGGAGTTCTGACATTATAAAATAATTTGTGCAAGGACACAAATTAACTGCTAAAACCAATTTTAAAATTCGTGACAAGTTCCTGAATGTTGAGAAAACAAAACAACAATATAGGAAAATAAATAAAGATGAGGAAAACATGACTAATTCAATTCTGATATGAGGAAAATAATAGGAAAGGCATCACAAATCCATTTGAAAGCACCTTAAATGAGCACCCATTCATTCATTCTTCCTTTCAGCATTGTGTTCTATTGCTAGGTAAAAGTCCTAGTAGATTAATCTATGCTTCTAGAGAAAAATGACCATTCTAGGTTATTGTTGGGGGATGAATATAAGTGTTAAGGCTTCTCATATATTCTGTAATAAAGTGGGCTGGCATGCAGTGTAGGGAGTGAATAGTAGGGAAAGGAAGGGCGGGGGGGGAGAGTCAAACATCAAGACTCTTCCTATATTCTTGCAAAGGAATAGCTGGACTCAGGCATGTGTATTTGATGAAGCCACCGAATTAATTCTAGATTTCGCTTTTCCTCATTTGAAAACAGCATTGGTCTAAGGTAGACTAAAATGTGCATTAGAATCACCTGAAGGGCTTGTTAAAACACAGATTGCTGGGTAGATCCCCGGCCTTGCTGATTCAGTATGAATGGGAATTGAGTATATACACATACGATTCCTTGTACTGTATATGTGTATGTGTGTGTGTGCACTCTTTCCCTTGGGTAAAATGAGGGCTTTGCAACCTCCATTTGAAATCATGGCTTCAGAATATTTATATTAGTCAATAAATTCGTGCTCTCAAATAAGTGATATTTACTTCTCTCTTTAAAGACTCATTTAACACTGATTCTTGAGCTACTGGCAGGGAGAAAGAGGAGAGATACTTCATTTGGCAGTGATGCCACCAATGTTTAAGTAACTCTCAAAAAGTTTTAGAAAGGTGGCTACTAGCAAGTCCTGGAGGGGGGCATCTATTTATATGTACATGCATATACATATGAGAAAATATTGCAAGTGGTTGATATATAGAGATCAATCAGAAAATATTAAAAATGGTTTGTGTGACAAAAGACAAATATGTTCAATAAAAATAGAAATTTAGTTACTCTGAGAAAAGCTTCAGTAGGTTTGAAAACACTTAGAATCGCTCACATTTCCACTGTGGAATGAATGATAACTACTCAGAGTAACAAATTCAGTTTCACAGGGTTGGAGAGAGTGGAAGTGGGTAAAAGGGAGAATATAAATAGCTGAAAGCTCTGGCAAGCCTTCACAGTAAGCTTTGGACTGGGAGCTACTGACAGGCTGATGACACGGGCCCCGGGCTGGCCAGGGGTCTCTGGGTGAGTGTCTTTGCCTCTGGATAGCAGGATGGGAAAAGCAGGAAGTGGAAGGTGGTAAGAAGTACCTTAAAGAAATATGAACTTGATGAGCTGGTTAAGTAGAAGAAAGGGCATACAGAAAGTGTATTCTAACTGGTGAAAATGCTGAAAATTGCTGCCACCTCCTGGGCATTGCTTTTGCAACTTCATGTTGCCATGGTCACTTTTTTTTTTCCTATGAAACAGACAATTTCATTAATATGAATAACGAAAAAGCAGGGCTGATTTTGTTGTGCTTGCAGACAATGTTGATATTAAGGAGGAAGAAATGAATTTCAGCTAAGATCAGATAACAGCTGTTGGCTATTTTCACAGGAGCCCATTAGCAAGTAACACAGTAAATGTCTAATTACAGATGGAAAACAGAGCACACTTGTAGAGAGGTGCTTTAGCCTAGCTAAAGATAGATTGAAAAGATAATACAAACAATATTGAAATAAATGATAAAAATATTTGAAATGAGGTTGGAAATAGGTAAAATGTTTAACAGCTAAGAAAAATCATTTACTGAATATTTGATGTGTTTGTTTCTTGGAACATTTTACTGTAAAAAATAAAACAACCACTGCAACAAAAAACAGTGTGAATTTAAATATTCATGCCATTACTTATGTTCTTTTTTCCAAACCTGTCTATTAAAAATCACCTCCTACACTGAGCTACACAATTTATGTTTCATCAAAATTCAGAAAACAGAAGCTATTACTAAAGATTCTATTTTCTTGGCAATAATACGTGAAGGCTTACATTTTTCCTGTTTAATTGGAGAACCTTCATCAGGAGGCGAGTAGTCTGAAATAAGATTTGCTCCAAGAAAACTCAGCTGGCTATATAGAAAACTAGTGCTGGGAGATAGCCAACAGATCACGAGATGGTCTTTTAGATGTGTGTGTGGCTCCTAATGCAGAAAGAATTCTGCCAGCTGCTGCTTTAATATTTGCTGATTGCTAAATGTTAGCTATATGGTATCCAAGCACACATTCTTGGACACACACAACACGCTCCCCACCAGGATTTTCCCCCAAATTATTTGATTTCTTGCACTTCCTCAGATAGGCAATTTTTTTATTCAAAGGAAACATGAATTATGAACTAATTTCTTTTCATCTTTCTTCCCTTCCCTTCTATTCAGGCACACAGATACAAACACACAGGAGAATATATCCATTTCTTTCCCTTAGAGGCTTACCCATTTCTATATCTTTTAGGGAAATGTGCTTTCTGGAAGAAGGAAAGAGGCAATTTTCTTTATACATACTCTTCTAAAAATGGAGAAATCTTAAAAAGGATAGGAGGAAATGCAGCTTTCTTAGTTTTTATCTTATGCTCAGTTCTCTCTTAATTTTCTAGCTTCCAGGAATGTATTTTTAAAGAAAATCTACTGACCATAATTTCAACTAGTCTCATTAAATTCTCATTAGATTCTATCTTAAATCTTTAAAATTCTTCTTGTATGTCACTTCCTTGAAGTAATACTGGAAACCCTAAGTATGAATCGCAGTGGTGATGTGAGGAGCCAGCAGTGGTGGCATGGGCTTTCCAGTGATGGACAAGATTAGCCACAAGGACATCCACGTCTAAGGAAAAGGGAAAAAGGGCTCCAATTAAAGCCATCTATTTTCTGATGTAGGGGTGATTAATTTGGATGTAAGAGGCAAGTGGAAGGAAAGTCTGCTCTTCTAGGCTTTGCCATAAAAAATATTTTTACCAATTCTGTTGAATTTTTGTAATTATAAAATTATAAGGGTAACTATAATCCACCTAAATGATTTATAAATATGGAAAAGTCTTATGCAATTAATTACTGTGAAGAATTTTGTCATCCAATTATTTATATTATGATGATTATCTTAATAGTGTAAGTTTTCTAACAAAAAGTGAGAATGAGTTGTATTTAGGATTTGCACCCATTCAGAATGAGACTATGAGCAAGGCATAACTGACATCATCTGCATACTATGATTCCTGGGAAATTTGCTTAAGACGCCAAAAAGCAAAGATTTGTTCTGGTTGGGGAATTACAACCCAAGAATGGCTAGTGACAGACAGTTGACTGGAGGGCCAAGTATTTCCTTGCCTGGAGAACACTGGACTTTACTGGGCATTTTAAAAAATAACTTTATTTCAAATTCAAAAAAATAACAGAAAAAGGCAGCTCAATAAGTTATGGAAGCATTACTCCTAAAAATTTCTGTCCAGATACTTTTACCTCATATCTAATTCCAGCTACTAACTCAATTGTTCCTCTAGTGTTCAGAAAGATACACAGATACACACAGATTAAATAACATAGTCAAGTTCTCACCTTATTAATGAAAAAAAATGAAGAGAAAAAGTGCTTAATCATATTCATAGCTCACAAAACCAAACCCCATATACATACATATATATATGTGTGTGTGTGTGTGTGTGTGTTTTACCTTTACTGGGGTATTTTTAATTGTCTGTAAAACATTGCTGCTGCTACATAGACTATTAAGATATGAGACCCTGGAAAAATACGTGCCCACTGATGGCAGGGCCTGCTGGATATTACATATGCAGAGAAGGACAACAGTTAACACCAAGAAACTGGTGTTAAGATATGACAGAAAACTTTAGTAGTTAGACTGGAGCTTACAGTTGGAGGACTTGAATGTCAGGCTGGGGAAATGGGATGTTATGAAACTATTGCAGTTGATTAGTAATAGATGCATCAACTAGGCAGTGGCAGTAGAAATTGAAAAAAAGGAATGAATGTAATTAGAAGGGATACTTGATAGTGTGAATATTATTGATGATTGTGTTTATTCCCAGGTTCTAGAATCATTGGTTAAAACCCCACTGGGGGAAAAAAACTTGTGTGTAATAAATTTGTCTAATGAAGTCATTTAGGAAATATGGCTAGAACCAGATGCTGTACCATATTTCCCCCCTGATTACTTATATCCCAAATCTCCTTCTGTCACTTTTGATTTTTTTTAGTATTTCTTCATTACCAGTGAGACCTTTTGGGGCAAGGATACTACTAATCACAACAAATTGCAAAGCGTTTTGAACAAGAATGTGAGGATGAGTTGGGTACTAAAAATTTATTTTCAATTTTAATTTAGAGCAGGATTTGATTCTTAGGCATTGGGGAGAATGGTACTCTCACTCAAACCCAATGAACAGCTGCTGATGGAACCAAAGCATGATTAATTTATGTCTAATCAGCAAGAGCGTTTTCACCCCTTTAATATGTACAAAATATAGTTCTATAGTTAGGAGTTAGCCAGTAAGTGAAGCCATACAAGGACATAAAATTCCATTCCTTGCCATGTCAAAATCAAGAAAAGAATACACATCACAGTTTTGAATTCTACTCAGCACAATTAGAGCACAAAAAGCCATTTAATCAGAGAGTGGCTAGAAAGTTCAGGGAACAGACCTACTTCTGACTTTGCTGAAGCTCAGAAAAGTGAAGGATACTCATTTGCTTTTAATCTGCTTGTAAGATGAACACAGCAGTAGAGAGAACACCAGAGATCAAATCATTACAAACAAAACAAGTTTCTTCCCAAGATGTTTTCCTCCTTCATATGAGGCCGCTGACAAGCTATTACCTTCCTTCAAAAGAAACACAGGATAAATACGACTGAGCTTCAGACATGCTGCATGAAATAGCATTGCAATAATAATAATAATAATAATAATAATAAAAAGTGGTGTTTGGAATCTGAAGAGATAGTTCCCAGTCTCATTTTTGTCATTAATTCTTTGTGTGATCTTGAGTCAGCCCATATGATCAGGAGTGATATTCAAAATATTTAACAACTATTAAGCTCAGGCTAATCAGGACAGATGCTGACTGCTGTGCTGTCATGGTGCAAATAGGCAGAATATTGGATCTGTTTATGAGAATGGAAAGGGTTTCTCACTTTCTACACTGTTGACATTTGGGACCAGATATTTGTTGGTTGTGAGTGCTGTCCTGAGCATGGTAGGATGTTTAGCAGCATCCCTCATGCCAGTATGACCTTCTCTCCCTCAATTATGACAGTCCAGAATGGCTCCAAATGGCTCCTGGGAAGGGGCAAAATTTCCTCCAGTTGAAAATCACTGAATAAGATCCATTTATTCAGTAAAATGGTTCATTGAATATGTCCTCTTTTTTTTCCCATACCATCCTCTCCATTCCAATAAATCTAAGTACTTTTCTCCAATTTTAAAGTAGATTATGAACTACAGTATAAAACAAAATTAATTGCATGGACCTATGAAAGTCTAATTTAGATCTTATTGAAAGTCTTAAACTCTAACTAGGATTTTGTATA
This sequence comes from Tolypeutes matacus, assembly GCA_026826555.1. Lineage (NCBI taxonomy): Eukaryota > Metazoa > Chordata > Mammalia > Cingulata > Chlamyphoridae > Tolypeutes > Tolypeutes matacus. The sequence goes on along the minus strand of JAKSZT010054487.1, from coordinate 37,992,705 downwards.
TTCCCATGTACCATAATAATTACAGGAAAAATAGAGTAGTTCATTCTTAACCAGAAAATTAAAATATTATACATACTTGATCACATTGGTAGGATCTCATCTGGAAATAATTTTTTTCTGTTTGGAAAAAGATAATCATAAAGGTATACTGCAATGTAATTATATCTCTGTTATGTTTTCTACCAGTTTATATATACAGGGCAAATTGAGAAATCAATTTTTAATTGAAAACCTCTGTGGAATTATTCTAATAGCTAAGCAAGGAAGAGTCAAGGAAAGCATGCAACTGTGACTGGGATAGAAATAAAACAATAATTGCTATCATTTATTTCCTTTTTACATTGTTCCTTGCCCTAAGTACTTTATATGCTCATTTAATCTCCCAGTAAAACATTCATTCAATAAATGTTTTTTTCATGCAAACTTCACTGCAGATAATATTCTAAATGTTGGGTATACAGCAGTAACCCAAATAGTCTTTGCCCTTATTGGAGGCAAACCAAAATAATCTTTGCCCTTATTGGTTTATTGGTGGGGATGGGGTGAGAAATAGGGAAATGGGCAATAAAAACAAACAAATATTATGTCAGGTGGTGAAAGAGTTATAGAGGAGAATAAAGCAGGGCAAGGGGGATAGGAATACTGGGAGTGAGTAGGGGATTGATGCTTTATATATGACAATAATGGAAAGCCTCCTTGAAACTTTAACATTGGAACAAAGACCTGAAGATCTTACAATAGCAACTTTGTAGCAAAGGAGCATCCAATAGGGGAAGTAGGAAGTGCAGAGGTCTTGAAGCAAGAACTTTCTTGGCATACTCAACAAAGAGCAGAGAGGCCAGTGTGGCAGAAATGGGCCATTGGGAGAGCAGTAGAAAATGAGGTGAGGAAGCTACAGGTCCTCCAGGACCGTTGAGGTTATTGTTCCTCTGAGTGTGATAAGAAGCAAGTGGAGGGCCTGGAGCAGAGAAGAGAATCTCATTTACTGTTTGAGAGGAACTCTCTGTGGAGAACAGACTAATGGAACAGTACCAGAGGCTAGGTGATTTTGCCTGATGAGGTAAATATTATAATTTCCCCAATTTACTGGTAAGAAAACCAAGGCTTAATAAATTAACTTCCAGAAAGATATATAGTAGATAAGTGTTGGCACTAAAATTCAATCACACTCAGAGAAAAATGTACAATTTGGGTTTTTCTCTCTTGGAAATCCCAAAGCACTATAAACTCTAAGAGCCAAGGTGTGATGGCTAGGTTATGGTGTCCAGTTATTTGATCAAGCAAGCACTAGCCTGATTGTTACTGTCAGGCTATTCCATGTAATTTAAATCATTAGTCAGTTGATTGTCTCTATGGCTGATTTACAACTAAAATCAACAAAGGATATTGCCTTCAACAGTGAGAGAGGTCTCACCCAATCAGTTGAAGGCCTAGCATGGATAAGTGATGATTTCAGCAGTCAGAAAGAAGAATTTCTCTCTCTACTTCAGCCAGCTTCTCTTAGGATATTCACTGAAACCTTTAGAGTTCCCAACTTGTGGCCTGCCCTACAGAATTTGGACTTGCCAATCCCCTCTGTCACATGAGCCAATTCCTATAATAAATTTCTCAACATTTACATATAGAAATATTTATATATAAATATATAGGTATGTGTTTTCTCTGGAGAATCCTAATACACAAGGGTTATTGGCACTTCAGTTACCAAGGAAGAAGAATTAAAATTCTCTTACTAACACTATGAAAGGAAAAGAACACATAAATATGATCCATTATCATTAAGGATTAATGTGTAAGATTTTTAATGTACATAGGATTTTGCCTTTCTTTAATACCTATCTATAAAATATTGTGCTCAAATGTTGTGTTTTGCTGTGTATTTAACTTGATATTTTAATATAAAATTTCTAATTTTAAAGTCAATTTAAATGAAAAACATGTTTATGTATTTATATTAAGCAAATCTATGGGGAAGTCTGTTTAGAATGGTCAGCTGAAATCCAAATTTCAATGCCCAGTGGGGAGTAGATTAATCTAAGCTTAATTATGAATGAATAAAAATTTCCTTGCAAACTAAAACTTCAAAGAGAAAGGGATATGCCAATGACTTACTTGAAAAATTTTACCCTAAAAAAAAAAAAGGTTTCACTTTTCCTTTACGAAGCTATCCAGAACAAAGACTCAATTATATAAGAAGATATGTGTCCAGAAATCCTAGTTTGTGAGTCATATCAATTTACTGGGTCTCTTGTGTGTCTGTGATTCTTTTGGGGGTTTTTTGGTTAGAAGAGAAGGGCAATGAGGTCAGTATAATAGATTTGAAGCTACCGTAGACCGATTAAATTCATTCAGCCTCACAGTCAGTCTCTGCATCCCTGTATTTGTTAGGGTACAGGTGAAGCTGCTTAAATAGAAATTTATTTCTCTTTCATACAACAGTTCAGAAGTAAGTGGTCTAGGGTCAGTGCAGCAGATCTGCCAACCTCAGAGCCGGTTATTTCAATTCCCAAGCCAAGTACAACATGGAAAAGAGGAAGTCAGCAAAGCAGAATTGCAAACATCATCACTCACATTCCATTGGTTTCACTTTTTTCACATGGCCATTCCAAGGCGCAAGGGAAGTTGGGAAATGTAGTTTCTAGGATGGGTAACAATGTTCCCAGGCAAAATTCAGGGAGGCCCACTACTAGAAGGAATGAGGAGAACAATTAGTCTTGATCACATCTCAAATTCATGTGCCATGTCACAAAAGCCATAGCATTAAGGTCATGGACAATAAAATGGGCGTGTAACAATGGATAATAGTAACATTGTCATTGGAGAGCTATTCCAAAGATCATTACTCTGGGTCAGTAGTTTTGGACTTATAAACGAAAAACTATGTATTGTCACAGTGATATAGAATTCTAGAGTAAAGATTCCACTGTATTCCTCCAGCCGTGTTTCCACTCTCCTAAAACAGGTCCTCACTTTCAAAAAAAAATTTTTTTTACACTATACATTTGAATACTAGACTATCAGTGGTGTCTAAAAAAGGATATAGTCCTCATAACATTGAGCAAATCAGCAATAATGGCAATGAAATAACAATTAAAGAGTTATAATGTCTTATACTGCCTATAAAAGCATGCACAATCATGGCACTAATCCCTGGGTTGACCCTTCTGCCCTGTGTTATATTGAATCTAATTATTTCCTGCCTGGGTGGTTCTTCTTTATGTATTTCAGGATACCCTAGAGCTTACTGTGGCCCTGACTTGACATTTTGCTATGTCTCCTACTGTTCACAGCAAGTTCTATCTGGCTACTTGCAATATGCACTGGCATATTTGCTTCCATCTACTCGATAGAATGTTACTGTAACAATAAACTCAATTAAGGCAAAAATAAACTTTACATACTGAATGAAACTTGATGGCAAACCTGAGTAGATAGAGTTCATGGACTCAGAGTGTGGCCACACAGCTATAAAAATGCCCTAAGCTGGCCCAGACCACTTTGAATCACTAATTTGGCAAGTGTCTCTCAGTGGTGTTCCTTTGGATAGCAGAGTTCCTTTAGAAAAGAGATTTGTAACATTAACAATTTGAATGGCTTGCTCTGTTGAATTACAGTTCAAGAGTAAAAGGTCATGAAAAAAGACATATGCCTTTTATTAGGGAAGACATTTAACGGTTAGTATGTCAGGTAATTGGATTAAAAATAGTATAATCTTTTAGTCCCTCCCAGAAGAAAAAGATCTGGTGTTCTAATAGAACAAAGCACAAGTCAAGAGAGAACACAGGAAAGTAGCAAGGTTCAAAATGAAAGGAAATTCTTTTGCACAGATGCCACTAAAAGGTGGGAATTTACTGTTCTAAAATGGGGTGCTTTCTCTTTCAAATGTTGAGTTAGAAAAATCGTTCAGGACTTAAGATAATGAGAAGATAGATTTTTCATCCTTTTTAAGGAAATTGATTTTTATTGACTTGAAAAATATCAGAAGGTCTTGAGTCTAGTCCTGGCAGTGACTGTCTAATGCTGGACAAGTCATGATATTCTAAAGGCTCTACTTTCTTGATTATAAATTGGAATAAATATCAAGAGAACTAATTTACCTGAAAGTGCATTATTTAAGCATAAATAAATGTGAACTCCGATGAACATGAGGATAAAGCTATTTATTGAAATACGTTTTGAATCAACAAAATATCCAGTCAGGCTCAGACACAAGTATACAGTAGGTGAAATTTATCTTCAAACTCATATCCTTGCCTTTGATTTTTTTTTTTTTCTCTATCCTGGAACCACCTCTGTATAGGTATCTGTGTAATGTCCTATTCCTGTTATCTTTTTAGGAATCTTGATAGAGTATTTTTTTCTTCATTCTATACTTTCTATGAGTCTACCATTTGCTGAATCCCTGCCCTTGGTGAGTTCATGGTCTGATCATAGAAAATAGACTTATAAACCAACTGCAACAGAATGTGGACTTTAATAGGTGCTCTTAGGGAATGGAATGTCTTCAATTGCCAGGGAATCTAATCTAAATGAGGAACACTGGGGATGGGAACCTTTGGGGTCTGCAGCTTACCTCTTCCCTGGAACCCCTCAGATGACAGGCATTTATGAGACTTAAGTGACTGTAGTGGGAAGTGAAAATGAAGGATGGTGTAGCAGTTTGGCATTATTTATGAATTCCAAAAATAGATATTGGATTATGCTTGTAAACTGGTCTGTTCCTCTGGGCATGATTTAGTTATGATTTAATTATGACTTTAATTGGGCCATGTCAGTAGGGCATTGAGTCTCCACCCCTTAGTGGGTGGGGACTCACAGATAAAAGACATGGCAAAGGACAGATTGGAGTTTTGATGTTGGAGTCTTGAGCTGGAGCCCCAGGAAGTGAACACACAGAGGAGTTTGGTCATGAGGAAAGAGAGAAGGCCCAGGGAAGAAAAACAAGCTGTTTGCCTGATAGTCTACAGCTGGCCTTGTGGAGAGAGGCAAAGCTTAGAGAGCCTCATGGTGTACAGCTGACTTTGTGGAGATAGCAGAGGAGCTGAGCCTAGAGACAAGCAAGTTCCGGGAAGAGAGGAACCCAGGAAGCCTGAACCCTTGCAGATGTCGGCAGCCATCTTGCTCCAACATGTGGCAATAGACTTCGGTGAGGGAAGTAACAACACTTTATGGCCCTGTAACTGTAAGCTTCTACCCCAAATAAATACCCTTTATAAAATCCAACTGATTTCTGGTATTTTGCATCAGCACCCCTTTGGCTGACTAATACAGATGGTAAGGTGATTTATGATTCTAACAATATTAATCTTATATCATCATAATAGAAGCATTATTACTTTAGGCATATATACGATTCTGAAAAGCATGGAGTGATTTTTATTCTCAATTTTCAAATCTTCAGCCTGTATCAGCTAGATGAATGGCATAGAGAAACAGGTCAGAACCAAAAATATGTCACTGATTATAAAAATTTATAGTCTTTATAGAAGTTTGCTTTATAATCATGAAATTTTAACTCTGAATTCAACAACACTGTTCCTGGATATAAATATTTTTTTCTTTAGCACATATATTAGTTCACCAATTCAACATTTTTCACCTGCCTAGTAGTAGAAATTTGGCCAAATATCATAGAAAATAAAATGTGATGAAAACTTACTCACTGACTTTAATGTGTTCAGAATCTGATGAGAGAGACATGTATATGAAGAACTACAATGAAAGGGAGGTTCTGATTCAAAGAAAAGAACCCACAAAGTGCTGTGGGAAAGAAGTAATTCTCCATACAGAAGTAATTTACCAAATAATTGATAAAGACTACAAAATCTATAAATAGAACTGGATTTTAAAAATAAACATCCTCTAAGATAAAGAAATCAACACTTCACTAGATTTGAGTAAAATGACGTTATTTTTCTTGGCCTTGCCACAAAACTAAATCATGTACTTTTTTTTTTTTTTTAATCATATTACTGCAGTCTACAAAGAAGACATTATAGACCAATTTCAGCTTTAAATTAAGTTAAAAGATTGTTGGTCAGATAATGTAAATAAAAGAGACTATTTAAATCACATTTCAAGACCATATTAGAAGTCCCGACACAGCAGATGATGACTTGCTGAACGTATCTGTATAAAAGGGCTTGCCTCAGCACAGCGGCAGAAAAGCTGTATGAGGAGGAGGAATTAAAGTTGGTATTGAAGTATGGGAGGGATCTGCATAGTAAAACAGGAGGCAGGAGGGTACCAGCAGAAAGAATCACAAGGGAAAACACAAGGTCTAGGCATGTCTGCAATGTCCTTTCCTACCTTTTTCCTGACGGAAATCTTCCTATTCATCCCTTAAATACCTGCTGGAAGTCACCTTCTCTCAAGGCTTCCCTGAATCCCTTCACTCTTCAGGCTGTCCCATCCCCAAATATACTTGGGTTTGTGCATATACACACACACACAAACACACACATCCCAACATACCCCATCATTCTTATTTCTGGTCTATCTCTGTCCTACGCACATTCAAGTATTATTGAATATACTGCAATGTAGTTATTGGTTTCTCCTAGTGGACCAAGAGTTCCCTGAAGGAAGAGATTCTGATGTACTAGTCTTTGTATCTCTAGTGTCTATACAGTCCTTGGCACCTTGAAGACAAGTTACGCTGATCTGAGCAGACAGAACTCTGTAGGAAAACAGGGATGATAAGTATGGAATAGTAAATTGGAATGCATTTGAGAAACATCTTAAATACACAAATATAAGAACTGTGAAATTTATGAGAATCCACTTAAAATTTTTAAAATTAGAAAGTGGTCTGAAAATCATTTGTAAATTTATTTCCTAAGGCATCAGGCATTACCAGTCTTTGATCAAAATGTTTACATTATCATTAGCACCTGATACTTTTTAGTATATGACCCCATCATCACTTATTCAGGAGCCCCCAAAGCACCACCTAATTCTATTTAATTCTGAAGGTTCCAGAGAGTATACTGCATATGCTTAGCAACAAATTTGCACATACTCTTCTGTCCCCTAGCCTTTTATGTAGGCCTGCTGCTCACAAGACATTGGAGAGAGGTAACTCAAGAGCTCTGCTGCTATCGGGTCCTCCAGGAGACACCGTGTTGCCTAGTGACCTATTCTCCACGACTATTCCATCAGGTCAAATCATTATCTTTTGATGATTTATCCAAGCCCCCATGAAGCATCCAGGGGTCCTTGGTAGAAAGTCTTCCCCTCCTTAACTATGTGTGGAATGTTGTCACTTGGGTCCTAAGATAGTTCTTTCCCTCCCTCTTATACAAGAGGCAGTCCTGGTCTCAGGCTGGCTAGAGAATGGACACTCTCCTTATCTCCCAGTCATCTTCGATCCTGCTCCTTTACCTCTCATCCCTCATTAGGATTCCACCTGTTTTAGTTTCTGAGGCTGCTGATAGCAGATACCATGAAATGCATTGGCTTAAACAAATAGGAATTTATTAGCTTACAGTTTGAGGCTGTGAAAATGCCCAAATCAAGGCATCATCAAGGCAATGCTTTCTTCCTAAAGACCAGCTGCCAATGATCCTTGGCTCCTCTGCTACATGGAAAGGCACATGGCTGTGTCTGCTGGTCTCTCCCTTCTCTTCTGGGTTTTACTAATCTCATCTTCTTGCTTCCATGGCTTTCTTTCTCTGTATCTATCCCATTTATAAAGGACTGCAGTAAGAAGATTAAGACCCACCCTGGGCCATGCCTTAACTGAGGTAACCTCAGAATAACCTACTTATATCCACAGGATATAAATGGATTTGCTTAAGAACATGATTTTTTAGGGTGCATACAGTTCCAAACCACCACACCACCCATGCCCCAAACTTGTTCTCTTTTCTGTTTTAGCCAACCTCTGTCTCATACAAAAACCTCATTCAAACACATTCCTCGTAGTGGCATGGGACAGAAGTCTACAAGTTCCTATACCTAGTTTTCCCTTTAGGTCAGTTCAGGTGCTCTGCTAAGGCAGAATAATCTGGCAATAGTGTATAGATGGAGTAGAGGAAAGAAAACCTGAAGGTCCAGTAGGAAGTTCATAGTATAGGAATAAAATAAGGTCTAAAATTACTAGATCATCTGTGTGCATGTAAAGGAAAAAATGAATATGGTGGTGAGTGACTGAAAGAATGGGTAAAAAAAGGAGTTGAAAATGCTGCTGAGAGAATAATAGGGCCAGTCTTAGGAAACTGAGGAGTGAGGAGAGAGAATGATGTTGATATTCAAGACAATTAATGGAGTCTTAAACTTGTTGAATTTGGGGTGCTGGCATCATTTCAAAAGGAAATGTTCAGCAGGAATTTGGAAATGGAAGACTCAAGCATTAGATAGGATTGAGAATAGTTGTTAGGATTTCTCAACAATTTTGTAGATTTGTTTTGATGTTCAGAAAGGAATGTATTGCCAGGAGTGAGGTAGAAAAAGAAGAGCAGAAACATTAAGTCTCCACTGTGTTTCCAAAATTAAGATTTCTGATATTATTCTATAAGCATGAAACAGTGGTGATTCCCCCAGGTCAGAGGTACTGATGCATGAGAATAAGACAAGACAAGCTAAGAGAGAAGTACAATTTTCACTTAAATCTGTTTGTAAACTAAAAATACAATTATATTCAGTTGCTTCCCAGCATTTCTGCATCATAGAAAAAGAATAATTCTCTCTTTCCATTATGTCTCTAAAGTAAATATTTCTGATTTGGGGGATCCCTATCACAGACATGGTAAATATTAATGCTTCCTAACTCTGCACACATAGAACAATTCCTCTTCCATATTAAAAGTAGGTAAATAAGAGAAAATTACCTCTGAATTCCCAGTATCTAGCAAGGTATCTGGCACATAGTAAGTGGCCAATAAATATTTACTGACTGTGTGAATGATTTAGGGGGAAAAAAATCTTATAAGTAATTCCCAAATGGTAAAATGCAAAATACATCCAAAAGGCTGTAAAGGCAATTTAGCAAATGGTGATATTTTAAAATCTGATATAGCTTTTTATTTTATATAAAAATACTGTACCTTTAAAATAGATTTTTAAACCTTTTCAAGACTCAAATAGCATATTTATTTCCAAAAAAAGAAAATGCAAACATCTGGCAGCAAGATGCCAACTCTTGTCCTTGGAGATTATTCCTTATTTTAAGATTTATCCCCTGGTGTTGCCATGACTACTGACCATGAACTGAAATTGCTGTGTAATACACTCTATCTCCCATTGTGACTGTATCACGAAACCAGCAGTAAATTTCTAATAATTAGAGGAAACAAGCTCAAAGATGGACTTGACAAAGAGTCTTCAAATATCATAAGTGTCTAAATCTTCTCTAGGGGGGTAAGCTACTGATTGTTGATTCAAATGTTTCATTAGTATAGACAGGATGATTAAATATGAAGCTGGAAATCTGGCCAAGGAGAAGTCCTTTTGCCACAGTCAAACGTGTCATCTTGTCAAAAAGGAAAGACAGGGAAAACCCAAGCCAACATTAATTGGATGTGCGAGAGAGTAAGTGATACGTTTGGTAGGTAAGTGCTAGTCTTCCTGAGAGCTCCTGCAATAGTGATTTCTGACCTAAAGCATTTCAATTCTGAGTTGGGTAGAAAAATGACAAGTCTGGTGTCCCCCAAAACAAAAAGGATTCACTTGGGCATGCTTATAGGCCATCATTTACTCTCTTATTAGAAATAGGATAACATAGATTATTTTTACATAAGATGAAGTTCCTGAGTCATGTAGAAGAAAGTTAATTGTGTTTTAATCCTATATGGTCCGACATAATTGCATTTTTCCTGAAGGCAGATAGATGGCTACCTTTATCCAGTATAATTTAGACTGACTAGGAAAAGGAAAAGGCAATAAAAGATGCTTTTGTGATAGCATTCATGTCCACTTTCCTATATCAACTGAAGTCATGTTATGTTTTGTTTTGTTTAATTGGGGCTAAGAACCATTCATTTTCTAAGGTCAGATGTGTCTTTTGTTTCCAGAACTACTGCATTCATAGTCCAGTACTTTAACCTGAAAGTAGCAACTAGGAGTATCTTTCTAAATGAGCTTCTAGACGATGTGGTCTCTAGAGTGAATGAGTCCTTGCGCTCATCATTACAGTGCTTCCATGGTAGTAGTGGATGAGCTAGATCACAAAATGAGAAAGAAGAATTAGAAGCAAACAAATTGATAAATGCTGTGAAGGAAAGCAAACAGGATGCAGCAAAGAATAACGGGTGCTGGGGGGAGAAGCTCCTGTAGATAGAGAGGTCATACAAAGTCCTTGTGAAGAGGGCTTCTGCACTAGAGGCAGCATGGTGGAGTGGAAAGAAGGAGAAATTTGGAGTTTGAATTCTGCATCTTCCATTTAATCATTCATTCATACAATAAACGTTATATTGAGCCTCAGAGAATCAAACAGACACAGTCCCGCATTCATGGAACTAGAGTCTTGTAGGGAAGGCAACTGTTTAACCAAGTGGTTTGCACTGTGATAGATGTTATTTTAAAGCTATATATTCATTTTTAAATCAAGTGTATCTCATTATGTGTGTAATACAGATCTCAGAGAGATGAAACTGATCCTTTGTGAGCCACAGGACTTATAAGCCCATGAGATTCATTGGAGATGAAAGAGAAGGGCATGTAAAAGCAAGGGAAAATTTATATGTACATTGGACCCCATTGAGGGGTTTTTAAAATATATATTTTTGGGGAAGCGGCTGTGGCTCAATCAGTAGGGCTCCCGTTTACCATATGGGAAGCCCCGGGTTCGGTTCCCTGGGGCCTCCTGGTGAAGGCAAGCCCGCCCGCACGGCGTGGTTAGCTGACCCAGCGAGCGCGAGCAGCAAGGGGGGGGGATAAATGAATAAATAAATAAAATCTTTAAAAAAAAATATATATATATATATATATATATATTTTTGTTGTTGTTGTTGTTACAGAAGTTGTGAACTTACAATCATGAGCATGTGTAGAATTACCAAACAACAACCTTCACCAACACACCACACCGTTGTGGAACACTTGTTACAGATTATGAGATAATATCAGACTTACCACTAAATATGGTCCACAGTTTACATTTGGCATATTTTTTCCACACCCCATCGAGGGCTTTTTTTTTGCACAGACCAGAATTATATTTGAGTAACCTAAAACCAAAGGAGTTGCTCCCCAACCATCTACACCTGCATCTTACATTTATATATGTGTTGGGGGAAGGGGGAAATGGGGGAAGTGGGAAATGGGGGAATGAATATGCTGGGGAAAAAAAAAGCTTTTGCCACACTGCTTTAGCAAACAATTTAGAAGAGCATTGCTTCTGCTAACCACTTAGCTATATCTAAAAGAGAAAGTCTAAAGAAATAGACCACAAGATACCCCACATACACTCTGAATTTAATTAATTGACTTGGTCATCACAATGAAAGCACCATCCCCAGTGCTATAGTTGAATAAAATACCCTTGTCCTTGACTTTGACCTTTCCTTAAGGAGGAAGTAAGTAGAGAAGCATAAAGCTTCCCTGGTCTCTAATGATGATTGAACCACTTTATTGAAATTATTATCAAAAGCAACATTTGTGTCTCCTGTGTTTAAACTGCTCTCGTGGGCCCTGAATCAGCCCTATGGAGGTGTAGACCACTCCACATCCTGTATAATAGGAAAATGGTTCCTTAGAGTCAGTGCTCAATAATGAGACTGCAAGAAGAAAGGGATATAAAGAAGAAAGTATTGCCACATTTATACTGATCACTTCACCAATGACTAAAAAATATTTTTATTGAACTAGTTAATCTTAGGTTTCCATAGTGATATATAATATTACCCAGTCAGTTTAACTCACTATTTTATGATAAAAGCAGAATTGTTATTGAGTTTGAAGAATATATTACAAATCTAAGCCTAAACAATGGCCTCTTGTCCTCAGGGAAAATATAAACTAACACCACACTTAGTGATGATTAAAGTTTTTCTTAAGCCTGGGCTTTTCATCCATTTAAGTGAAGAAGCAATCTACTGCCTGCACAGATCAGAGAAACACAAAAAGCATCGTATGAAATGACATCCTCACTCTCTTTCTGCAAGTTGTATACGAATGGAAAGGCATCGGTGATATATAGATGACAAAGGCAAATATATAGTGATAAACCATAGCAAACTTCATATATTGAAAATGAAGAAATACAAGCAGATAAAACTGTCTTCTTATATGGTCCATTATACTCAAGAATGACTTACTTTCATAAGGAAAGAACAGAAACTGAATCATAGAAACCTAGCCATCAGAGGACAGTTCAGTTCCACGAAGAATCGTCAATCTTTTTCTCCAGTTTTCTAAGCTAAAGTTGGAAGAAAAGTGGCTTGGATAATCCAGCATGACTTTCATTATGTGATTGCTTTGCCACCATATTTATTTCCTAGTTTGTTGTACTTTGGGAAATATTTGCTTAAAAATAAGAGGTAGTGTTTATTTGAAATTGTGTAAACATAGGCAGGTGCTTGGACATGGAGAATGCAAAATTTAAATTCATAGCTCACAAGCAAATAACTAAAGAATAGGAATGCAAATACAGATCATGTAAAACCCTATCCAAAACTAATATATCAAATAGTAAGGCTTGAAATTTATCTCTTAAGTTTCATCACATTAAAATAACAATGTGCCAGGCAAGAGCACTCTAATGTTAAAATTAAAAGTGATACTTAACATGTAAATGTAACTTAAAAAAAATTAAAACTTAAGAAAACAAATTTATGGGGCATACCTATAAGGCATATAAATGGGTTCAAGTGTTCATGAGGCATTGTCACAGTGGGTGGAGATTCACACTATAACCGAAAGAATATCGAATTCCTATCCTGAGGAGCTCTACCATATTGTCTAATGGGATGGCAAGAATCCCTCGAGTACAGGAGCAGTGATTAGTGAAGGAGGAAGGACTATTGACAAGCCTTTTATATTGATGAATGTACTTATGAACCTTTACTTTTGAAACTGAAACTTAGCCTAGTATTATAGGGTGCCTAAGAGTTACCGCCTGAGAGCCTCCTTGTGGCCCAAATGTGGCCTTTCTTTAAGCTGAACTCAGCATATAAATGCATTACCTTCCCTCCAGCGTGGGGCATGACTTCTGGGGATAAGCTTCTCTGGCACCAAGGTATTACCACTAAGCACCAACTAGCAATGCAATTGGAAAAAGACATTGACCAAAGGGGGGAAAGGGTAGAGACAAATGGGTTTATCTCAAAGTGAGTTGGGAGGTCATTCCAGAGGTTACGCTTATGCATGTCTCAGCAGGATCTCATTGACTGCCAAAGTAAATATTGCCTCAAATAGCGGAGACATCCAGACACTATAGGCAGGGCAGACAGCGCAGGCATTTGGTGCCCTGCCAGTGGGCCCTACTTGGGAACTTATGCTCCCCAGTGTGACAGATTTGGACTCAGGTATGGTTTCCCTACACATGGCTCTTCTACCCCTTCTATTTGAACCTATAGTTAGTGCTAGAGTTGATAGGCGTATGTCCAAGAGACATGCCAGCTGGGCCCTGAATCTCAACAGAGTTGCAACACCTACTCTACAATTCACTGGACTCACCCAGGCAACTAACAAGGAGATGATGATGGACAACAACCATTCCAAAGACCATAGAGAGTCTGCAACTGCAAGCAAGATAGTCTCAACCATTTGCCCCATGGGATCTAAGCCCCCTCTCAATTAGAGGTGGAGTGGGCATCACCATCCCAAAATTCTCAGGATTTGGGAATGAATGACTGACTAGAGTAGGCTTACTTGTTTTCTAGTATAGAGTTATTGTGATTCTAGCAATGGAAGAACTTTTATCATTGATATGGAGGCAGTGGCCACTGGAGGTTGAGGGGAGGGAGAGGGAAAAACAGGTGTAATATGGGAACATTTTTGGGACTTGGGAATTGTCCTGAATGACACTGCAAAGATGGATACAAGCCATTATATATCTTGTCATAACTTACAAAATTGTATGGGAGAGAGTGTAAACTACACTGTAAACTATAATCCACGCTTAGTGGCAATGCTTCAAAATGTGTTCACCAACTGTAAGAAATGTACCACCCTAATGAAGGATGTTGTTAATGTGGGAGAGGTTGGGAGCAAGGTATATGGGAATCCCCTATATTTTTTATATAACATTTATGTAATCTAAGTATCTTTTTTAAAAAATTTAAAAAACTATATTAAAATAAATAAATAACAAAAAAGAAAAGAGCAAAACAAAATTAAAAAATAAAATTTAAGCAAATAAGAACTATTATTGCTATGCTAAATAAACAGGAGATTATTATAAATTATTCATCTATTAGAAGGCAGCAGAGGTGAAAGTTATCAAAATGTAAAAAACACTATAATTAGTATTGTACTTTTATAAAGTTTTATTCCCATATTTTAAAAAAGGTATGTAACAATTTGGGGTAGCCATTCTTAAAATATGACATTCACATAAGAAAATCCAAGTGGTATGTTTACATTTATATTACTAAAAATCCAAGTGGTATGTTTACATTTACTTTTACATTACTAGGCTCCTGATATCAGCTGGGAAGAGATTGCAAAACTATTTAATTGGTTTAAAAAAAAAGAGAGATTGCTTAAAACAGAACTCAACTTTATTTTTAAACCTCTTAGTTCATAATTTTGAGCAAGGAACCATTAATTTGGCTTAAAAGACATGCTCTTCTAGCTCACTCCAAGATATTATAGAAATCCTACTCTAATCAATAAGGAATGAATCAAGCAGAAGAGGTTATAATACAAACTAAGGGAACTTGAGAGTTAACTATTAAAATGTATATTATAAAATATTAAAAAGGGAAATGCAAATACAAAGCTTGTAACTACTCAGTATAGGACGTTTGTATACTTTTTTTTAAAAAAGAAAACATCTTAGAATATTAGAGAGGAGAAAATTAAACCTTTGATATGGCAATCAAAGCAACTAAAAAAAGAAGACCATGTAATGAATAGAAACTGAATAATAATCTTAGGTACTAAATAACTAGCATAACTTTCTGAACAAAAATGAGTACAGTAGGCCAAGATGATAAAAACATCTCTCTCTCAGTGCCTCCACTTTATTTTTATTGCATAAATCTTCTATTGCATTTATATCAATGTTGGGATCTTACAGCAAAGCAAGTTAGAAAATTCCAATAGAAAATAATAAGAAAGTTTAAATATTCATTCAAAATTTCCAGATAAATATCTCAAAGTTTACAGATTTGAGACACACTATAAAAATAATTTCATCATATATTATAACTTGAGTATCTTAGATAAAAGTTACCACACCTACACCTATATCTTCCTCTGCACAAAATTTATATTTAAGAATATATTGAACACAAATATGTTAAATGTTTGAGCTAGTGAGAAGAGTATTTCTAGGAATCACGTGACTAAAACATTGGGCTGAATCTGCCTTTTACAGCTATGCGGTATGTTATGTGACTTCATTATATTTCTGTATCCTCATCTGTAAAATGGAAATATTAATTCCTGACGTTATGCTTAACATTTGAGAGGTGAAGGGTAAGGATAATTTGAAATAACATATAGAGGTGCCTTGAAAAAATTAGATATTTACCAATATAAGGCATCATTACATGTTTAGGGTATTGTTAAATATATGAAGTAGGTTTATGTAGCACAGAACAGAGGTCTGATAACCTAATTAAGATTTTAAAACTAGGTTACACTAAATTTAAAAAAATAATGCCAAGTTGGAGTTTGTCTCTAAGACTTTACATTTTAGCTGGGTATTTTTAAAATAAACAAAAGGAAAAAAAAAATCAGTGATGCATTTTTAATTAGGGTTAGTTTTTATTGCTGCACTTGGTTTATACTCTGAATGCTTGCTGCTAAATTGGTGCAAGAGGGAACAGTGATTTAGTCCTTTTTGGGATTCCAAAAGGAGGTCAGTGCCTCCCTTAGCATATTTCAGATTATTCTGGGAAAGGACCATTCTGAACCTTCAGGGAGAAAGCATTTTGATGTGAGACTTCATCAGGTGCCACATCCCTAACACAGAACACAGTGGGCTTCTCACTGAGATCTCGGGCATCATAGGAAACAAAGAGCACATTATTTGGATGGGCTAGATTTGCTAACTGATTGCTCACCTTGTTCCCCTGCTAAATTCTACTCTGGTGTCTGGACCCAGCTGAGCCTCAGTCCTAGTGCCTAATTACATATAAACTGTTGTCTGGACTAGCTGAAAGTTCCAGTTGAAGGCATGAAGAGGACAGCTCCATACCTGCAATCTCACCATCATTGACAACCATGGAAATGCACGCTTGGAAAAAGGAAGCATCCTGTCCTGCTAGTCGCAGGCCCTATGGCTATTCTGCAGAGCAACAGGTTATGATATAGTTTCTAGCAGCATTTCTTTTAGAAGTAATATTGGTTTGTATTAGTCAGCCAAAGGGATGCTGATGCAAAGTACCAAAATTCGGTTGGCTTTTATAAAGGGTATTTATTTAGGGTAAAAGCTTACAGTTATTACAAGGCCCTAAAGAGTCCAACTCAAGGTACCATAAGAAGTATTTTCTCACCAAAGTGTTGAAGGGGTTCATCGTTCCTCTTCCCCTTAAGTTTTGGTGGCCCAGCTTCTTCCAATATCACTTATAGGCTATCAGGCCTTCTCAGCTGCACACTTTCAGGCAAATGGCTTGGCTCTGCCTGGGGCTTTAGCTGTTTGAGCCTTCTCCTTTCTGTCACAGTGCAGGATTGAAATGACCAAGTTCTCTCTTCTTTTGTGTCATGACAACGTTCTCTCCTTTGGCATCCATGGAGCTCTTTCTCTTTTCTTGTGTATCTTCTTCCATGTGTCTTCTTGAGTGAATGTCCATTTATACTAACTCACCAAGGGGGCCAAGGCTTAAACTGAGTTATACCCTACAGCCCTAATCTTAATTTAATCAAAGACATCTCAGATGAATATAAAACAATCAAAGGGGATCACACCCAGAGGAACAGACCAGTTTACAGACATAGTCCTTATCTTTATTGGGGTTCATAAATAATCTCTGAATCCCAAAAAAGATATTACAATATTCCAAAAAACCATAAACCAGTAACAATGCTAAGTACAAAATCACATCACAACGAATCAGTTATAGAAATAGTTTGTCTTGGTCAATTTCCCTTCTGGCTGTAGACCTGTGAAACTTAAAAACAATTTAGCTGCTTCCAATATACAAAGGGACAGACATAGGATAAACTTTTGCCCTACCATAAAGAGAATTTGGGAGGGAAACGTGAGTCACAGGTCCCCAACAGTTCTGAAAACCTGCAGGGTATCCTCCATTAGATTTCAAAGTCTGAGAGTCATTCTTAAGATGATGGTTTCTTCTCCCTGGGGTCTCATGGGGGCCCACCCTCTCCACAGTCTTGTCCAATGGCTGTTTTCTTGGTTCCATACTCATCAAGCATCTGGGTGGTGACTGAGCTCCAGACCTCACCCTACATGAATATTGCGGTGATGACCACTGTTTCTTCAAACTCTGGGGCACAGTCTCAATCCCCATAGTACAGTAAGGTGGTAACAACATTCTCCCTAATCTCTGGTGTACAGGTCCAACCCTCTCAGAACAGTGAGTTGGCAACCTGGGCTTCCTTAATCCATGTGGGACAGGCTCACCCCTCTCAGACCTATGGGGTGTCTACCTCACTCTCCCCAACCCTTGGGGAATGTGCTCCACCCTTTCTGTACCCTGGGATGGCAAAACTCCCCCTGAACAGTGGGCTGGAATATCCACCCTCTTCAAATGCTGGGGCAAACTTATCCTCTCTGTACACATGGGTGGGGTTCCTCTCTTGGCCCAAGGAAATGTCTTAATTCCAGACCTCAGCTTCCATGGTTTTCCTCTTAAACCTGTTTTCACTTCTATCTCTCCCCTCTATGTCCCTTTTAGTCCAGGCTGACAGCAATTTTGTTCATAGAGATCTTGCAAAGAGCTTGTTTGTTTAGCATGCAGGAAGCAGGGGTCCAAGCCATCAGACAGTAACACTTTCCACAAGTCTTTCCTGGATTATTGCATTTCAGTCCTGGCTTACAAGTTCCAAGTTTAGTTAATTCCTCTATGGGGAACTATTGTCTGGGGGCTTGATTTTCAGAGGCTTGGAATTTTCAGAATCAGTTTCTGGTTTCTTTGTGCCTAACAATTCAGTTCTCAGCATATCTCTTTCATCTAGCATTTTGCTATAAGCTGCAAGGAGAAGCCAAGCTGCATTCTCTGAGTTTACTTTGGAAAGCTTTCAGCTAAATGTCCAGGCTCACCATTTTCAAATTCTGCCTTCCATATAACATCAGAAGTCAATCTTGCTAAATTCTCTGTAACTTTAAAACACAGTTCACCTTTCTTCCAGTTTCCAATGAGAGTTTCATCACTTCCTTCTAAGGCCTTATCAGAAATAACTTTAGGCTCCATATTCCTACCAACAGTCTCTTCAAAACATCTAGGTTTTTTCCATCAAGCATCTCACAATTCCTCCCAAAAATACCCCTTACCATTTATAGAACTGTTTCGGCATTTTTGGTAATTGCAAAAGCATGACCCCACTCCTGGTACCAAATTCTGTATTAGCCAAAGGTATGCTAATGCAAAGTACCAGAAATCTGTTGGCTTTTATAAAGGGTATTTATTTGGGGTAAAAGCTTACAGTTACAAGGCCCTAAAGTATCGAACTCAAGGTTGGTTTCTCAGCCAAAGTCATTTACCACATGTTGAAGGAAGATGGCAGGTGATGTCTGCAAGGGTTCAGCCTTCCTCTTTCCTCTTAAGGTTCTGTGTTCCCAGCTCCTTTTGAGCTCAGCTATAGGCTGGCATAGGGATTGTTTCTTCCAGGCTCAGTGGCTTTGGTCTCTTCACAAGGCCAGCTGTAAACTATCAGGCAAATGGCACATCTCTCTTCCCAGGGCTGCAAGATCAAAGCTGACAAATTTCTCTCCTCTGGTATCTATGGAGCTCTATGTTCTCCTGTGTGTCGTCTTCATTGAGTGTCCATTTTTATAGCCCACCAAGGGGGTGGGGACTCAACCCTGAGTCATGACCTATTGACGTGGTCAAATCAAAGCCCTAACCTTGATTTAATCAAGTAAACATAAACATTTAAATTTAATACAACCAAAGGGTATCATACCCAGAGGAGCAGACCAGTTTACTAACATAATCTATACCTCTTTTTGGAATTCATAAATAATATCAAACTGCCACAGGGTTCTAATAGCATTTCTTTTAGAATTTCAAGAAGAAAATCTTATGAAACCCTCCAGCTATGACTCAATTTAATATATTAATATAGAGATAACTTGAAACTCTCATTCAAGAATATAAGCTTAGGTGACACATCTTGGTGGCTGATTCTTGCTTTTTATAAGAAGTTCATTTACTTTCCTCATCCTCTTCATGATTGTTTGTTATGTGAATCCTAATGATCAGACTATTAATCTTCTTTGAACTGATACTTAATGAGCAGCCTGGGCATTGAACTCAGGTTTCACAAGAAATGACCTTAGTTGGTGGTTAAACCCAGCTTTGTACTAATATAAACTATCTAAAATTTTAGAATACAAAATGAATGACAATGTAGTCAGGAGAAAGCATGAAGGGGATGGCTCAAAATTGCCAAGATCTGAGTAAACTTCTTCCAAGAAAATTATGAAGGTGTTCAAAAATATTAAAGACAAGTTAATGGAAAAATCACTTTATTTCCTGTGATGAGGAAACCAAGCACCTCTGAGGTCACATTTCCAGCACAGATTTGTAAATACCATTTACTTTTCCATATTAGAAACTCTTACATTTGTACTAGATGATGGGTAAGGCTGATATCCATATTGTAAAACACTTTAATTATTCCCTCAAAAAATGAAAGCAAGTTGTCATTTAAAATGGGTCTGTTAATGACACTAAAAAACATTATTAAATCGGTGCTGATAACAAGCTCAACATAGAAAAAGCATATAATGAACTATACCTAGATCATTTATTTTTCATTAACCAATCTATTCAAAGCAGTACTATATATGTATGAATATATAGTATTCATACTATAAACGATTTCAGAATACAAGTGTCTTTAGGAAGTAGCCTTTAGCGCACACATTAGACATTACTGTTGCAGAATAACTATGTAAAGCAAATGACTATAATTGCTGTACTAATAGGACTTAACTTGGCTAAGTTACAGGTAGAATACAAAATAGAACCCTGAACTTCAAAGCCAGATTCTCCCCAGTTACACTTGGCTAATAGGTTGGATAGTTAGGAAATCACTACAACTCTTTCAACATAAAGGCAACAGTTTTTTCATTTGTGATATAAAAACAGGTTGTTTTTACATAAGAGCAAGTTACTATATGGGGCATGGTGGGAACACAGACTCAGGCAAAACAGAGGCTTTCAGCAAGTGGCTGCCTTACTACTTACACAGCACAAAGGGTCCAAAAGAGCAGGGGAAAAGATTCCATTGTGGCTGGTCTCCCAGGAGGGTCAGTGGATGTCAGCTCCAAACACCCCCACTTCATGTCAGAGATGAGGGACCAATTGTAGCTGGCTCCCCAGGAGAAGCCAAATACGCAGCCTCTCTTGCATTGGAGATGAAGGACACCTGCACTGAATAAGTGTGGGCATTTTTATACACTGGGGGTGGGGTGGGGGGCTCTGCCACTGTGCAACCCTTGTGACCTGGCAAAGCAGCTGGTGCTGGTTAAAATTTAGTGTCTCCTCTGGCTGCCTGCAGTCTCTTGTGAAATAGAAATATACCAGACACCTGCATGCAAACAAATACAGATGGAAACATACCAACCACCTGCATGCAAACAAGCAAGAGGGGGAAAGGAGGGTGTAGGTGAGAGCTGGGAGATGGCTGCTGGAGTATGTCTGTCACTTACCCAATAGACACTTCTTCACAAATTACATTTATTGTCAGAGGACAGCTACTTTTCTTTCACAGAAACCTTTTCCACATTTTTAAACTATTATTTTGAAAAGTTTAAGAAGTTCTGCTCTGAATGTAATAGTCATAACAATGTTCCGTTTTCTGAGCAAACAGCCATCAAGGGGAGAGAAATGAATGATATTTGCCTAGGATGGACGAAATTTAAGTTTCTACCCTTAAGAGATAAGTACAAAGGAATGGGAGCTCATTGTGAACTCAGAATGAATACTAAGGGAAGGCGGGAGAAACTGACCTGAAGGGGTTTTGATACAATCCATTTTCCTCCAAACATGATATTTTCCCTACTCAATCCCATAAAGTTGAGAATTTGATCATTGTTTCCAAATATTATAATGCCTTATCAGTTTAGTCTTCCATTTTGAATTCATTATTTTTTTCATTCTAATTGGATGAAATATCCCCAAGGATCCTTTAACTTAATTAGAGGAAAGTGTTGTATATAGTATATAAATAATATCTAGATATTCATAGTACTACCCCATATTACCCATTCACAAGAAAAATCTTACATGAAATAAATACCATTATTAAAAAAATGAAAAGTTCTTATAAAAGGTAATTAAAAGAATACATGGGAATATAGGTCCCCATCTTAAGATGACCACTTCAACACATCCCAACTGAAAAACAGAGAAGAATTTTTGAAGAGTAAAGCTTAGTTAATGTCCTCCAATTTTCCCCATAACGGTTGCAAACACCCCCTCATAGCTTTCTGTATTTCCTCATCCACCCCTTTCCGGTCTTTTCTCCGTGCTACGGGGGCTCTTTTCTAAATGAATCTTATAAGATCTCCATGCAAATCTGATTGAAATACATTCTTGTATAAAATCCTTCAAAGGCTGCTAGCAACTGTCTGGATGACATCTGAAACCACTCAGCATGGTTGACAAGGTTCTTGATGACCTGGAGACTGCTCACCTCTCCAGCCTCATCTCGTCAGCACTTGCAGCCTATTGTCTTTACTGTAGCTTTCCAATTATTTTTCTTACCTGCATTTCAAGCTCTATTACTTCAATGTCTCTACAAATGCTTCATCCACACTTGAAACACCAGCCCTTCTCTCCTCTTTGCCTAGTTACCTCCAGTCCACCATTCACCCCTTTCCCTTGACATGGTCAGAAATCCTTCTTTCTGCTTCTGTAAGTCCCTCTGCTCACCACTCAGAGTGCTTGCCACACTTGTCATAATTATGCATTTAGTTCTGTCTCTTTCAATAAAATGCAAATTTCCTCGAGAGTGGACATGATGTCTTTTCCATTTTCATGACTAACTCAGACTTCATTCAAGGCAGTATTTATTGATATCTTAAGTGCACAGACCCTGCAGCCAGACCACCTGGATTCCAATCCAGCACTGCCACTCACTACCTGTGTGTCCCAGAGCAAATCTCTTAATTCTGCGTCTCACTGCCCTTACCTATACAGCAGAGATTAAAAAGTACCTACCTGACAGTGCTGTGAGGAATGAATGAATGAATATAGGTACACAGTATTTAGAACATGCCCAGCACATATATTAGCATTAGTTGTCATGCCTGGCCTCAGCACTGCCCACCATGTATGACACACAGAACGTGATTCACATAACTTTATGGCATAAATTAATGGATGATGAAATATCAAATATGATTTTTCAATTATACCCTATTTTCAACCCCTTATTGTTAATAATTGGCTCATTCATTCAACAAGTATCTATAATCTACTCTGACAGAACTGAGCATTATGTTGAAAATACCCACTTCATTTTGTAGAGGGCTTTGAAAAAAAATGTACCTGTCAGAAAAATGATAGAATTGGGTAAAAACTCATTCTCCTTCTAGAGTGCTCATAATAATAGCCTCCAGTTAAGTTTAAACTAGTAGCTCTCTGGGGTCTTTCCAAAGATGAAGAAAATGATTACATCTGATTTTTTTTTTTCATTTCCAATTTGTGCAAGCTTTTTAACTTCTTTCAATACCTCACCTATTATACAATCAAGATCAAAGGCAATTTCTTAAAGGAAAAAAAAAAAAAGACAATCTATCGTGAGGCTGGTTATTTCACAAAACTGCATCTTCTGAAAAGCAAACCACATAAAAGAACTGGCCAGTAGAAAAGATTTGAGAAACTTCTATGAAATCAAAACTTGGTTTTAAAAAATCCAATTAAAAACACAAATATTATCAAATGTTCTATTGCTCCATATTGCACATTTTAACCTTCTCCCAAAGGAATGTGTCAAGCTAGTCTGCCTTTTTCTACCTCTATTTCCCTTTGCCTTCCCCACTCTTTTCCTGTTCTAAATACATTCTCCTCAATCTTGGAATCTCCCTTTGGGGAAGTTAGGTCCTGGTCTTGTTGGGGATGAATGGCCTATAATCTCATATGCTATCAGGGTATGGAGGCCTCTCTGGAAAATCATGAGAGAAGAATTGAGGGGTAAGAGTGTCCAACTCCAATTATTCCTTTCAGTGCATCTCATCTTTCCTCCCATACTTCCTGGCCTCCCTTTTATCCTACCGTCTTAGTTTGCCACAGGGCTGCCAATGCAAAGTACCAAAAATGGGTTGGCTTTTATAATGGGGATTTTATTTAGGGTAAAAGCTTACAGCTCCGAGGCCAAGAAATGTCCAAATCAAAGTACCATCAGAGATGCTTGCTCACCAAAGTCAGCTACTGGAGATCCTGGAGTCCTAGCCAGGTTGCAAAGATGGCAGCCAATCTCTCCCAAGGTCCCTGCCTTCCTCTCCCGGAGCTCAGCTGTGGACAACCAGGCATATGGCTTTTCTCTTTCTGGGCCTTCTCTCTCAGTCTCGGCTGCTCCACTTTCTTCCTGAGTTCTGCTATGGGCTATCAGGCATACAGCTCATCTCTTCAGCCTTGGGCTACTCTGTGGGTCCAACCTCTTGGGGGCTTCGTGCTTAAGTTTTGGCTGGATCAAGATGGCAGCTTCCTTTTTTGTGTGTGTCTCCCTCGGTGTCTCTGTTTATATAAAGCTCCAGTAAAAGGATGGAGACCTAAACTGCATCACGACTCACTGACGTAGTCCAACTGAAAGGGCCCCACACCCACAGGAATGGATTGGTTCAAGAACATAATCTCTTTCTTTCTGGGATTTATAAAAGAACTTCAAACTGTCACACCCACCAATGTTATATGTCCATGGTGGTAGCAAGTTAGTCCTGAGTTCTGTCTCTCTGTCTGGCTAACTAGGTCTTGCATGGCATAGGCTGGTTAGAGACCCTGGTAAAGAAGGTGATTATAGGTGGAGGTTGGGGAGCAAGCATTTTGTTTGGAGTTCCATTGTATCCCAAGCATGTGGGGCAGCCCTGGCATGTGGTTTCTACTGAATGAACACCTTCTATGAGCCCTGTCCTGTGCCAGCAATGGAGGATCCAAAGATGGAAGGCAATGAAGCCTGGACCTTTTCCCATACTAACTTGGTAACCCAGGACTAGGTACTTAAACCTAAAATGCCTCATTTTAAAAGAGGAATGTTGCCCATTTCACAAACTGTTGTAAAGACAAAATAAAGTTCTAGATCAGTCTCTTGCACAAACAGGTAATCAAACTGATAGTCATTTTTTTGGTGATGAGGGTGATGAAGATGAGGAGAATGGCAAGTCATCCTAGTGTTCAAACAGCCTACTGTCCATGGTGGTTTGACTGTATGTACCCCAAAGAGCATGTTCTTAAAGTTAATGTATGCCTGTGGGTGTGGATCTATTCTAAGTAGGATCTTATCATGAGGTTACTTTAGTTAAGGTATGGCTCACCTCATTCAGGATGTTTCTTAATCTTTTTACTGGAGTCCTTTATAAACGGGATGAATACAGAGCGAGAAAGCCACAGAAACAAGAAGCTGAAATCAATGAAACCCCGAAAAAAGGGAGAGACTAGCGGATACTGCCATGTACCCTGCCATGTGACAGGGGAGTCCTGGATTGCAGGCAGCCAGTCTTTGAAAGCATCTCCTAATGATGCCCCAATTAGGACATTTTTCTCAACCTCAAAACTGTAAGCTTGTAAGCTGATACTGTTAAAAGCCAACCCATTTTATAGTAACTGCTTTTGGCAGCCTGGCAAACCAAAACACTGTCTGAGATTTTAATGAACACAACACGATCCTCCCATCCCTAATTATTGTACCTGAAATTTAAAATGACAGTGCAAAACATGATTATTGTTGGGTTCTTTTTTTCTTCTAATTTTGTATAATGGATCCAAGAGTAAACTTGTGGAAAGATAAGAGGTGCTAGTTTTAGAATGACAATTCCAATTTCTGTATAAGTGATTCCTGAAAAATGGGGAGTGAACAAACCTCTGCTGCTAAAGAGAAGCCAAGGAGAGAAGAGAACTCACTATCAGAGGAGAAAGAAACATACTTTGTATGCTGGTTGCTCCTAACAGTGATGGAGAAGGCCAAGACCCTCAGAACTGAGGATTGCTTCAACAGAGAAGAGGGGCATATTTGGAGAGACTCCCACTTTGGGAAGAGAAAAAGCCCTTTGGAAGGCCGTTGGAGGCTTCTACTCACAGTTTAACATAAGTTGAAGAATTGTTAGGGAAGCCTAAAGAAATTATTTTTTCATTCATCAACATCTATTGTGTGTTGATTACACATTAGGAAAAGCTTTCAGGGTGCTAAGGAAACACTGGAGAAAGAGTCTGAGTTCTTACCTTTGAGGAGTTCATAGTTTAGTGAGGGATGCAGACAATAAATGGATAAATAATTACAAACTGTAACAAGGTTATGAGGAAAACTGGCTGCTTTTTGTAGTAGATTCTCTCAGCGCCCTGTACCACACCCTCTCAGTGCCCCCCCCGCCCCCCCCCCCCGCCCCAAGGCTTTGCTGCAGCTGTGGGGGAAGTTCCCATGGCTGTTGGTAGCCCCCATGTCTTCCCCAAGCCATAGGAGCTGGCACAGCCCAGGAATGCAGGGGAGCCAAGGCCCCAGAAAGTAATCTTCAATTGAATGGGACCTACTGGGGGGCTAGTGCCCCAGCCTTCCATCCTTCAGAGGGACAACTCTGAAATGAATTCTACGTGGTTCCTCGGAGGGTCCCCAGTAGGAATGAGTTCCTTTGTCTTAGCAGTAACTATTATTGGCGTCTCCTCCTCAGTCTCTCTCTCCCTGCTCCCTTGCCACTTCTCCCTGGAATCACTTCCCAAATAATCTAAGTACATTAAGCCCTTGTTCTGGACTCTACTTTCAGAGGAACTCAAACGCCCCTTGTGAAATATGGCGGAAGAGGAGCCCAGAGGCAGATGAGGAGGCAGAGGTGCTAATCCCACAAAGAGGTCCAGGCCCAGAGAATTGCATATGCAGACCTTGAAGAGTGAAGGGCTTGGCGAGTTTGAGGAACAGAGAGCAGCTAGCTGGCTGGAGTGCTGAGCTAGGGAGGCAGGTGGTGATTGGCTGGGAGGCTGGAGAGGTAAGCAGGGCCCTCTGGGAAAGCAAGGAAGTAAATCATCTTTCTGGTATCCTGCTAGTGGCAATGAATGACTTCGGTTCTTGGAAAGACAAACATTGTGGACATTTATGCTAACTGATATTACAGTTTATTTTTGACCTCAGAGAGTTTGCCATTCCTGCAAATAGGGTGTTTGGGTATATTCCATTAGCTGATATCCTTGCTCTCCCTTGCTAAAAACCATTTGGTGATTTGCCCGATACTCTTAGCATTAAAAAAAAAAAAAAAAAAAAAAACCTCTATTGAGGAATACGTGCCCCTCTCAGAATTGGATTTGAATCTCAATTCTGCCAATTATAGCAGCATAGCCAGCCTTGAACAGGCTGCTTAAATCACTTCTCCTCTTTTTCACCTGGTAAAAGGAATAATAACTACCTCACAGAATTATTGTAGAGATTATGCAAGCAAATATATGCATAAAACACTTGACTCAGCATTTGAACCATACTAGTAGCTCAATAAATGGTAATATTCAGCAACAATAATAACCCACAGCAGTGAGCTTTTAATTAGAAAAAAATGAAAGCACCTCAAAGACTGAACGAAGAAATCGCATTTGCTATGTTTAAGCAGAAAATTGTAAGTGTGCATTCCGCATTGTAGGGTAAAAAAATCTAAGTGTCTATTCAGTTTGATTATATGCAGAATATGCTTTTGAACTACTTAAGTACCCATGATGAATAAGTTGTGAATTTCATAAGGTTATATAATTAATTTTTTAAAAATATAGTTCAAAATTGTGGCCTTGAATATAATCTTCCTGTTTTCTGATGGGTATAAAGAGTAAAATTGACAAAGTTCTCATTCATTTAATAAAATCTATGCAAATCTGTCTAAGGTGTCCTTTGGTAATATGAAATCTGGTGCCAGGTGTGTCTACTTCCAGACTATCACTGCAGAGTGTTAGAAGACTAGAGAAGGGGGTTCCTTCTAGAGACAAAGAACCAACAATAGTTGCCCTTGGTGAGATCTTTAGCCAAGTATCTTGTAATCCAATTTTCCAACTTGCTGAAAGCACTCTCTAGTCGATGTTACATCCTAAATTAAATTTGAGTTGCTGGTTGAAAACATTTGATTTTGTTTGTAAAGACTATGATGTGTTTAGTAGGGTTAAGATAGTTCTTTGACAGAGAAATTATCAAATGGGAAAGCTTAGGTGAAACTATATAGCTAAGCAATTCTGCTCTCCTACAAATTGTCTTGTCTTAAAATGGCATCATTCCTTTGAGTGATGCATATTTGAGGTATCCTATAAGGAAGCACACTGGAAATTTACTGTTGGAAAGACTCTATTTCCATGGTTCATATATAAAGAAATCCTACAACATTATTAGACAATATTCCCTAAATGCTGTTCTTTCCAAAAAGAAATATGCATAGTCATTGTGTATGATTTCTGAATAAAATAGGACATTAAAAATAGTACTTAAAAATTATTATATTAACCATATCCTTCCATACAATGCTTACAAATTGCTTCTATTGTGTACATTGATTTTAAAACTATACAAGGACTCTATAAATATTCAGTAGATCATTAGTTATTTTAGCAACATTTAGCCATCCTGGCCTAAAGCTAGAGTATATGAAGGAGTATATGAAATGAATATGTTAACTGAAGTATTTAAATCTGGTCCAAATTTTTAGATTTTTGCAAATTTCAATACTGGGTAATAATTGTAATTTAACAGCACATTAATAAAATATTTCCTTTACTTGAGTCAAATCATTTACTGAGCAAAAATCCATTATTAAAATTATGTCATAGGATGCAAGCCACGAATTCACTCAGGTTTTTGCATAAATTCTACCTTCACCTTTCCATTCTTGTTTCTAGACTTAATAAATGTCAATTATGTTGGCAGCAGATGACATGGCCCCTGACGCTTGTTTCCTAAATATGGCTTCCGTACAAAGTCATTAGGAAAAAATAAGAACTTATATTCATTGAATACTTACTGTGTGTCAGGACCTATGCAAAATACTTAAATGAATAATCTTATTTAATTATTGCAACATGCCACTGAGGCAGATACTGTTTTTAGCACCTCCATTTGAAGGTGTGTCTGCCTCCAAAGCCCTCAACTTTATCTATTGCCCTATGCTGTGTTTTGTTTACATTGAGTCTTTCTTGACCTCTTTCATTGACCATTGAGACTGTCCAGGAAAGAACAGGCAGAACGGAACATTCTGCATATTGCTACAATATTATACCCTTGGCCATTACCCATATTTCATCAAATTTAACACATATTGACGCTGGAGTTTGCTTGCCCTTACCAAAAGGTTTTCACACAATTTCATTTTGACTGCCTTCTGGCTGATGGTAATTTTAAGAAGCCATTTATTTTAAGATGTATTCTGACTTCATGATGGCTAAAACTTTTTAAAAAGTGTTTTTAAAATCAGTGAGGTAGTGTAGTAAATATTGGTTAGTGTTGGTTTTCGAAAGTTCTTTAAATGTAGACTTGGACATCACTCAACAATCTGATTTTGATTTACCTGCCAGTAACCTATTATCTAAGGGGAAAAAATTCATCTAATTCTAACACAGCCTAATCAGCTTTTTCAAACCATGTGCCATGCCCATTGACTTGGGTGTGACTGTCATCCAAACAGTCACAATTAGAATCAGCCACATCCTTTCCCTTCCTAGCGTTAAAAAGAAAAACAGTGACTGAGGAACTTAGTCACTGGTAACAGTTTTACACCAAATATTTTGTATGAAAATATTGTAGATCTTTCAAGATCTGTGGAATCACAGAATCTTGAGTCAGAAGAAATCCTTACACGCCAGCTGGTCCAATCTCCCACTCAACCAAATTGCTGGTTATTGATGATTGTCCAACCTAGGTACTATGATATATGGTAGAGTGAACAAATTCTCTGTTTATCTAGGTGGTGTGTTTTATGTTGAACAACAACAACAACAACAAAAGACTCAAATTTTTGGGTCTAACATTATATTGCAAAATTATCAGATGTCTTTATTGCTGCTGTGTGTACTCCTAGCAGCACCGGGTGCCTTCAATCAGTTTTCCTGATTGAAGCAAATCAAGCTGGTGAGTAATACCTGCCTGTGTGTACTTTGTTTCCATAGCACAGTGATTTCTGCTTGGCCCATCTCAGCTCCTGACCAGCAGCCTCTTGAGAATCCTCCTGACAACTTGTCTTTAGTTGTTACTGCTAGGCTAGTGGCTGGACAGGTTATATCCTGGCTGTTAGAGATTCTGTTAGTCTAGTCAACAAATTCCTGCTAGAGGTTGACCTCATTGGTTCGGATAGTAATAACAAGAGATCCATTAAATAATTGTTTTGTACCTTGCTATGAATAATAATCAAATAGCTATGAGGAGTAATGATAGCTACCATTTATTAAACACTATGCTAAATGCTTTACATTTACATATTTATTATCATTTACTTGTTTTACATAGCTATCAATCCATGACCAGAATACCTGACCTAAGGTCCAAGCTTTCAACCACAACCCTCATTCATTGGCTGTCCCCAGCAATTTGTAAAATCAGCATTTTTTTATTTTCTTAATTTTGAATTAGGACACTTTACTCAGACAATTTATAGGATGTGCCTAAGCTCAAACAGCCAGCAAGTGGTGAAATGTAAACTTTGAGTCCCCGAGCTCTAAGTCCACAGCTCTATCAAAACACAACATTTGGTGGAGGATATGAAACTGGGAGACACAGCTGATTTACTTCCAAAGACTCATTCAAATTTAGTCTTTGATATTGGATTCATTTTAATATGCCAGAAATCATGCATTGATAGCTAAGATTAAGCTAAACGTTAAAATAAGGAATGATTGATCTGAAAACTCCAGCCTCTTATTTTCTGCAGCTTCTCCTAAAGTATGTGGTGCCAGGCAGCAACCAGACCACATGGCAGCCATGGAAACTTGCAGCTACAGATTTAGACAGTAAAACAAGTACATTTTGAAAGTAGAGTGAAATCCATCCCCAAATCAACCTTTTGTCTCTCTTTCTCTAAAAGGTACAAACTAAATTTAAGAATTCATTTATGAAAGAAGTATTAAAGCTGCCTATTTTACCAACATCTCAAGAAAAACTGGATTATAATTCAGATTTAGATTCTGATCTTATCATTTAAGTTATAAAGAAAAGTTAGTTGTATATGTGTAAAATAGGAATCAGTTATGACACAATCAAGCAAAATAAATGGAATTTAAGCAGAAACACTTAGAAGAGTAGAAAGAACGTTGAGAAATTTCTTCTTCACACGATTAACTCTGGTCCCAAAGAGCTACTGAGAATATGAAATATATTGAAGATGTGGGTTAAAGACTGACAGTTCACTTAATTGATTTTATAATGTTGACAGCTAGTAAACTAAAGTTAGCTCTCATTTTTTCCAGATGACAGAATATTTCTTTCCCATTAAATGTTCAGAAGCCCTGGATTCAGAGTATTTTTATTGTTAAGAATATGTGGCTCAATTGGTGGGGCTCCCGTTTGCCATGTGGGGGGCCCCGGGTTTGGTTCCCGGGGCCTCCTGGTGAGGGCGGCCCGCCCACACGGCGTGGTTGGCTGACCCGGCGAGCACGGGCAGCGAGGGGGGGATAAATGAATAAATAAATAAAAATCTTAAAAAAAAAAAAAAAAAAAGAATACCAGTTTCTTTCAGCAATCATTGAAAATATTTCAGCTTCTCTGATGAGAGCACCTATATTTTGTAATGTTGCTTTGTGGGATTTGAGTGTCTGTGTTTTCCCCTTTTCTTGATGTATCTACATACAATAAGAGTACAGTGAGGAATTTTTACAAAGTACCCTCATGTTACTACAACCAAAACAAGATATAAAACATTTCCATGTCCCTCAGCAAGTTTCTCATGGACCTTTCAAGTCAATTCCCCTCCTCCTTCCCAAAGGCAATCGCTTTCTGATTTCTATTGTCATGGATTAGCGTTGCTTGTTCTAGAACTTCATATAAACGAAGTCATATAGTATGTCCTCTTCTTCCTATTTTTTTTTGACTGAATGTAATTTATTTGAGATTCATCCCTGTTGTTTGCACATCAGTAGTTCATTTCTCTTTATTCCTGAGTAGTATTCTATTGTGTGAATATACCACAATTTGTTTAGGCATTCTTCTATTGATGGGCATTTGGAGTTTTCCAGTTTTGGCTTATTATGAATAAGACTGTTTTAATGATTATTGCACATATCTTTATGTGCTTTTGTAGGGGACATATGTTTTCATATATTTTAAGTAAGTCTTGTTAATACTTTCCCTCATCACTGATTGCTTTAAATTAACCATTTCCAGGGGGAGAAATAATTGTTTAAAAAGCCTGGAATATTTCCATTAAAATGTTGGAAATGTATGTGAATGAAAGTAGGAATATTTAATGAGACTGAATTGACAAACAAACTAATATTTCTTAAAATGCATATTTTGCTGGTCGAGTTGCTTTTGGAGGTTATGATGAGGAGAGAGTAGGTTGTCATTGTCTCAGGGTAACTAATAATCCAATTTTTGCTTCCTGTACCAGAGGCATTCAGGGTACCAAGTTAGGACATGGGCTTATGATACATTTTTCCAAGGTGGAAACTTTGATGCATAATAACAAAATGGAAAAAAAAATTTTTTTTTAAATACGAAAGGATGGAAACACTGCTTTTCTGTGTCTATATAAAATGTGTTTTATTAGATATGTTCATATACTTTTTATAATAGTAATTGTAATAAAAATATTTACCAAGTAATAGGAATTTATTTTGTGTCAGGATCTGTGCTCCATGCTTTATAGGCATTTTCTCACTATATTCTCAGGATTTATGCAATTTGTCCAAGGTCACAGAGCTAGTGAGTAATAGAGCCAGGACTCAGATCCAGTGTTGTCTCAATCCAGAATCCAGGCTCTGCATCTGATACAATCCTGACTCCCACTGCATCATTTATTTCTCACAGAAACTCTACAAAAGTATTTAGAAACGCTTTTACTAGTAAAAGCACTCTAACTTGAAGATGTTTTGTGGTTTGCCCGTGGCCTCACAGTTACTCTTTCTAGTGACACAAAATTCCTAAAGCTAGTTCCTAGATCTTATTTATTTTTGATATTCTAAGAGTGTGAGGTTAAAAGAAACTAGCAAATAGTGGTCAGAGAAAAATATAACCGTCTCTTTAACATGCCAAAGTCTCTATGATAATATGCCAAAGTTTAAATATTTAACATGAAAGGGAGGAAAGCAGGAAAAGAAGGGTAAAAACAGAGTGTTATCCTGAAAGGTTTCTGAGAGCTCTAGCATTGTAGCATTGACCCCTTCCTCCTTTGTAGGGAATGGCCCCCCGAGAAAATGCAGTGTGATGAGTGTTAATTAAGCAGCACCCACTGCACTTTTAGGCTGCACCCCACCTGGAGGGGTCATCTTGGTAGTTACAAAGCCAGGAAGGCCACTCTGTTGCTCTTAGGAATTATGAGCAGAGAAAGGGCACCTTATTTCCCTGATGCAATAGACCCTATTCATGTTGGTCACGTCAATCAGATTTTGCAACAACAGAGAAGGATGCCAGGAAAGGATTTCTGGAAATCCAGGAGGCATTTGACGTGACAGCTTCAGTGATTGCTGCTTCCCAACAGGTAGTAATCTGAAGCGAGGTAACGATAGAGCCAATCATAAGCAGCAGTTCCATAAACAGAGAATGCTGCGGCCAGGATCCAGAATAGGTTGATTATTTGTGGCTTAAAAGAAACCGTTGTCTGATGAAGGCTAGCATTATGAATAAATGGTTACAAATAGTAAAAAGCCAGTAACTTGAAGTAATTTGCCTTTTAATGATAAATACCTTGAATGGATGGCTGACAAAAATGATTATTCAGCTTTCACTGACATTTTGATTAATTCAAAGTGATAGACGGAGATGTTTTGTGGTTTGTTTGTTTTTTTAACAACATTGAGAGTTCACTACCACAGAACCCACATATGTAGTCCCTGATACACTGTAGTCAGCTCTCCATGGGGTTTCATTCAAGGAGCACAAAGCAGAGTCCTCTTACCAGATGACTATACTCTTACTCTACCCTCCCACCCCATCCCATTAGCCTACATGCACGTGGCACATAGGCTCACATACAAACCCTGTACTGAAGGATATCACCAGGACAGATTTGTATGGGGCACCATACTGGAAGATGTTGAGGACTGGGAGCAAACCCAAATTGTTACAATATCAAGAGCATATGTATAACCCAAGGAGGAGCAGAATGAAATTCCAAATTACCTGGGTTGAAATTGGTAAGGATTTCATTTCCCTGTAATACACCAAATTTATATTTTCATGCAAAAGGGTAATGAATTTCCCTTTAAGGAAATAAGCTGAATGATGGAAAACTAAAAATGGCCACATATCTTGCACACCTTGGCTTGAAGGTGACGAGAATAGAAGTCAAAAGGTCTTCAGATACCTGATCTCACTTGTCCATAGAATCAGTGCTATCCAATTGAATTTTTTACAGTGATGGACATGTTCTGCGTCTGTGTTGTCTAAAGCAGTAGCCACCAGGCACATGTAGCTACTGAGAGTTCTTGGAATGTGGCTAGTGTAAATGAGGCACTGAATTTTTAATTTTATTTCATTTTAATAAATTTAAATGTAAATAGCCACATGTGGCTAGTAGACTACCACATGAGACAGCATAATATAAGTCATTAAGTCTCATCCCATCTTATTTCAGAAATGTATGGACAAACAAACATTCAATGACTAGCCTTGTTATATGGCTAATAAGTAAAGAGAATATTTTATTTTCTAAATCTGAGTTCTTTCTGCAAATTATGTTGCTTATCTTCTAATACCAAGAAAATTTATTTAGGCTGAACAAGATCAAGATCTTGTAAGAATGATACTGAGCAGAGATCTTTAGGAGAAGGCAGGGCCATCCAACCATACTAAAGGGATTTGGAAAGAGAAAGTAGAGAAGACATGCCCAAATGCACTATTTTCACAGCGCTGCATCACAGTTATTCCCGGTGTGGTAAATGCAGAAACTGAGACATTTTTTAAAAATATAAAAGGCCAGCCATCACCCTTAGAGACGTATAATTTTAATGGTTCCTTCCTATGGTTCTGCTGCACAGTTAAATGTAATCCACTGGTTGAGGCCACCCCTTGGAAGGGCAAACCTGCAGTAGCTAGCGGAGGAGAGACAATTACCCATCTGACTGACTGAGTTCCATTTAATAAATATTTATTGCTTGCCAATGTAGTGAGTGGTACCTGGGTTTGAATTCCAGCTCTTTCACTTACTACCTATGTTGCTCAGGCAAACTATTGATTCTGTACTTTTCTCATAGGATTTTTTCCCTGAGGAATAAAGGACGCAAAGTGCTTACAAAAATACCTGGCAGGTAGTACTTATACATTTTAAATATTACCATTTTATGGATATGACTGACAAACAGAAAATGGTTAACATAATATGAAAGAGGGTCATGGAGTGCCTTGGAAATACACAGCAGAGGCTGTTAGCTCAGTCTGGGAGCAGGAGGGTAGGAAAGCCATAATTCCCAGGATACCTGCTTTTGCCAGGCACTTTGAAAGAAATAATTTCTCTGGACCCCATGATGTCCACACCTAAAACTTTTTTTTTCATTTCCAGACTCACTATGAAGGATGCACCAGAGCCAACAAGGTTGGATTAGGGACACTGGTGGTCTCAGCACCACATTATATAGGGGCTGTCCCATCAAAGGCTCGGGGTCTTGGCTTGAGGCTACCAAAGGTTAGTCTGCCTCAGAGTAGGGAAACAATTCTCTCCCTCTCCTTCTTCTCCATATAAAACTTCAAAATCATCCTGCCATAGGTTCACAGCTGTGTGATATGTGCCCAGAGCACATGCATGTAGATATGGTGTGCCTGTGAGAAATTACAGCCACTGGCGTTTCGTGTTCATACTACTGTGCTTAATTTTATATCTTTTGGGGATAAATATCATGCTCAGCAACTACCTTTGCAGTTCTTATTGAAATGGAATGACAACATAATCATCAATAACTGAACAACTCTGCAATTCAGAGATGATGAGGATTCACTTGATTTTCTTTCAAAAGGGCAAGGACTGAGTTGACTTCCGGGGAAGATGGCAGAGTAAGGAGCTCCAGGACTTAGTCCATCTACCAAAACAGGCAGGAACTATCTGAAACAACTATTTTGAAACTTCAAAGGCCAGCAGAACACTGTACAGCATCCATGGAAGAGTGGGAGGGAGAGGTTGATAAATTACGGTAAAGAACATAAATTGCTGTTTCCACACAATGCCTACCGCAGGGTGCCATGGGGCTAACTTCCTGGTTAGCTGCTGCTGACAGAAAAGAACATAAAAATCCTCTTCCCTAAGATCAGAGGTGGTGATGACCAATCACTGATTGTGGCTGTTAATAAATTTGGATTGCTGAGTTCTGGCTCTGAGGGTAACTATTATTTCAGCCCACCCTGGACTAAGATGGCAGCAGCACCATCAACTCAGTTTCAACACTCCCTGGCCAGGGCCGGAGGCACTGCAGATTGAAAGACACAGGGCTTCCTCAGGACTGTGGGGAAAGTTAGCTGAAGGGCTGAATTTGCAAGGCAGGGCAGGAAAAAAGCTGTGGGGAACTTTTGGAGAAGTTTGACCTTAAAATCTAGTATTCATCGTTTTCCTAATACTGTCTCTGTACTTTCTGTCTCTGTACTTAAGCATTTTTAAAGTCTAAGTAAAGAGATAGTCATTTTAAATAGGAACTAAACAGAAACTACTAACGTTGAAGACCACAATAACTGAAATGAAAAATGTCCAGGAAGGTTTCAAGAGCAAAATGAAGCTGGCAGAAGAAAGAACCCATGGGCTTGAAGGAAAGACATTTGAAAGAAGTCAGGCTGAGGAGCAGAAAGAACAAAGAAATATTAAATTAAAATAGACTGAGACTCCTTTGGGACACTATCAAGTGCACCAATATACACATTATGGGAGTCCCAGAAGGCGTAGAAAGAGAAGAAGGGGCAGGAGGAATATTTAAAGAAATAATGACAGAGAACTTCCCAAACTTAGCAAAAGATATGAATATGCACATCCAAGAAGCTTAGAGAACACCAAACAGGATAAACTTGAAGAAAAATTCACCCCATCATGTATTGATTACACTATCAAATGCAAAAGTCAGGAAGAGATTTCTGAAAGCCGCAACAGAAAAGCAATAGGTTTCTTACAAGGGAATCCCAATAAAATTGGGTGGTGATTTCCCATCAGAAACCAAGGAGGCAAGAAGGCAGGGGGTTGAAATACTTAAAGTGCTAAAGGAAAATAACTGTCATCCAAATATTTTATGTCTGGTGAATTCTCTTTCAAAAATGAGGAAGAGTTTAAGAAATTCTCAGATAAACAAATGCTGAGGGAGTTCATCACCAGCTAGACTTGCCCTACAAGCTATGCTAAAGGGAGTTCTCCAGACTGAAAAGACACTAGACACTAGCATGGATTCAAAACAGCATAAAGATATAAAGACATAATGTTAAAGTAACCATTTGTATAATTATAAATGCCAATATTATTGTATTGTATTGTTTTGTATGTAACTCCATTTCTTACTTTCTACAGGTGCTATAAATGCAAATACATAAAAAGTTATGATAAATCTACATTATTGGACATACAACGTACAAAGATATAAGTGCTAAGAAGTAAAAAAAAAAATGGTGAGGAACAGAAAGTTTTAGGAAAAGTTTATGTGCATGCTATTGAAGTTAAGTTGGTATCAAACCAAATATAATTGTTATATTTTTAGGATGTTACAGTTTAACCCTATAGTAACCACAAGGAAAACAGTTGAAAAATATATCTAGATAGAAGTGAGAAGGCACTCAATATGGCACAATACAAGAAAGCTAATAAATATAAAAGTAGGTTTTAACAGAATTGAGGGAAAAAAGGTATAAGACTTACAATGGTTAATGGCAAAATGGCAGAAGAAACACCTGTATTCCAGGAGTGACTTTATTTTATTTATTTATTTTTTTTTTATTATGGGTAAAAATCAAAATTCTCACAATACATACAAACATTTGCATAATGATATATAAATATATGTGCATATATGTGTATTTGCTTACAAAAATGTTATTTATATATATATATATACATATATTTTAAGAGGTGCTTAGATTACCTAAAATATTACACGGAACCCACTGGAATTCCCATGTTGCCCACCTCCCACTCCTCCCACCACATCCCACACAAACATCTCCCACAAGTGTGGCCCACCAACCTCAATGAACTTACACATCCTGGAGCCTTGCCACCAACCATAGACCACAGTTCACACTGTAGACCACACTCTCTCCCACTCAGTTCTGAGTGGTGTGTGCTGATTTAAAATGGCCTACATCCATTGCCACAACAGTACTCAGGACAACCTCCAACTCCCAAAGAAGCCCCTGTATTTCAACTGCTCATCCCCTCCCTACCCAAAAACTGTCAAGTGGCCACTGGCTCCACCTCATTGTTATAATTTCTTGCATTGCAAGAATCACCATATGTGAGCAAGAGAATACCATCAAGTCCACTCTAGTCCATAGTTCTTCCCCCAATCCAGCGGCGACTGGGATGGTGATGTCCACTCCAACTCCAAGTGAGAGAGGGCTTATATCCCATGGATATGGTGGGTGGGATGATCCTGCCTGCAGATGCAGGCCCTCCAGGAGTGACTTTAAATAGATTAAACTCTCCAGTCAAAAGGCAGAGACTGACAGGATGGTAAAAAAGCATGACCCAACTATATGCTGTCTGCAGGAGATGCACATTAAAGTCAAAGGTACAAGTAGGATGATGGTGAAAGGATGGAAAATATAATACACCATGCAAGTAGTAACCAAAGAGATCTGGAGTGGCAATACTAATATCAGGTAAAATAGACTTTAAGTCAAAAACAGTTATGAGAGACAAAGATGGTCATTATATACTGATAAAGGGGACAATTCAATAGGAAGCTATAACAATTGTAAATATATATGCACTAACAGCAGAACCCCAAAATATATGAAGCAAATATTAACAGGTTTAAATGGAGAAATTGACAGTTCCACATTAATAAACAGAAATTTTAACATGCCACTATCAATAATGGATAGAATACCTAGTCAGAAGATCAAAAAGGAAGTACAGGACTTGAATGATACACTAAACCAACACGACCTAACAGACATATGTGAAATACTGTACCCAATAGAAACAGAATATACATTCTACTTAAGTGCACAAAGATCATTCTCCAGGATAGACCATATATATTGGATCACAAAATAAGTCTCAATAAAATAAAAAAATATTGAAATTATACAATATATATTTCTGACCACAATGGAATGAAGATAGAAATCAATAACAGAGGGAGAAAGGGAAAATTCATAAATATGTGGAAATTAACCAACATACACTTAAACAACCAATGGGTTAAAGAGAAAGTCAGAAACAAAATTAGGAAATTTCATGAGGTGAGTCAAATTGAAAATACAGTATACCAAAATTTATGGGATGCTTCAAAGGCAGTCATGACAGGGAAATTTATAGCTCTAAATGCTTACATTAAAAAAAGTAGAAAGACTTAAAATCAGAGACCTCTCCTCAAAACTGGAAGGACTAGAAAAAGAAGAGCAAGTTAAACCCAAAGCAAGCAGAAGGAAGGAAATAACAAAGATTAGAATGGAGATAAAGGAAATAGAAAACAACAACGAAAATAGAGATATTTAACAAAACCAAAAGTTGGTTCTTTGAAAAGATCAATAAATTGATCTTTAGCTAGATTGACAAAGAAAAGGAAGAAAATACAAATAACTAAACTCAGAAATGAAAGGAGGACATGAAGTAAAAAATGACTATAAAAAGAAGTATGAACTGTACACCAACAAATTAGATAAGCTAGACAAAATGGCCATATCCTTAGAAATACACAAACTACATGCATTGACTCAAGAAGAAATAGAAGATCTCAACAAACCAATTACTAGTAAAGAGATTGAATCAGTAATCCAAAACCTCCCAACACAGAAAAGCCCAGGACCAGATGGCTTTATAGGGGAAATCTACCAAACATTCCAAGAAGACTTAACTCCAATTCTGCTCATACCCTTCCCAAAAATTGAAGCAGAGGGAATACTCCATAACTCATTTTACAAGCCAAACATCACCCTCATATCAAAGCCAGGTAAAGATACCACTAGGAAATTAAACTGCAGACCAATATCTCTTATGAATATAGATGCAAAAATCCTTAACAAAATACTAGCAAACAAAATCGAACAGCATAGTAACAGAATTTATACACCGTGATCAAGTGGTGTATATGCAAGGTTGGTTCAACGCAAAGAAACAAATAATGTAATCCACTATATTAATAGAAAGAAGGGGGGAAGAAACACATGATCATCTCAATTGATGCAGAAAAGGCATTTGACAAAATCTAGCATTCCTTCATGATAAGAACACTATAATACTAGGAATGGAAGGAAACTTCCCTAATATGATAAAGGACATATATGAAAAGCACACAGCTACCGTCCTAGTTAATGGTGAAAGACTGAAAGCTTTCTCTCCAAGATTAGGAACAAGATAAAAGATGCCCATAGTCACTACTATTATTCAACATGGTACTGGAAGTTCTTGCCAGAGAAATTAGGCAAGAAAAAGAAATAAAAGGCATCCAAGTGGGAATGGAAGAAGTAAAACTTTACCTATTTTAGATTATATGATTCTATATACAGAAAATCCTGAAAAATCCACATAAAAGCTTATTTATTATTTTTCATTTTTAAATTATTTTATTTATTTATTTTGGCTTTGTTTTGGGGAACTTTTGGATTGCTGAAGGGTTGCAAATGTGACAAGAGAGGATCATTGGTGTGGGGTGTTAATGGTGGGGGGGATGTGTGGTGAGGGGTCTACCTGAGCCATGTCTCTATGGAATATGACTATGTTTAAGTGGTCATGGGGTGTTGTTTCAGTGGGTGGAGACCCACACAATAACCAAAAAAATATTGAATTCCCATCCTGGGGAGTCCTGCTACATTCTCTAATAGAGTGGCAAGAATCCATAGAGTACATGGGCAGTGCCTAGTGAAGTAGGACAGACCAATATGCTAGGCCCTTGATATTGATGCTTGAACTTAAGAACCAGGTTCTCGTTAATTGAAACTTAGCCTAGCATTATATATTGCCTAAGGGTTACCTCCTGAAAGCCTCCTTGTTGCTCAAATGTGGCTTCTCTCTAAGCCAAACTCAGCATATACACTCACTACCTTCCTCCTGGTGTGGGACATGACTCATGGGGATTAGCCTCCCTGGCACTGAGGGGGTTATTTCCAAGTACCAATGAGTGATGCATTTGGAAAAAGACCTTGACCAAAAGGGGGAAATATTAAATACAAATGAGTTTTTAATGGCTAAGAGATTTCAAAGTAAGTTGAGAGGTCATTCCAGAGGTTGCAAGTATGCACCTCTCAGGAGAATCTCATTGACTGCCATGGTAAGCAGTACCTCAAGCAGGGGACTCCTGAGGGCTCTGGAGACATCTAGACACTATAGGCAGAGCAGACAATCCCAGGAATTTTGTACCCTGTCAGTGGGCCTTACATTGGAATATATGATAACATATTCCCCCATGCATCAATAAGATCATACAATATTTGTCCTTTTGTCCTCACTTATTTCACTCAACATGATGTCTTCAAGGTTCATCCACATCATTGAATATATGACTTATTCCTTTTTACAGCTGAATAATAATCCATCTTGTGTATATATCACATTTTATTTATCCATTCATTGGTTGATGGATACTTAGATTCCTTCCATCTTTTGGCAATTGTGAATAATTGCACTATGACTATTGGTGTGCAAATTTCTGTTTGAGTCCCTGCATTCAGTTCTTTTTGGTATACCTAGAAGTGGGTTTGCCAGGTAAATGGTAATGCTATACTTAACTTTCTGAAGAACTACGAAACAGTGCTTCACTGGGGTATATGCAGTGGGGTGCCAGGTCATAAGGTAATTCTATACTTAACTTCCTGTGGAACTACCAAATTGTCTTCCAAGGTGGCTGCACCATTTTATATTCCCACCAACAATGAATGAGTGTTCCTATTTCTCCACATCCTCTCCAACACTTGTAATTTTCCATTTTTTTAAACAGTAGCCATTCTAGCGGGTGTGGAATGGTATCACATTGTGGTTTTGGTTTGCAATTCTCTAATGGCTAATGATCATGAGGATCTTTTCATGTGCTTTTTTTTTTTTGGCCATATGCATACCTTCTTTGGAGAAATGTCTATTCAAGTCTTTTGCCCATTTTTTAATTGGGTTGTTTGTCTTTGTGTTTTTGAGTTGAAGGATTTCTTTACATATTCTGGATATTAAACCTTTATAGGCTATGTAGTTTCCAAATATTTTTTCACATTGTGTAGGTTGTTGTCTTACTAACATGATAAAAACATTTTAGGTGGAAAAGCTTTTTATTTTGATGAGTTCCCCATTCACCTGTTTTTTTCTTGTGTTGCTTGTGCTTTGGTATAAAGTCTAAGAAACCATTGCCTAACACAGGGTCCTGAAGATGCTTCCC
Source organism: Tolypeutes matacus (assembly GCA_026826555.1). NCBI lineage: Eukaryota > Metazoa > Chordata > Mammalia > Cingulata > Chlamyphoridae > Tolypeutes > Tolypeutes matacus. The sequence goes on along the minus strand of JAKSZT010054487.1, from coordinate 37,950,604 downwards.
TATGATTTCTCCTGGGAGTTTGACAGTTCTGGCTCTTATGTCTAGGACTTTGATCCATTTTGAGCTGAGTTTTGTATATGGTGTGAGATAGGGGTCCACCTTCATTCTTTCGCAAATGGAGATCCAGGTTTCCCAGCACTGTCAAAGTGACTGTTCTTTTCCAACTGAGTAGTCTTTGCACCCTTGTCAAAAATCAGTTGGCCATAAATGTTAGGATTGATTTCTGAGTACTCAATCCCATTTTTCTCTATGCCTGTCTTTGTGCAAGCTTTTATTACTGTGGCTTGGTAATATGTTTTAAGATCAGGGGGATATGAGTCCTCCAACTTCATTCTTCTTTTTCGACATGGCTTTGGCTATTCAGGGCCTCTTACCCTTCCATATAAATTTGGTGATTATCTTTTCCATTTTTGCAAAGAAGGTTGTTGGAATTTTGGTTGGAATTATGTTGAATCTATAAATCATTTTGGGTAGAATTGATATCTTAACAATAGTCTTCCAAACCATGAACATGGAATGTTTGCCCATTTATTTAGGGCTTCTTTGATTTCTTTGAGCAATGTTTTTCAGTTTTCTGCCTGTAAGTCCTTTACATCCTTGCATAGATTTATTCCTAGATATTTTTATTCTTTTAATTGCTATTATAACTGGAATTTTTTTCTTGTATCCTTTTTCCAATTTTTTGCTAGCATATAGAAACACTACTGACTTTAGGGTATTGATCTTTACCCTGCCACTTTGATGAATTCATTTATCCAGGAGCTTTGTTAAAGATTTGTCAGTATTTTCTATATACAGGGTCATGTCATCTGTTCATTGGAAAAGGTTTCCTTCTTCTTTTCCAATTTGGATACCATACTTTTTTCTTGTCTAATTGCTCTGGCTAGAACTTCCAGTAAAATATTGAATAACAGTGGTCACAGTGGGGATCCTTGTCTTGTTCAAGACCTTAGAGGGAAAGCTTTCAGTCTTTCACCATTGAGTATGATGTTAGTAGTGGGTTTCTCATATTGTCATTTATCATGATGAGGAAGTTTCCTTTTATTCCTAGTATTCTAAGTGTTTTTATCAAGAAGTAGTCCTGGATTTTGTCAAATGCCTTTTCTGCATCAATTGAAATCATGTTTGTTTGTTTGTTTCTGCTTCATTCTGTTAATGTGTTGTATTACATTGATTGATTCTTATGTTGAACCACCCTTGCATACATGGGATAAATCCCACTTTATCATGGTATAGAATTCTTTTAATGTTCTGTTGGATTTTGTTAATATTTTGTTGAGGATTTTTCATCTAAATTTATAAGGGATATTGGTTTGTAGCTTTCTTAAGGTATTTTTATCTGACTTTGGTATGAAGCTGATATCAAAGAATAAATTAGGGAATATTCCCTTCTCTTCAAATTTTAGGGAGAGTTTGAGCAGGATTAGATTTTTAGGCCACAATAGGAATTTGGTCCTTGATATGAGAAGAAATGGGAAACTGCAGATGGATTTTAGTAGGAGAGTTATGTGACAGATTTTTATTTTCCACTTAGGCTATTTGGTACAATGATTCATAAAATAAGGGAACCTTCTTTCTCTTGTAAAATCATTTTACCTACTCGCATAGCCTTCTCCAACCTAGACCAGGATGCAAACTTTTATGTGTGGTTCTCATCACCCAGCACAAAGTGCATATGGTTAAATATCAACTATGTTTGAAGAGTATCCAAACATTGCTTTTGAGCATATTGTTATGTCATGATAGAAGAGTTATAATTATGATTCCTTTAGGGTTCATTACCAACTCATATGTTAGTAGCTTAGAACTTTCAGAAATATGTTTTGGGAAATCAAATATATATTATGGCTTTTATCCTAAGAGAAGGATATTTGAAAGCTTTATGACTATTTTTTTATTCTTGCATTAACTAAACGAGAAATACAGTTTTTTAGCCGGAGATGCTCTTCAATGTTCCCTCCTTCCCTTCCTCCCTCCCACTTCTTTCTCTTCTCTCTCTCTCTCTCTCTCCCCCTCCCTCCCTCCTTCCCTCCCTCCCTTCCTTTCTTTTATTACACTTATGATTCTTAAAGTGGCTTTGTTTTATTGTATTCAGATTTAGGTTTGGTAAAACAAAATGAAGGACATATACTCTGTCTAGCCATGGAAAAATTAGCCTCAGATATTTAAATATAGCATCCTTGACAGATGTACATTCCTTCTATAGTTAGAAAATAACATTGAGGAGAGAATCTTGGCTCAGAGGTGATATGAAAGATACCAATGGGCTATGTTTATATATGCAAACTTTTGGAAAGCTAATTGTTGATTCTTCTCAAAAGGCAGAATCTATGGAAAAACAAAGGGGAAAAGAAAAGAGACACTGAAGCTACTGAGGGGAAGAGAAGGAAGGAAGGAATAACAGAACCCAAGGACTTAAGGAGGGGAGGAATAACAGAACCACCCACTATGATTGATGGAAAGTGGCAGTGACTGATATAGAGCTCTTGTGGGAGGAACTGACTTATGTGCTGTTGGTAGATGCTAAGAAGGAAAGAAGCAGAGGACAGGCCTAGTACCTGGCATCAAAGGTGATGGATGGCCTCTCTCTAGTACACTGCCAGGGGGAAGGTCCAGCTGATCCACAAATGTCCCAGTGACTAAACTGGCAGGGAGTGAGGAATTTCCTGGGTTACAGTACTTTCAGTGCTAAAACCCAGACAGTCCCGGGTAACCTGAGACAGTTGGTCAGCCTATGCACAGAGTCACAGCAAAGATACGGAACAGGCATTACACAGCAGACCCATGATGGTGGGTAGACGCAGCTTCAGCAAAAGCAAAAATGGAACCTATTAGGGGAAGAGGCACCAACACATGGAACCGGTACTGCTCAGGCCCAAGCAGTTTGTAGTGTAAGTTTACTGAAGGTGGCTGCAAGGCGAGTTTATATGAACTCTTTCCCCTTAGGGTTCTACTGTGGAACAGAAAGACCTAGAGAGAAGAGATGGGGTGAGGAACCAACTAAATGATACACATTTGAGACTGAGTGTTCAGTCTTTTAGTCTCATATTTAAAATGTATACATATTATGAGAAGAATTATGGAGCCACAAAAATCTGAATTGGTAAAACTACTGTTGGGTTCACTAGATGGTGAGAATTTGAAAGGACTATGTCCTAGACGGCGCTGGTACCCACTACTGTTTGGTGCATTGTAGACACGCAGAAGAGTTTCTTGAAGATGGAAGCAATATATTTCCTGTTTTATTATCTCTTCCTACTCTCTATAAATCTGTACCCTCTTTGTTCTCCCAATCAGCAGGCCAAGAGTAAAATCAAATGCAGAAAGTAGCCCATAAGCACGGATTCCCTTATAAACAAACTGACACCTAAACATAGATGGATATACAGATTTGAAAAAAAAAAAAAAAGAGAGACACATAGACACACATGCAAGGGGAGTAGTTGAAAGGAGACGTTTGATTTAATAGCTCAGCACCTGACTTTTATTACATTCTTCCTAATTTCTCCTAAACTTGGCCATTTGGGCCAGACCCTGTTTATCCAGTTAGAAGTGTACCTTATAAAAGATTAGTACACACCTTTCAAAGTCACACTGTCAGGATGTTTATGTCTAGTAGCAGAATTAACAGAAATACATGAAACAGCAGCAAACACTGACAGAGTGTATATAATTAAAGGTGATGGCTGTTTAGAAGAGGAGTCTTTGAGAGTTAGAGAAATTAGGACTGTGGTAGCGCACTGAAGAATGGCTTGGATTGAGAGAATTTTCCAGTTGTACAAAGTGGAAAAAAAAAAAAAACCACAGGGAACCCAGAGCCAGGGATGAAGAGTCTAAGCTAACTACCTAAGAGCTGGCGTTTATGGTATGCTATGTCCCAGGTAGAGTCTGAAGCAAGTGAAATAAATTGATTCATTTAATCCTCACAGGAACTTTCTGTATCCTGATATGTGTCCAAACCAGACTTACATGTTGAGAAGGAATAGAGAAACAGTTTTGGAGGAAATATGGAAGGCCTTGATATTTAGGCAGTGGCATATAAGCATGTGCATTATAAAAACAATCCCCTACCCTTGAGAAAATGTCACTCTTGTTAGGTCTCTGTATAGCAGAGCGGGGTCATCTGATCTATTGGACATTCACTATAGGCACAATGTCTGCATCCTTTCAAGGGCCTGTAAAAATGCATGAGTGATGAAAGAAATGTAGTCATTTCAAAATACATAACAGCACAAAATAAAATGTAACTCTAATGCTACATTACTCATCTGTAACTCAACTTTCGTATATGCTACTATAATGTTGACAGGGCTTCCAAAATTATTTGTACTGGATTCAAAACAAGGATTCAATACTCATAATAATGGCTCATAAAATATATTTCAGTTTATTAGTGGTAATTCAAAACTTTTGGGAGGTATTTACTGAACAACTCATTATTTTTATCCAAAAAATTAAACAAAACTTGGACAAAAGGCACGAAGGTGGGGCATGTCTTTTTAATATCATATGGGGTCAAAGGCCACTCAAGAATTGTCTAGAAGAATGCACTGTTGATCTCATATTAACTATTGATTAAAGGTCCCAGATATAGTGAAGTTACTTGTTACCATGTAGATTTTTATCCAGTAGAGATGGAAATAATTACTTTTCAGTGAAATAAATAACATCAAAGACTCATGGTGTGTTAGATGGTAATGGAGTGTTTTCTTTTTAGTGGAACTCAGCAATCTTATCCTATCATTTTTTGCATGAAATCTCTTATAAATACCCTAGCATTTTAAATGTTCTTTGAACCAGTCATAATATCTTATTGGTTCCCACAGTGATGAATTAAATAAAATCTTTCGCACATATTTATATTTGCCTGTGAATCATAATTTTACCTTCTTAAAAATTATACCCCAAACTTTGAAAATATATGTTGGTGGCAGATTCCTCATACCTGTAGTTCTAAAAGACAGTGAAAGGACTCCTCTGACTAGTGACATGGATGTGATGTTAGAAATCATAAATGAGAGCTTCTTTTTGTCAGTAGGGTGCTCGTTTTGTTCACTAAGCTATGGTGTAATTGCATAAAAATGGTCTTTAAAATGTTTCACCCTGAAAATATTGATCTATCTCTTTCCTTAAAATGATGTTCCTAACTGGTGGCAAAACCATAGCATCTGTAGTGAATGAGAAGTCATAAAAATGTGCTACGGTGATGGCACTGCGCCATTTGCCTCGTATAGTAGCAATCAATTTTAACATATGGTCTTCTGATTCCACTCTAACTGTTCAGCAGATTTTCTTCTTAGGATGCAAGGAGAGGTCTGACTTGCCCTTATGAAAATGAAATGCTAGAAATTTATTTGGCAACACTTTCACATCCATAAAAGCACTAAGGTCTTTATCTGTACCCTGTTTAAAAGATTGGAATGAGAGTTTTGAATAACCAAGCACTTTCTTTTCCAGGACATAATAGGTATATGATGACTTCAGCTATTAGGAAAGTGAACTTTAATGCAAAGATTTATAAAGTGTTTGACATTTGGCTAACAATGGGGTTCAAAGATTCAATGGTGAAAGTGGTCACAAATGAGTATTTGGTGAAAAGGTTTTACTTTAATGGACTTTAATGAATGCAAAGATATTCAAAACTATTAGAAGGATGAATTCTAATGAGGCAAATTAGAATAAATTTAAACATTGCTCAACAATCTAATTAACCTTTCAAAATTGAAGAGGAAACCAAGTATGTCATATTGAGCTTGTGCTACCTTAATAAAATTCTATATACAAGTGATGGTACTCAAAATACCTTCACTAGCATTTTCCCAGGACAAATTCTGACATTATGGCCACTCAGCAAAGACATTCATGATCTAAAAATTGAAAAGTTCAGAATAAACTCACCCACTCAAAATCTAAAGGATCTTACCACCAGACATCCCAGTTTTACTTATGTTAAGTATTTATTTTGAAAGGGAAAAGAGAAAACCACACAAACATTGTTTGAAAATTTCTAATTAGGCAAATTTTAAGAAAAACGCATATTATTGTCTGTATTTAAATAAAAATGTTTCAGTTTATGTGTTGAGCCTCTCCATACCATTAGCATGAGAAATATGCAGTTTTTTTCTCTGAAAACATTTCTGCCAAGGATCCAAGGAGTAAGTCTTCCTTTTCTTTCTCTGGAGCAGGGGATATCATTAAAAGGAATTCTAGCCCAGTACTTTGCTTACTTACCAGGGATAAATAATTCCATCTCATATATGTTACAACTAGTAGCAGACATTCTATAGTATTTCACAAACTAAGGAGCAGAGGAAGTAAGAATATCTCCAACTTCATCCATTACAATTTTGAGAAAATTGCTGGATTTTCTTAATTCTCAATATAAAAATAGGTCATAATTTTTTTTGTTATTGATTTTTTTTTTAAAAGGAAGGGAAATAACATTAATAAGGACCTGTTGTAAACCAGGCATTGATATACTATATGCTATTTGCAGCTTTTATTATTCTTATGTTGGGGATTGGTCATGTGAGCCTTGAAAACGTCACATAACTCATTCAATGACATACTGAGAATACATGACCAAAATGGTGTGTGGCCTCAGGAGTGTCTTTAACTGTAAACCTTATATTCTTTCAACTGTGCCATGCTGCATTCCGTTCAATGCTGCACTCACTTTAATAAGCATCATCAGTTTGTGTTTACCCCTGACCTCAGTTGAACTAAGCTATCTCTTGAATAATATTTGGCTGTTTGGAAAAAAACATTTTTGTCATGCTCCTGTATTAATCTTCTCCTAGTAACATTTCCAATGTGATGTTTAATTGCACTCTGACGGAGGAGGCAAAAGAAAGCACTTGTTCAAAACCAGATGATTCTCACTGCAGAAAGCCTGGTAAAAAACTGTCACCAACTCTGCCTCCATTTACCAGTTCTATAACCACCCCTTCCACTTCTGTTCTTTCATCTTCTCTTTTGGCTCCTGGAATATAATTGTACATTATCCCTGGAATCAAAGTTTCAGAGTTTATAATACCAAAGAGAAAAGAAGACAAATATAGAACCTATATTTAAATAAAGTAGATGAGAGAACAGAACCTAGTAAATTATGCCATTTATTTATTTATTTACTGAACCTAGATAGAAAGATGAATAGGAAATAGATGTAATCTATTAAAGGATTAAAATATAAAAACACAAATAATTATGTGATAATATGATTAATGTTCTATGAAAGGCAAATACAAATTATTTTAGAAGCTCAGAGGCTGTAGAAATTAATTTTGGACAGAAGGGTCAGCAGATTCTGCAGAAATATAATAACTAAGCTTCTCTTGAAGAATCAAAAGAGTTTTATCAAACAGAGAAGCAGATGGGGAAGGCATTTATGGCAGACGGAATACAGTAAGTAAAGGCACAGAGAATTATGAAAGAACCAGGTAGGTTTGGAAAATCTTGAATTGCTCCTCATGTCTGGAGACTACATGGATTGGAGTGAGGAGTAATTATCTAAAGAGTTGTCACTCTCAGAAGTTTGGATGTATCATTTGCCAAAGGAGAACCAAGAATGTAAACATGAAAAGGCATGCCTTTAATCCTGTGAAGAATGTAGATGAATTTTACTTCTGTCCAGCCAGATTTCTTGTGTGCTTTTTAGGCTTATTTAGTTCTTTATTCTAAATTCTTCTTTAGAGAAGAATTGGTTCTTTTGGTGGGTATCTCATATGTGGAAGGGAAATGGGCCTTTATTCCCAGTTCTCCCAATTTTCCAGTGCAACCAATACCTCCAGTGCCATCGCTTCCTGACACTGCTGAGACATAGCCAACTCTATGTAATATACATACATTATGCCCCATGGGATCAGAGTCAGTTATCTAGCCATGATGGCCTCTGGTTTTAGTTTCCCAGTTGCTAAAACAAATACCATATAATCGGTTGACTTAGCAACAGGAATTTATTGGCTCATGGATTAAGAGTTAGGGTCTGTATCTTCTGGCTGGCTGGCAAACTTTGGGGTTCCTTACCTTGCCCATCACATGGCATGCACATAAAGCTGTCTTCTCCTTTCTCCTCTAAGTTCCATTGACTTCTAGTTCTGGCTGCTTCCCGTCACTTCTCTCTCTGTGGTATTCTCTGTAATGCCCCTAGTAATGGGATTAAGACCCACTGTGATACAGTTGGGCCACACCTTAACTGAAGGAACCTCATCAAAAAGTCCTATTTACAATGGATTCATACACAAGAAATGGATTAAAACTAAGAACATGTTTTTCTGGGGTAGTTAACTCCAAACCACCACAGTCCACCCTCTGGATCCCAAAAAGACATGTTCTTTCCCTTTGCAACATACATTTATTCCATCACAACATCCTCAAAGCCTTAAGCCATTTTAGAACAATGTTAAAATCAAAGTCTTATCAAAATCAGGATGATGGTCTGTCTTAGGGCAAAATTTCCTCTCCATCTGTGGCCCTGTAAAACCTAGAAAACAAGTTATCTCCTTCCAAAATACAATGGTGGGACAGGTATAGGATAAACACCCCCATTCCAGAGGGAGAAATTGGAAGGAAAATGGTGGTCATGGATCTCAAACAAGTTCAAAAGCAGGGCAAACGCTATTAGATATCAAAGCCTGAGAGTCATCTGTTGGTCAATGTTTTGCCCTCAGGACATGCTGGAGTGGCAGCCCCACCCTTTTTAAGTATTTGTGCTGCAGCCATGCTCTCCCCAAACACTGAAGTGTAGACCCTACCCTCTCTGAGCATTGGGGTAGAGGCACTCTCCCTGAAAATCAAAGCAAAAATCCCACCCCCTTCAAATGCAGGGGCAGATCTGTTCTTTCCACAAACACGGATGGGCCTGCTCTCTTTGTTCCAGATCTTGCCTTCCATGGTTCTGTCCTTGAAGCCATTCTTTCTTCAATTTGTATCTTCTCTGTCCCTTTCACGCATTGCTTCTGTTCATATAAATCCCACAAAAATCTTGTTGGTCTTGTGTGCATTTATAGGGCGTCCAAACCATCAGACAATAGAACTTTCCACAAATCCTTCCTGGATAACTGCATTTCCAAACCTGACCTCTGAAATGGCTGCTTGGATCCATGAGACATATGCCTATTCTCCTTAGCACAGGGCTGTTTAGCCAAATCCTTGCACAGAGCCACTTTCCTTCTCAGAAGCTCAGGGAGGCCTTTGTTACATACACTTCCACCCCTAGTCCCAGCTATCTGGACAGGGTAAGAATTTTCAAGATCATCAATTTCTAGTTCCTTTGTGCTTAAGAATTTAATTCTCAGTTTATCTCTTCTTTCATTTCACTATAAGCTGTGAGGAGAAGTAAGGCTGTACATTCTATACTTAGCTTGGCTATCTCCAAGCTAAATATCCAAGTTCATTACTTTCAAGTTCCACATTCAGTCTGACACCAAATTCTCTGCTATCTTATAATAAAAATCTCTTTTTCTACAGTTTTCAATAACACATTCATCATTTCCTTCTAAGCCCTCATTCAAAGTATCTCTAATGTCCATATTTCTATGGACAGTCTTTTCAAAGCAGTCAGGGCTTTTTCTATCAAGTACTTCACAGTTCTTCCAGCCTGAGATTGGAATTACCCAATTGCAAAGTCATTTCCACATTTTTAGGTATTTGTCGTAGCAGCACCCCACTTTCTAGTACCAAAAACTGTTTTAGTTTCCTAGCTGCTAAAATAAATACCATACAATGGGTTGACTTAACAACAAGAATTTATTGGCTCATGGTTTCAAAGGCTAGAAGGCTATTTTCTGGCAGGCCAAAAATCTTTGGCTCCCTTGGCTTTTCTGTCACATGGCAACGCACATGGTCATGTCTTTTTTCTCCTCCGGGTTTACACCTCATAAACTCCCTCTAGGCAGGCCTCCTTGTAACGGCTACACAATTCCCACCTATACAAGAGCCTATACAAGGGCTAAATAATCCTAAGCCTTTACCCCTTTGCATTGTAGGAGGCAGTATAACTTGATGCATTAAGACTTGATTTGAAATTCTGACTCAACCACTCACTAGCTCCTTTGGTCATATTATTTATTTGAGGTTGAGTGCTCATTTGTAAAATGGGGGAAATAATATTTATCTTGCAGAATTCTTGTGAGAATTAAAATACACATACATAATAAATTGTCAATAAATGGAACCTCTGCTGCAGAGGCTTAATTTTCTTTCCCTCACCGTATAAATCAATCATCTCCATTAGGAGGAGAATCAGGTAAAAGGGAAAAAACACTTAGCACATTATACATGCTAATTGAAACTGGAATAAAACATATTTTCTCTACTTTCCTGAGATTTCCTGAAAACAAATGACATTATTCCTCATCCCTTGCTAATTAATCATTCACTGTTGAGAATAGTAATGTTTCTATGTAATAACATGAAATAGCTAAAATTGTCTAGTCAGAAGCTGAGAGATTTATGCCTTAGTGAAGCTGGCAGAAAACTCATAATTTTCAAGTTCATCTGATAATTTATTTCATTGTCTTTGATTAGAAAGCAGAGTATTTTCTACATTAGATCATTTTACACATGTTCACTTGTTTAAATATTGCTACCACTAAGGCTCTTCATCAGAAGCTGAAATTTGTTTCTCAGCTTTCAATAGGCAATGGCAAGAGCTGCCTAAAGATTTACAACTGACAATTCACTGGTATCTCTTGGTTCTAATTTAAATGAGACTGTATTTTGGCAGAGGTCATAGTTAGGTGCTTTACTCATTAACATTTACCTCTCATTTAGAAATGCAATTCTATGTACAAAGTATGGGTTTGGTAGGCGTTTTGTTGAATAAGGACAAAATGTAAGACCGTCGTAAAGACAGATGTATGAGTAATTAATTTGTGTGGGCTTGATTGCCCATTCACTTATTTGCATTTTTTACTATACTGGGAACTCCTTGAGGATGGGACTATCTCCAGTAGTAGTGCAGAGCCTGGTAGATGGCAGGCAGATAAAAATCACTGGTGAAAGAAGTCATAACTTCTATAGCCTTTTACATTTGCATTATTTTTGGGGAACACTATATCATTTTAACATTCCTTAGTGTGTTGGACAAGGGATGGACCATGGTGTAGGAACCAATCTGGAAAATGTAATTATTGTTCTAAAGAGAAGGCAAGTTAGGGATAGTCTCAAAGAAGACTGAAACTAGGATTTGAAGAGCCCTTTCTTCATGGGTTCCATGTCCCTGCCAGCTGTGTGACTCTGTGATTCATATCACTTTATTAACTGGACCTTGCCAAGAAAATATGTACAAAACAGATGGGATAGAAATCACAGTCCCCACTCCCCTTACTCCATTTGCTTTTTTCATGCACAGGATAATTAGGAAAGGGTCCAGGTTATACAGGACCTGTAACTTATATAGGAAGTGAGCTCTTTAAGAAAAAGAATGCAAACTTATAAATGCAAAAATTAATATAAAAGTGGGAGTTTTGGATAAAAAAAGAAAGCTGACAAAAACAACAAGCATCAGAAATCCAGAAAAAAAAACATAATATTTGTATTAATTACCTAGCAACAACTTAACTGCACATACATAACTGAAATCCAAGCAAATATGTCACTGCCAAACTAGATGTATCCAGAATACAACTTCCCCTTAGCCAGATTCCAAAAATGTCTGTATTTGCTCCAACATTGTCAGATACAAGGAGAAATGACAGAAGAGAGGTTGGAGTGGAAAGAGAAAATTTCAATTATAATATCTTACTTTTTCAAATTTTACAAGATGATAGGATTATGATCACATTGCTGATTCCCCTCTGGGATTTTGGAAGATCCTGTGTGACTAAGAGGGCCTACAGATCCAGCTCCATTAGCTTCAGAGTAAACCTGCCTAAGAAGGAAACCCAGGTGTTAGTTTTCTATCTACCTAATAACAAAGATAACTACCCAAGACTTCCCAGCATCTCAAATAGCACTAAATCAATTGAAAAAATGAAAGCCTTTATTAGTCTACTATAAACAGACTTTATGTCCATTCAGAAATTCCATGGTATAAAACACATTCATTTCTTTAATTTTAAGTGTCAATGTGTCAGTTAAAGAATAGGCAGAAGAATAGCCCACAAAAAGAGATTAAGGAGTAGTCAAGAAGTTAGTAGGAATGGCCCAATTGTTCAGTATCATGGACTCCCAGAGAAGAGAGAGTTTAAAGTAGGGAGTGCTGAACTGAATCACCTGTAACAGTGAAGTAAAAGACAAAACAAAACAAAAAAACTGCCCAGACACATCAGTTGGATTTAGCAGGAGAGAAGGTTGTTGCTTAACTTGGTATAAATCTCAATCTGTAGACTTGGTTATTCTCATTCAATTCCACATTCCATTCAAGTGGTACAAACTTAATCTCAGTGCTTTTGGGTGTTTCATCCACCTTCAGAATCTAGTCAAGTTTCTGGGGAGCCCTGGCCCTTGGGGCTACGGGGAAAGATGTTCCTCACCCATTGATACATACAGGCTGTCACTGAGACATCCCTTTTTCATTTTGACAAGGGCACTTAAGTCATGAGGCTCCCAGTCTGCTCACACTTTTGGCACAAGTATCAATGTGCCCATTAACTAGATATACCAGGAAGACAATTCTTTTCTGGGGCCACCTTCCAAGTTCTGCCTAAAGAGCAAGGTGCAAGCCACTTTTGCCCTCTGAACCTACAGACCTCTCTAGGGAACTGCCTCCTCTGTGGGACTTTGCCATCATTACATACCCTTAATCTTTCCCCCCATCAACCCAGGGAAATCTTTCTCTTCCGCTGAGGTTACTGACTATTTTTAGTGATACTGATCTCAACAGTCCTTTAATTTTCTTCAGCGTGATTCAGCAATCCAGATTTAGCCAAAAAGGAGGTAAACATTAAGATTGAGCCTGGTTTGGAGTTTTGCCAAGCAAGTATAATGGATGGACAGTGGAGCTTTCTTAGCGTGTTTGTTAAAAGCAGGAATAATGGATGGACAGTAGGGTTTCTTAATTTTCTTACAAATAGTTCACTATCTTGCCCATGTCCAATTTTCCCCTATTTTCTTCCTGATTTTGACATCATAAAATCATATATTTAATAGATCCCCTTTTGCCTAATGGCACAAAACAATGGTAGCAGCTGTATAGCAAACCTAATTAGCTGAAGTCTGATTTAGTGAGGACATGAAGTGGAAACAACCCAGGAGTCTTTGGGACTCAAAAGAGTAGTTGAAATTGTGTTCATTACAAAGGAAAGCGAAGGATGTTTCCCCAAACAGTATTTTATGATTAAAAATTGCTGGAACAAAAAGTTTTAGTAGCAGCAGAGAAATTGTGAGCAAGCCATGCCTGGGTTGACTTGTTACAAACAAGATTGTACATTTTGATGATTTGCAGTCTAAGTTATATGTGCTAGGGAGATGTAATGTGATTTGACATGAAAGTGAAATCTAATAAATACATTTGGGTTTTAAGGCTGGGATGTGTTTTTCTATTTCTATAGCCAATTCTAACTCAAGCTAATTATCTTATTTTAAAAATTAAATATGTTAGTAATGTATGAATATAGTCACTCTAAAACCTTAAAAAATATAGAACTTATTAAGTAAAAAGCAAAAAATCTTCTTTTTCTTTCCTTCTACTATCTTATCCTCCAATCCCTTCCACAAAAGTAAGATTGCTTCAAGACCTGCCTATATTTGTATATAAATGTTCTCTAAACTGAGTTTCCGCAATTTGTCAAGATATATCACACTACCACAAAGAAAGTATGAAATTACCCTATACCTACTTCAACTCTGAATATTACCTATCTTATTAATTTTATTAGTATTTTTGATTTTGCCAATCTGATGAGAGAAAGCTATATTGGATTAATTTGCATTTTCCTAAATACTAGTGAGGCTGATCAACTTTTCATTTGCTTTTTGGTCATTGTATTCTTTCTGCATATACTCTTTGCTTCTTCATACTCTTGTCCATTTTTTTCATTTGGGTTGTCTTTTTTCCTGTAGACATAAAGGATTTTGCATTGTGGATATGAATATTCATGTTTTAAATAGATAATAAATTACTGTTCCCCTGGTGTGTTGCTTATTTTTAATTTTTTTGGTGTCATTTCTCATTCACCAGCTTTTATATTTATGTGAACAAAGCTACAGTCTTTTCCTTCATGGCTTTTAAGTTTTTACATTGTAAATCTTACATATTGCAGGCTTTCCTACCTCCAAAATCATAAAACTATCCTCTTGTATTTTTTTTTTTTCTAATACTTAACCTTTTAATGCATCTGGAATTTATTTTTATATATGCTGTAATTTAAGAACCATGTTTTTCTCATTTGGATGACCAATCATCTCTATGCAATTTGTTGAGGCTTCTCTATCTTATCTTTTCCCCACTGATAGAATGAGCTTCAGTCAACATAAAGTTAACACCAAAATACAAGTGAATGTATTTAGTATATTACAGTATATTGTAGAAGTAACTTTTTGTCAATGTACTTTTCTTTCACAATCCTTTGCATCCAAGACCATCATAACACTGAAGAAATTAAAAAAAAAAAGTTATTAAAAAACCTAAAAGGAGACTAATAATACTAGTATCCTATACTTAATATTTATATTTAACCCCTTTTAATTAATAATTTGCATTGGGAATCCAAGAAACATTTAGATAAGACATTAGGCAAGAAAGAATTAGTAGTTTAAAGCTGTGCTTCCTTTGTTTCAAAACTGTGTAGGGGAGAACAAAAAAAAAAACAAACAAAAAAAACAAAAAACTGTGTAGCAGAGATAATGATCTGGTTCTTTTCAAAGAGTCATTTCCTATCACCCTGGGTTAGGGGTTCTTCAGTTGGATCCATAGGCTTTTTTAAAAATAAAATTTTATTGAAGTATATCATACATACATGAACATACATAAGCAATAAATGTATAATAAAATTCGTGAATTTACAAAACAAATATGCATATCATCATCCAGGGCTCCCATACATCTCCCCACCACCAACACCTTGCATTGTTGGGAAACATTTGTTACAAACTATGAAAGGGCATTGTCAAAACATTACTACTAACTATAGCCCATATCTTACATTTAGTGTACTTTTCCCCCAACCCACCCCATTATTAATACCCTATATTAGTATTATATATTTATTATTGTTCAGGAGAAAACATTTTCATATTTGTCCTGTTAACCAGTTCATCATCTATCTACCACTGGATTCCCTGTGTTATACAGTCCCATGCTTTGTACAATCAATTCAGAGTGTACACTCAGTGGGTCTCATTTTCATCTCAGAGTTGTGCTGCCATCACCTCAATCAATTTTAGAACATTTTCATTACTCCAAAAGGAAAACTCACATACCCCCTTATACCTTCATATTGTTGTCCCTTAGTATTAAAAAAAAATCTCTCTAGTTTCTTTTCAATTGACATTTACTTCTACAGACTACCTCTTTCAGCCACAATCACATTTATAAATCAGAAGTGTTAGGTGTACTCACTATAATGTGTTACTCTAACTCTATTCATTTCCACACTTTTACAATTAACCTTTTTAATAATGCTGCATACATTAAGCATCATCTCCCATTCTCAATCTACCTCCTATTTCCTATTAACCTATATTCTAGAGTTTACCTCCATGAGTTTACTCGTCATATTTAGTTCATATTAGGGAGACAATACAATAGTTGTCCCTTTGTGTCTGGCTTATTTCTCTCAACTTAATATCCTCTGGGTTCATCCATGTCGTCATATGCATCCCGATTTCATTTCTTCTTACACTTAATAGTATTCCATTGTGTGTATATATCACATTTTGTTTATCCATTCATCATTTGATGGATCTTTGTGCTGGTTCCATATTTTAGCAATTGTGAATAATTCTGCTATGAACATTGGTGTGCAAATGTCAGTTTGTGTTGGATCCAGACTTTTAATGGACCATGGATGAGCTCCACAGTTTCAGTGAAGCCTCTGAAATTTTACGCAAAGTTGTGTTTCTATGTGCATTTTGTGTACATGTTTTTTAGGGAGAGGATCTATGAATTTAATTAGATGGTCGAACAGTCTCTGGCATTTTAAAAGTTTGAGAACTATTGTTGTAGGTGGTAAAAATAACCTTCAAGAGAGAATTAAGAAAAGCTGAGGAGATGCTGTACTTCCATGTATAATGTCTCAGAAACAGACACAAGGCCCACAGCTGCAAATGGCAGGTGAGGAGTAGCTTGTGCGGGTTAGTTGAAGAGCCATTTGAGAGCATTAAGTGCTAACAGTAAGTAGCAGAAAGGGGCTACTGGAATATTTAACAATATTCTAAAGAAAACATCAACAAAGAACTCCTGTAATCAACTGAAAGAAATGTGACAAAGTCATGTTTGAGACGGGCTATGAGCAGCTAACAGTGGTAATGTACATTCATAGTTAGAACATCTTTTGTTTATTAAACAAATGTGTATATTGTGTATATGATACCATAAGCTAGGCATTGTGTTGGGGATCTGGAGAATAAAAAGTACTTTAGGCATGGGCCACTCTCATAAGCTTACAATTTTATACGGGAGATAGGTCATTCAGATTAAAGAGTTATTTAATGTGGTGCTTATCATATGCCTCACACCAACAACAGCAATTTTATATAAATCTCTCATTCAGAATTCATGATTCTATATTATTTCCTTTTACCCATGAAGAAACTTACACTCATAGAGGTTAAGTAAATTGCCTGGAATTACACAGAAATATGTAATTCTGGACCCAGGATTTGAGCCAGGCATTCTAAACCACTCCTGAGGTCTACACTGCCACTACACACACCCACCACATCTACACGTATTCACAAACAAGGCTATCAGAAGCAAACATCACCTAAGCGGTTCAAAACCCACAGGAGCCCAAAGGCCACAGGACTCACTCTTGGCTTGCATGACCAGAGAAATATTCTCAGGAGATCTTGGGCTTGGGTGAAAAGCGCATATTGATTTTAGATACATAAATAGAGAGATAATTCCCAGATTGAAGGACATTTGTAAAGCAAAGGGTCTAAGTTTAAAGGCATTTAAGAAGATTCTTCATACTGCTTTAAGCATCTGTTCCTTTCAAAACTTACTTTATATTTGTAAGTTGAATGCAATCAGTAAAATTATTGTATGCAGTAGTGGTATAACATGATTTTTCCCCCAAAGGCCTAGTGAAATACTCTTGGTTTTCATAGTTATTTATGTGTAAAATAAATCTATACACTCTGCTCTGGGATGAAGATAGTTAGAAGGACAAGTTCACAAACCTCAGCCTCTCCTATGTGATGGAGATATCTCATTAGACCCAAAGGATTCAATCCAGGCTCATGGCTGTCGGCTCTCAGAAAATACAGCACAGGAAAATTCTACATATATGTGTGGGATGTATTCTGTAATAAATTCTTTATTTTTTAAAAAAAAGTCTACCAGATTCCTTTATGTGGCAGGTTCCTGTGGAACTTTTATGAGGTGATTAAATTTACCACCCTGCTCCAAATCTATATTAAGGAATAACAGTGTAGGTAAGATGCTGCTAGTTTCCCATCTTAATATTACATTTCCCCTTGCCCTTAGTCTTCCTCTTAGCCTACATCAGAATCACCTGGAGGGCTTGTTAAGGTGAGAATTACTGATCCCACCTCCCAGAATTTCTGGTCACTGGATTTGGGCTGAGACCAGAGATTTTCATTTTTAAAACGTTTCCAGGTATTCCTACAGCTGCCGGTCCAGAGACCATACTTTGAGAGCCACTGTTCTGAAGTCATAGTTTTATTGGGGTAAATGACTACCAAAGACTTCATTTCCCAGTGTCCCTTGTAGTTGGTGGTGCCCCGGTGCTGGATTCTGGTCCAGGCTGTGAGTGATAGAGACTCTTGTGCAACATGCCTTTAAAAGCAAAGCAGTACAGCCTCCCTTGTACTTTTCGCCCTCTGGCAGTTTGGAGTTCAGACATGGTAGTGAGCTGGTTTTGACTATGGAAGGAAGGGAAATAACCTAGGGAGTAATAAAGGGCATGGGTCACCAAAAATTGTCAAGACATTTTACCAATCCTCAATCACAATCTGGACTGCTTTGTGAAAGAAATAATCTCCCATCTTGTTTAAGTCACGGCAGTTTGTGATCTCTCCTGATTGCAACCTAGACTGATCCCTACAAATACACAAATGCTTTGCTCTTCTAGCACCTACTTTCAACAAAGCAACCAGAGTGGTAAATCTTTTCAATCCTGCACTCAGAACCCCTGTATTAGCCAGCCAAAGGGGTGCTAATGTGAAATATGAAAAATGTGTTGGTCTTTATAAAGGGTATTTATTTGGGGTAGAAGTCCACAGATACCAGGCCATAAAGCATTAAGTTTCTTTTCTCACCAAAGTTTATTGCCACATGTTAGAGCAAGACAGCTGCCAGTGTTTGCCAGGGTTCAGGCTTCTGGGGTTCCTCTCTTCCTGGGGCTGCGTTTCTCTCCGGGCTTAGCTCCTGTTTCCTCCACAAGGGCAACTATAGATGATCAGGCGAACGGCTTGCCTCTCTTCTCCTGGGGCCTTCTTTCCAAGATCAAAACTGCTTCTCAAAAGACCGCTTTTTATATTCAATTCCCCACCCACCAAGGGGTGGGGCTCAATGCCCTAATCCTAACCTAATCATGCCCAGATTAACAGATCAGTTTACAAGCATGATACAATTATATTTTTGGAATTCATAATTACATCAAACTGCCACAACCCCTAAAGGCTCCTCAATGTCCATGGTGTTACATAATCGTCCCTCACCTCCTCACTGCCTCTTCTTCACTCTGCTCCAGCCACATCAGTCCCATTGCCATTTAGGGCACAGCCTCTCATACTTCTGAGCATCCTCCACTTCCTTTAGATACCACAGAACCTTCTACAACTATCCCTATTGGAAATGGTAATGACCACCTTCCTCTCCTGGCCATCCCTGTACCCCTTTCCTGCTCAATTTCTCTCCATAGCACCCATCACCATCTGACACAATGTATATTTACTTATTTATATTATTTAATGTCTGTCTCATTCCACTAAAATATAAGCTCCATGAGGGCAGGGATTTTTACCTGTGTTTGTCTCTGTTTTATCCCCAGCACCAATGGGTAAACTGACACACAAAAGGTACTTGGTATATAAGTGTTGAATTAATGAATTAATGCATGATTGAATGCAGTCAGGAATGAATGATTAAAACATTATTGTGAGAGGCAGCATAGAATGCCAGGAGCAGGTGAGAGTATTGGCTAAGGGCAATGGCTCAGCAAGAGACTCACGTTTGAACCCCAGCTTTGACATTACTAGTTTGTTTTTTTTATGACCAAATTGTCTTCTTCATCTATTTATTAATTTGTAACTACTTCCTATGTTAGTGGGAGGATTAAATGGTGAGGTGTTTAAATTATTTACCACAGGACCTGGCACATCGTACGTGCATGGTAAACGTACAGTGTTATTATCCTGAAACATTTTCCCCTGAAAAATGTATTGGGGGAAAAGTCTAGAAAGAGATATATGTTTAAGAAGAAATTGAACAGAATAAGGAAAAATTATCTCTTCACACAGCCCAAATGAAAGGTTTGAACCCTGTCTTCCCGTTAACCTCTCTCCTTTAAACTTTTGTTTTTTGGTCCCTTTGTCTGAGTATTTTTACCTGATTAAATCACAAAGCCTAGTCTCTCAACCTGTGGTTCTAGGAAAAGCTCAGGAACATTACATGGTGGACTTTGAAAAATTCAGATTCCAGTGTTCTCCCTGATGTGCTGACTGAGACTCTGAAAGGGCAGGGCCTAGGAATCGGAATTTAATTTGTTCCCTAGGTTATTGTTAAGCACATTAAAGTTTGAGAATAACTATAAGCAGGCTCTCAATAGTATAGGCAAGCACTAACAGAAACAAAAATTTGTCAGGGGTCATCTGAATTCCTCACTCAGAAACGAAGGTTCATGCCTGAACTCGCCCTAAATCTTCAAAACATTCTGGAGAAACAGAAACCAGGCGTTTCATGCTTGGTCATATAAGTTATACTTAATAAGCATAAAATTAAGACGAGATCTGTTAAGCTCATATAGCTTGACCCAAAAAAGCCTTCAAACTCTCTATCTAGGAAACTATAAATAGATAGCAGTTTTCTCATTGGTAATCCCTGGGACTCTGCATCTATCCTAGCTACTTACTTAACCACTCTGCTGTTGGGTGAGAG
The DNA here is from genome assembly GCA_026826555.1 of Tolypeutes matacus. Lineage (NCBI taxonomy): Eukaryota > Metazoa > Chordata > Mammalia > Cingulata > Chlamyphoridae > Tolypeutes > Tolypeutes matacus. The sequence goes on along the minus strand of JAKSZT010054487.1, from coordinate 37,930,377 downwards.
TAAACTGGGAGTCTCCACTCTACCACCTGGTGCAGTTTTGTGTTAGTTTTGTTGCCAGTAGCCTGGTATCTTCTCTGCTCACTCATCATCACAGTCTTCCCTTGATCATCCCTACCATGTTGGCCAATTCCAATGACCCTATTCTCTAAATTGCCAAGTTTCTAACCGGGGCTCAGTATTAAAGATACTGACTGCTGCAGCCATAATATTACTGACTTAATGTGAAGCATCACTGCTGTCTGGAAACTTCTCTTTCAACAGTGGAAATCTTTGGATATTGACACAGCCACAGGCTCAGGTGAAGAGCAATATCACGGTGTCATTTCGGGCATGTCCTCTTGTTCCTAGGGTCCCTTCCCATAGCATCTGCTCAGCAGCAGTTTCAATGTTCCCCAGCCTGGTTCCACATATTCTTGGCTTCCTCTTCTTTCACACTAGACCAAGCCACAGGGTCTTCTGGCTGAGTCCAGCACAGTATGACACTTTCACTTAATAAGGGAATACTTAGAATTATTCTCAAAGATAAAAATGTCAGAACCAGACCTTATGGGAGAGGGGTTAGATTGTGAAAGGCAGAATCAGGGAATTTAAACAAGCCAAAAACTTTTTATACAAGTAGTCATGTATCAGAGTATAGCAAAAGAGAGTTTGTCTATTTTAGGGATCACTGTGAAGAAATGTTAATTTGAATATAGACACAATAGAGGCAAGTCAGCTAGTGGGGAAAGGAGGCATCAAGATACCAACAATATCTAAATGTCCAAACAGAGCTCAAGAACCAGAGGGTTCCCTAGGCCAGAGGGTCCTGATCCTTGGGGAGGTCATTGGTGGAATCAAGAAAGTTTCAGGAAGATTTAGCCTCAGATGCTAGGGGTGTTGGCTTGGCAATTCTGGAGTCCTAGCATGGAAGATGCTACAGTGACTAGAGGAGCACAGGTAGCAACGTCCAAGTGGGACTGACTAGATGGAATGCTTTATAATCCCTTTAGAGGGACTGTGGGGTTCTAGATTAGAGTCAGTGCAAAGTCAAAGGTGAAGTTTGAATGGCCCAGCTGTGGAGTCTAAGGCTGCAAGAAGAATGAAACCCCTTTCTAATAACTACAGAAATGTGAATACTATAATGACAACCATAGAAATTCAATAAATTGGTTGAGCACTCAGCCAGTCTTACAAATAATCAAAATCCAGAAACTTTGAATAAATTTTTGGCATTATATCAGAAATATTAGGCTCACACTGGAGAACATTCAAAGTTATCAAGACTCTTTTTCCTAGAGCTTCAGTTCCTCATATATAAAACGGAGTCAATACATCTTCTTCCCAAATTTGCTAGGAGTGTCAAATGAAACTATGTCTATGAAAGTCCTTGTTATCCAGGTGAAGATTATAATTATGATTTTAAATATGTAATGGGTATAGATGAGGAAGAAAACAGGTGCATTTGTGAAAGAGTGAGGTGGAGCTAAGGAAGTTAAACTAGACAATGTATTTATCCTGAAGAGGCAGTGGTTAATCCACAGGGCCTGCTGTCCAATGTCACAGATGGCAGCCAGGGCTCGGATTCATGGGAGCTGCTTCAAGCATAAGGGTAAAGACTGAGGCAAATCTATACATAGGAAAACTGTCTGAGATGCTGGGGTTGGGATCAGAAATGAATGAAAAAACAAATACAAGATAAAGCCTGATGAAGACAAAGCCTGAGAACATTTTGAAGATTACAGGGACTGCTTTTTTTTTAAATTAACAACTTTTTATTGTGGTAAAATACATATAACATAAAATTTACCATTATAGCCATTTTAAAGTGTACTATGTTATGGCAACCATCACAATGTTGTGCAACCACCATCTCTATATTTTACCACCCAAATGGAAACCCTCAACCCTTGAAGGGGTCATTCCCTAGTTCCTTCTCCTCCTAGCCCCTAGCAACTACTAGTATGCTTTCCTTCTCTATGGATATTTAATATAAATTGAATCATACAGTATGTGGCTTTTTGTGTCTGCCTTAGCACGATGTTCTCAAGGTTCATCCATTTTTTTTAGCATGTATCCATACTTTATTCCTTTTTTATATAAAAAATATGCCATTGTGCAGCTACACCACATACTTTGTTTATCCATTTATCAATTGATGGACATTTAGGTTATTCCCACCTTTTGGCCAGTATGAATAATGCTGCTATAAACATCCATGTTCAAGTTCTTTGTTTGAACACCTGCTTTCAATTCTTTAGGATATATACCCAAGAATGGAATGGCTGGGTCATACAGGAACTCCATGTTTAACTTACGGAAGGACCTACTTTTATGTGACGCCAGCTCCATTGTTTGGGGCAGGTCTTCTGGGTTCCTATAAGGCCTTAGATATTCAGAAAAGCAGTAGAGTGAACACTCATCCTGCTTGTTTCCAGACAGTCCTGGTCTATACATGTTCTTTCAGCAAAATTATTAATAGCCTCCACTTTTGCTCTCAAATGTTTTCTGTAATGTGGAGAGTGAGTGTAAAATTGGGATAAGAGTTAGAAGAGAACACCAGAAATGATTGCAAAGAGAGTAAGGAACGTAGGTATAGCAGGGAAAACCCTATCCCATTGATTTTGATTTAAGAAATGTTAGATGATGCTTCAGGCCTCAATGGCAATATTTGCCCTAAAGAATATTTATATTTTCTATGGTGGGACAAACAATTCCTACTCATTTCCACCTGTGAAAATGAGAAAATTACCAGGTCCACACAAAACAGGGGGCTAAAATATTGAGAACAAGCAGCAAATTTAATATAATTTAAATATTTTTTAAGTAGCCCTGCCCTTTTCCCATGTTGACCCCTCAGGGGCACTAGCCTGCAGATCAGGGCTGGGTCTTACTGGCCTGAGCCTGGAGAGAATTCATCTGCAAGGCTGCCTTCTTCCAGAGGCACATAATCAAGAATTTGTACTATGGAGAGATCACAGAAAACTGGAATATAAGCCAAGGATGGATTGGATCAGGAGGCAAGGTGAGTGAAATTACATTGGTAATAGGGGCAAAAGAGTCCAGCATATGAAGACAGACTGAAGATCTATGTGTGGCTGATACAGGAGGTGAGAGAGAAAAGAAATGATTAAACATGAATCACAGGCAAATAGAAGCCATAAGCTGCAGTTTGTCACATAGTTTGGGTCCTGCACTCTGCTCAATGATGTATTACTCACTTGGATGAGGGCACAGATATTAAGCCATCATCTTTTCCCCCATTGGTATTCCAATCCTGTGCCTGTGCTTGATTTTGTATAATTTAGACTAACTTTGTTAATGAGCTCATTGAGTTTCACCTTATCCATCTCCAGCACCCTGGTGGAATCCACTACCCTGGCCAGGCATGACCTTGGAGACTGGAGCTGCTGAGGGCTCCATCTCTGTCCTTCCAGGCCTGACCCCATCTATCTTATACAAAAGAGCACTTCAGAGCTAAGTGTGTATACTCCTGCAGCAGTTTATAAGAATATTTTAAATCAACACGAGACAGGGGGAATTCCTTCATCTATTCTAGTGACTGGTTATTTCTTTAGCCTTTCACTTAATTCCACGAATGAATCAAGTATTCCTCCATCCAGTTGTTTCTTAAATTAAGAATGGTCCTTAGGCACAGTCTTGGGATCTGAAAAGTCCTATTAGAGGACAGGGTATTTGAGCATACCCCCAGACAAAGGTGTACCCAGAAATGGAGCTCCAAAACATAACTTGAAGAACCTCTTTTTCTGTTCTTATAATCCCAAATAGACAGAATTCCTCATTTACCTGGTCCTTTATAGGAAACCTGAGGCCGAGGGGTGATTCTGCACTTTTTTGGGGCCTGATGAAAAACTTTCAGACAGCTCATGAGAACTGGAAAGAAAATCTACTACTTTCAGCATATTACTGAAGGGCTTTACAAGTTTAAGTGCCAATTCATCTTTTCCAACTGTATTTCTCTAACAACTCTATAAAACAAACAGCACAGTTACCAATAGCCCCTTTTAACAGATGAGGAAACTGAGACACAAAAAGCTCTGCCACATGCCACAAGGCTTAAATAGGTTATGTCACTTAACTAAGTTACCAGATAGAGAGAAGAAACTTGGACTCCTTATTGTTATATATAAATATAAACTTTTAAAGCCTGAACTCTGTAAACTCAGCTCCTGGACCCACAAGCCAGACTGTTCCAAACAGGGATGTACATCAGGACCATCTAGGGCCACTTTAGAAATGCAGAAGCTTCAGCCACACTCTTCTGAATCTCAACACCCAGAGAGAGCCCCAGATATGAGCATATTTACAGAGCATCCCAGGGGATTCTGATGTACACCATCAAACGACACCATGTTGCCTCTAACAAGGAGAAAACAAGCCAAAATGACTACCTGTGGATACTCTTCTAGGACTAAAGGTCTTTATGACAGGAAAGTTTTCCCTACCCCAAGAGATAGCATAATTGATTTGAAGCTATATCTAGAAAAAAAAAAAACACAATTTTTTCTTATTCTAGAAATAGGCCTCAGGAAATCTGAATCCTGGGCCTAGTTGGGAAAGATACTTCTAGAAAATTGAACTGATTTTCATCCACTCCTAAAGTAAATACTCAGGAATGAGCTGGTTTGTTACTTGAACCTAGCCAGGAAGGTATGCTATAATAGAAATAGATTTTGTTTTGGAGTTTCTTTTTATTTCAAATCACCACATTTGAACTAAATTTAAAAATACGTATCACCTTTTGTAGTTCCCTCATTAAGGAGAAAATCAGAGATAATATACTGGATGAAATGTCACAGGGTATGCCAACACTTGATACTTTCAGTCTTTTTAATTTTAGCCATGTGGGTAGTAGATTCAGGCTTCCCATTTTGTTGTTTATTTGAATTTTCCTAATGAGATTCAACACTTTTTCATGTGCTTATGTTCCATTTAGATATCTGCTTTTGTAAATCTCCTGTTCAGGTCTTTCCCCAATTTTCCCATCAAGTTATCCATCTTTTCTTATTGATTTGTAAGAGTTCTTTATATATTTTGAACATGAGTTTGTTTATCATTTGGTGATGCTTGAATGAAGTTTTTAGTTTTAATCTAGTCCAATATACAAATAATTTATTTTATAGTCAATGCTTTCTGTCCCATTTAAGAACATTTTCTCTTCTCAAAGGACACAGACTCTGGAGCCAAGGGACTGGGGTTTAAATCCTGATAGTGACACTCACTGAGCACAGGATTTAACCTCTAAATGCCTCTGTTTTCTCTGATAATAGTAGTTCCTACCTCACAGGGATATTATGGGGACTAAGTAAGTTGATATTCTTAAAGCCCTTAGAAGAATGTCTGGCACATGGTAAGTACTACATTCAGAATTTGCTATTATTATGTAGTGAGACACTAGAACATTCATGTCCTAAGGCATAATCTCATAGACTCTCTTTATGTATCATTTTCTAGATTCCACTGTGGAGTTTTGTTTATTCCCATGTGACTAGGCAATTACATGCCAGCCTTCAATATGAAGACATGCAGCCTTGTCACCATAATTCCAATGGGCTCCCTCTGACTCAGCTGGAGAAAACCAATTAGAAAAATAAACAGTCTCCAAAGTAGCAGCATGTCTGCTAAGAACAGTGACCACATCAAATTGGTTCTCCTTCCCTTTATCCTGGCTGTCAATGAGATTAGAAGCTAAGTTTAAAGTCTTGATTTCAATTTTCAAGTAATTAAAAGTCACATTCCCTTAAGATTATGATACTCCTAACTTAGGCATGCTCTTGACTTTTGGTGAGAACAGAGTGAGTTCTTTGTAACTATTTCATTCTAGAACCATTGTATTTACTTCTACTTTTAACTGAAGAAGGGCAGATCAAGTTTCCTTACATTCAGTTCATGTTTAACATGCTACCAAGGTGAGTTGGGAAACTGGGCCTATGGCACATATGATTTACTCATCACTTATAGATCAAATTTAGTTGATGATATTGAGTTAATAAATACATGTATAAGATAAACCATATCAATAATAATAAAAATTGTATAAAAATAGTGTGATATAATATAACAGCGTTTACTGTTATGTAAATAAATGATTACCTCACTTTACTAATTTGAATATTGATTAGAATTCAGCCCACTGCTGGGGATGGGAGTAGAGACATGGATTATATGTAGCATGCCCAAAGACCTTTTGATTCTATTGTGAGTACAGTTCTGATTTATCCATCTAACCATCCAAAAATATTATCAACCACATAGTATATATAAAGCATTGTAGTAGATGTTATGGCGCACACAAGAAAATAAAAAGATGTATTTTCCAACACTTAGATGGATGTCAATCCATTTGAATGATACCTGTAAGCCAGTAATTATAAATTTTAGTTGCATGGAATTGCCCAGAAAATGTTTAAAGTGGGTTTGACCTACAAATATACATTTTAACAAGCTCCCCGGTGATTCCAAGATAGGATGATGCAGGGTCCATAGTTTAAGCAACACTGCTCAATGTCATACATGCAAACTTCAGAGGCAGATATTGAATGCTCCAAACTCCTTTGTTGCCACTAGAATCCAGTGGGTGGTGGAAGATACCCTGGTCCATCTCTAGAGCACAGTGAGCATCTCAATCTTGCTCTTATCTTGAGAATTGGGCTAAATATCAACTGGGGACTTGGAACTCTAACAATACGAGCCACAAGATTATCATGGAAACACCCCCACTACCTAAATCTAAACGGTAGATAAAATATAATAAAATTTCAAAGCATAGCTGACTTTACAAGAAAGTAATGGAAGTCCACAACTACCAGAAACAGAGATAGAGTGCTTCAGCCCTGGGAGGAAGAAGGGGGTTAGTGTTGAGGCACTCAGGCCCATCTGAGGCAGAAAGTAGAGCTGATATCTTGCCTAAAGAAGAGTTTCTGAAACCAAATGCTCAGTAATTAGAAAAAAAAAAAAAATCTCTACCCACTGACTCCAGAAAATGACAACTAATCTTGTCCCTATCCAGGCACTGGGTTAAAAAAGAATTCTCATGAAAAATTGTTGCTCAGGCCTGTGGGTCTTATGGGTTTGGAGTTTCTTTATATATTATTCTTATAATTCTGGAGTCTCCAAGTTAAAAATCTAACAAAAGTTTATGGGATGCCTGGCAAAAAGAAACTTAAAACTACTCAGGAGGAACACTTGCACAGTTTAAAATATAAAGGTCTCCTCCTCCCCAAAAAGTCCCAACAAACATGAAATCACAATCAAACTAAAGAAAATACACGAGCAACAATCAATCATGAACAAAAAATCAGAAGATAAAAGAAATAGATGAAGCACCCAGGAACTTGAGATAAGAAGACAACAATCATAAACAAAATACAAAAAAAAGTAAGCTTAAAATTCTTAAAGAAATAAGAAGAACAAAAATCTTAGATAAGTGAAACCAAATAGAACATTAAAAAGGAAAGAATCTAGTTGAAATTTAATATTAGCCATAGTTAAAGAAAAGTTAGTAAACTGAAAGCTGATTCTGAGGAAATTACCTGTAATGAAGGAAAGAAATGAAAAAATGAAAAGTATTAGTAAGAAGTTAATAGACAACAGAGATTAAAAAAAAAATAGATTCAATATTTATATAACAGTGGTTCCAGCAGGAGCAAATAGTAATCTTTAAAGTTATAATAGTTTCATATTTTTTAGATTTAATGACACTCACAAATCTTCAGACTGAAAAGCATAACAAGTCCCAAGAGAAGGAAATATTAATTACAATAAAAATCCAAACCAAAAGACTCCATGGTGACACTCTAGATTACCATATACACATATACATGTGTGTATGTGTGTGTGTGTGTGTGTATATATATATAGATATATATATACACACACACTCTAGACTACCATATACACATATACATATACATATGTGTGTATATATACACACATATAACACAACAATTATAACTGGAGCAGACTTTTTTTTTTCAACAACAAATATAGAGGCCAGAAGATGCTGGAAAAATTTCCTCTAAGTGTTCAAGGAGGTTATATTTCAACTTAGAATTCTAAACCCAGCTAAACCATCATTCAAAAGTGAGAAAGAAAGAAATGTAGTTTTAAACAAACAAATACTGAGAGGGTTTAACATTCATGATATCCACTTAAAGAACTACTGAAGGGGAAGCGGCTGTGGCTCAATCAGTGGGGCTCCCGTTTACCATGTGGGGGGCCCCGGGTTCGGGTTCGGTTCCCGGGGCCTCCTGGTGGGGGCGGGCCCGCCGCGAGGCGTGGTTGCGAGCACGGGCAGCGGGGGGGGGTATAAATGAATAAATAAATGAATAAATAAATAAAATCTTAAAAAAAAAAAAAAACTACTGAAGGATTAACCTCAGGATGAGGGAGATTGAACTCAGAAGGGAAGAGGGGAAGGCAGAAGCACTGCTGGACAACACAATGGGACAAATGTAGATCAATATAAATAAGAATTGAATAAAGGAAAAAGAATTACTAATTTTGTGGATTAGTTATAAATAAAATATATTCAAAATATTAAAAATAATTTGTAATATGAAAGGAGTTCTTGATCAGAGTTAAGAAAACCTAGATCCTTGTGTTCTTTGGGAGGAGGGTGGAATTTTTTATTAATTTCAGTCTTTGTTAAGTCAAGTACTCATGTTAAGTATTTAAGGGTAAAAGGGTAAAAGAATAGAAATAGATTGAATAGAAATAGAAATTTGAAAGAGGGCAAAAGAGGAATAGTAAAAACTGGTTTTCTCTAGTAGAAAGTAAGGATGAAAAAGAAAGAAATAAAAAATATGACAAATAGCCATCACAAAAAGATTATGGTAAAATAAATCTAAATATGTGAATTTCTATTAATGTAAACAGACTAAAAAGAGCAATTAAAAGAAAGAGCATCTCAGATATTCAAAAACAAATCCAGCTATGTTCCATTTATAAGAAATGCATCTGAAACAAATAACACAAAAAACTTTGAAGTAAATGAATGGAAATGATACAACAAACCAAAAGGATTATTAGGGATAAAGAAAGCCATGACATTATCTAAAAATAAACAATGCACTAGGAAAATAAAATAATCTTTAACTTGGAGACTTTTAAAAACACAGCATCAGAATTTATATGAGCAAAAATGAGAAAATCAAGCAGAAATTGATAAATCTCCAATCATAAAGGAGGATTTTAACATAGCTGTCAGTAATTGAAAATGAAAACTTAGTGAAAGCATTTGAAAAAGCAGTGATGTCACAGCTAGCTGTCCACAAAAACTTGTCCTCCCTCTTCCACTGTGTTAAGTTACTCTGAAGTGGTTGCCCAGCCAAGGACTTCATTTCCCAGCCCCTTCACAGACAGACTGTGACCTTGTGACATTTCCCACCTCTAAAAAGAGAATAGGAGCAGAAGAAGTAAATTGAATTAAAACATCCCTTAGATATTATTTCCTGCCAATAAGAGTGATAAAATTTTAAGTCTTATAACACCAAATAATGGTAAGGATATGAAAAAATGGAATCCCTAGCATATTGTTTGGGTGTGTATATATTGGTACAACTAATTTGGAGAACAATTTGTCAATACCTTGAAAAGCTCAAAGTCTTAATGATCCAACAAGTCTAATTCCAAATATCTAGACAATTAGAAACCTAGGGAAATTATACAAAAATATCCATTACACCACTGTTTATAATAGCAAAAAAGTAGAAACTAATGGTTTTTAGGTAGGCAAAAGATAAATACAATGCCATTTATTCATACAATAAATACCCTAAAGCAATTAACTAGGTCTAGAAATATCATCATGCATAAATCTCAAAAACTATACAAGTGAGAAAATAAAATTTAAAAAGGATATGTCCTATGGGATATTATTTATGAAATTGTTAAAGAACACAGGGTAATATACAGTTAATGAGTACGTGCCTATGTCAAAAATATGCAAAACTAGGCATGGAAATATTGCATAACAACAAAATAGTAGCTACCTCTGGGATGGCAAGGAAAGGGATGGATAGATAGGGCTTTGGCTACATCTGGAATGTTTTCTTTTTTCTTTTCTGTTCTGTTCTTAACTTTTCTTTTGTTAGGAAAGTCTGAAGCAAATGTGGCAAAATATTAACATCTCTTAAATCTGGATATTGGATGTATGATGTCTACTATATTATTTTCTATGCTTTACTATAAGTTAGAAATATTTTTAAATAAATAAAACACTACTATCTCCATAGGTATCACACGTCCGAGCCAACATACCCATAACTCTTAGGCAGGATGAGATCATATATGAGAGACCCAAATCATCCCATATCAGAAAAGTCTTGATTCCTTAATCAGAAGAATCATGAATTTTTTAAAATGCAGGTATGGAAAAATCAGTTTATATTAATCAATTAAGTATTTTGTCTTCTTGACAGCTACCCATAGAAAGGCAAACCAGCAAAATGTTATACAAAAAATCTCCTATAATTTTTCAATATACAGAAACATTTCTTTTTAAAAAATGAAAAAGCCTTGATGAAACAGAAAACCACTTAAAACTCTGGTGTAAGACTTTAGAGTTGAGTTCCTATTTTGAAATGAACAGAATAATTTACCTATTACTACCATGTAATGTTCTCCTTCTCCAGGAGACTATTATATCCTGGGGTTTTTGTAGAGTGGTTGACAGGATACTGGCAGGATCAATGAGAGTCATACTCAGTGCTGGGCCCTGTGATTCTTTTTTTTTTTTTTTTTAAAGATACTTAGATTACATAAATGTTACACAAAAAATATAGGGATTCCCATATGCTCCACTTCCCACACCTCCCATAACCTCCCACATAAACATCTTTCATGATCGTGGCACATTCACTGCAATTGATAAACACATCCTGGGGCTTTGCCATTAAGCATGGACCATAGTTCACATTGTAGTCTACACTCTCTCCCGCACAATTCTGCATGTTATGTGATAATATAAAATGACCTATATCTGTCGTTGCAATGCACTCAGGATGATTCCCAAGTGCCAATAAAGCCCCCATATTACAACCGTTTTTCTGTATTTAGATCTTTGATCCATTTTGACTTGATTCTTGTATAGGGGGTGAGATAGGGGTCCTCTTTCATTCTTTTGGTTATAGATATCCAGTTCTCCCAACACCATTTGTTGAAGAAACTGTTTTTTCCCATCAGCGTGGGTTTGGTAGGTTTGTTGAAAACCAGTTGACTGTATAGGTGAGGATATATTTCTGGGTTCTCAATTCTATTCCACTGATCGATGTGTCTATCTTTATGCCAGTACCATGCTGTTTTGACCACTGTAGCTTTGTAATATGTTTCAAGGTCAGGCCGTGAAATTCCTCCCACATTGCTGTTCTTTTTTAGAATGCTTTTGGCTATTTGGGTGCACTTACCCTTCCAGATGAATTTGGTAATTGTCTTCTCTAATTCTGTAAAGTAAGCTGTTGGGATTTTGATTGGTATTGCATAGAATCTATAAATCAGTTTGGGCAAGATTGACATCTTCATGATATTTATTCTTCCAATCCATGAACACGGAATATCTTTCCATTTGTTTAGGACTTTTTAAATTTCTTTTAGCATTGTTCTGTAGTTTTCTGCATATAAGTCCTGTACTTCTTTTGTTAAATTAACTACTAGGTATTTGAGTCTTTTTGTTGCTATTGGAAATGGAATTTTTCCCCTGAGTTCCTCCTCAGGTTGTTCAGCACTAGTGTACATAAACATTACTGATTTTTGGTGATGATCTAGTATCCTGCCACTTTGCTGAAATCATTAATTAGTTCAAGTAGCTTTCTTGTGGATACTTCAGGATTTTCTAAGTACAGGATCATGTCATCTGCAAACAGTGAGAGTTTTACTTCCTCTTTTCCTATTTGGGCGCCTTTAATTTTTTTTTCTTGTCTAATTGCCCTAGCTAGAATTTCCAGTACAATGTTGAATAACAATGGTGACAGTGGGCATCCTTGTCTTGTTCCTGATCTTAGAGGGAAAGCTTTCAACCTTTCCCCATTGAGTGTGATGTTGGCTGTGGGTTTTTCATATATGGCTTTGATCATATTGAGGAATTTTCCTTTTATTCCTATCTTTTGAAGTGTTTTTATCAAAAAAGGATGCTGGATTTTGTCAAATGCCTTTTCTGCATTGATTGAGATGATCATGTGGTTTTTTTCCTTCAATTTGTTAATGTGGTGTATTACATTGATTGATTTCCTTATGTTGAACCAGCCTTGCATACGAGGAATAAATCCCACTTGGTCGTGATGTATAAATCTTTTGATATGTTGTTGGATTCAATTTGCAAGTATTTTTTTGAGAATTTTTGCATCTATGTTCGTTAGAGAGATTGGTCTATAATTTTCTTTTCTTGGGGAATCTTTATCTGGCTTTGGTAATAGGGTAGTATTGACTTCGTAAAATGTGTTGGGTAATTTTCCCCCCTTTTCAATTTTTTGGAAGAGTTTAAACAGGATTGGTGTTAATTCTTTTTGAAATGCTTGGTAGAATTCACCTGTGAAGCCATCTGGTCCTGGACTTTCTTTGCTGGGAGATTTTTGATGATGGATTCAATCTCCTTAATTGTGATTGGTTTGTTAAGGTCTTGTATTTCTTGTTGTGTCAGTGTAGGTTGGTTATGAGTTTCTAGAAATTTGTCCATTTCATCCAGGTTTTCTAGTTTGTTGGCATATAGTTTCTCATAATATCCTCTTATGATTCTTTTTATTTCTGTGAGCTCATTTGTAACTTCCCCCCTTTCATTTCTGATTGTATTTATTTGCATCTTCTCTCTTTTTTTTCATTGTTAGTCTAGAGAGGGATTTGTCAATTTTATTGATCTTCTCAAAGAACCAGCTTTTGATTTTGTTGATTTTCTCTATTGTTTTTCTGTTCTCATTTTCATTTATTTCTGCTCTAAGCTTTATTATTTCTTTCCTTCTGCTTGCTTTGGGATTGGTTTGCCGTTCTTTTTCTAGTTTCTCTAGTTGTTCAGTTAAATCTTTGAGTTTAGCTCTTTCTTCTTTTTTAATATAGGCATTTAGGGCTATAAATTTCCCTCTCAAGACTGCCTTCGTTGTATCCCCTATGTTTTGATCGGCTGTGTTCTCATTTTCATCTGTCTCAAATATGTTTACTGATTTCACTTGCAATTTCTTCTTTGACCCACCGATTATTTAGGAGTGTGTTGTTCAGTCTCCACACATTTGCGAATTTACTTTTTTCCTATTATTGATTTCTACTTTCATTCCATTATCATCTGAGAAGGTGCTTTGTATAATTTCAATCTTTTTATATTTATTGAGAGGTTCATTGTGACCTAACATGTGGTCTATCCTGGAGAAAGATCCATGGGCACTTGAGAAGAATGTATAACCCACTGAGTTTGGATGCAGTGTTTTGTACATGTCTGTTAGGTCTAACTTGTTTATCATATTGTTCAAGTTCTCTGTCTCCTTGTTGATCTTCTGTCTAGTTGTTCTATCTAATGATGTGAGTGGGGTGTTGTAGTCTCCGATGATTATTGTAGAAATGTCTATTTTTCCCTTCAGTTTTGCCAGAGTTTATCTCATATATTTTGGGGCACCCTGGTTAGGTGCATAGATATTTATGACTGTTATAACTTCCTGCTGGATTATCCCTTTTATTAATATATAATGGCCTTCTGTATCTATTATAATTTTTTTGCATTTAAAGTCTGTTTTGTCTGATATTAGTATAGCTACCCCTGATCTTTTCTGGTTACTATTCACATGGAGTATCTTTTTCCAACCTTTCACTTTCAGCCGGTTTGTATTCCTGGCTCTAAGGAGAGTTTCTTATAAGCAGCATATGGATGGTTCATGTTATTTATTTATTTATTTATTTATTTTGGTTCATGTTATTTTATTTTATCCACTCTATCAGCCTGTATCTTTTGATAGATGAGTTTAATCCATTCATATTCAATGATATTACTGTAAATGCACTATTTACTTCCTCCATTTTATTCTTTGGTTTTCATATGTCATCTTTTTTTTGTCTCTCTTTTTACTCTTTCGGTTATCCTTTCTGCTATTCTATCTTCTATACTCTCCTTCAAGCCTCTATCTCCTGTCTTTTTCTTTCAGGTTCTAAGGCTTCCTTTAATATTTCCTGCAAAGGTGGATTCTTTTTTGCAAACACTCTTAGTTTCTGTTTGTTTGTGAATACTTTATACTCACCTTCATATTTGAAGGACAGTTATGCTGGGTAAAGAATTCTCGGCTGGCAGTTTTTCTCTTTCAGTTTGCTAATTGTATCATACCACTGTCTTCTTGCCTCCATGGTTTCTGAAGAGAAATCTTCACTAAGTCTTACTGGACATCCCTTGTACATGATTGTTTGCTTCTCTCTTGCTCCTCTGAGAATTTTCTCTTTATCTTTGACATTTGATATTCTGAGTAGTATGTGTCTTGGCATAGATCTACTTGGATTTATGCTGATTGGGATATGGTGTGCTTCTTGGACATGTAAGTTCATTTCTTTCCTGAAAGTTGGGAAATTTTCAGCTATTATTTCCTTAAATACTCTTTCTGCTCCTTTTCCCTTTTCTTCCCCTTCTGGAACTCCCATGACATATATGTTGTTGCATTTTGTGTTGTCATTCAACTCTCTGAGCCCCTGCTCATTTTTTTCCATTCTTTTCTCTCTTTGTTCTTTTCTTTCTTCAAATTTTAGCAGCTCTGTCTTCAGTATTGCTTATTCTTTCTTCTATTATTTCAAGTCTGCTGTTGTATGCCTCAAATTTGTTTTTGACCTCACCTATTGTGTCTTTCATTCCCATGAACTCCATTACTTTTCAGTTCAGGATTTCAAATTCTTTGCATTCACTCAATGTCTTCTTGATGTCATTTATCTCTTTAATGATATTGTCTTTCATCTCATTAATTTGATTTTGGATATTTGTGCCCATATCATGGTTTAGTTCTGTCAAATTCTGCATCTCTTCTGGGACTTTTATGTATTCCTTTTCTTGGGCCATGTCTTCTATTTTCTTAGTATGGCTCGTAATTTTTTGCTAGTGTTTAGGCATCTGGTTAGGATGTAGTTAACTCAGATGCTCAATCTCTTTCTCTTTTATACGGATTTAGTGGCAGGAGGCTGTGAGTTTCACAGCTCTTTGATTTTGGGCTTGACCTAGATTGTTAGGATTGTCCTGCTGGTTGCTCAGAACTGTGCACTGGACCCAGTAATTGGTTGTAGAGTCACTTCCTAGGGCCTTGGGCAGGGAGACTATAGAGGCCAGGAAAAGCCTCTCCTACTTTTTAATTTTCTTATGTGCACTGCCTTGGTCTGCCATGAGATGGTGCTTTTTGGCAGCTCTCAATTCAATGCCTGGTCAGCATGTATTTGTTGTGACACAGACCAGATCAATGTGATAGAGCTTCCTGTCTGGGGGCTAAAAGCCTTGTAATTCAAACTTTCTGAGACAGTTCTCTGGTCTTCTCTGGCAGCCCCCTCCCTTTTCCCAGTTAGGAAACATTTCCACTCCCCTCTGAGTGCTCAAAAATCAGTCCCTGTTAGTAGAGGAGGAGATTGGGAGGTTTGTATATCTTTAGCCCCTTGCAGGCTCCAAGGCAAAGAATGGCGCAGCCCTACTCAGCCTGGAAGGCTCTCCAGACATGGCAGACCAAACCTGCAAGGAAAAAGCTGAGTCAGCCCCAGATTTTCTCTCTCCTCTCCTGTGGAGTCCTCAACAATTAGTCCAGAAGCTAGAAGAGAGGGAGATTGTGAGGATTGGATTTCTCTAGTCATTTGCCGGCTCCCAGGGCAAACCACCGTGTGGTTCCACCTGGCTTGGAAGGGCCCATGGGGCTCCGCAGCCAAAATTTGCAGGTTACAACCTGAGTCAGCCTTAGGCTGTGATCCCCTCTCTCCCCTTTCCTGGAGTTGTAGATCATTGGAGCCCCCTTTGTCTGTAGTCGCAGCCCTAGAGGCTGGGGAATTCTAAAGAATGTGGGGGAGGGTGCCAGCAGCAGCAGTTGCTGCTGGTTCCAACTCATGGTTCTGTCATCGAGATTTCCCTCTTTTGTCCCTCTCTCCTCTGGGTGGTGTGTAGCCTTCACCTGCTGTCCTAAACCCTAGAAGATCATTTTCAGGGCTGTTTCAGCCTGTCCTCTAGCTATTTTTCTGGAGAAGAGATTCTCATGTCTTACTAGTCCACCATCTTCCCAGAAGTCTCAAGCATTAATCTTATAGCCTCCAACTTTACTGAACTCATTTATAAGTTCTAGAAGCTTTGTTGTAGATTTCTCAGGGCTTTCTATGTATAGGATTATGTTGTCTGCAAATAGTGAAATTTTTGCTTCTTCCTTTCCAGTTTGGATGCCTTTTTTTTTTTTTTTTTTTTTTTTCTTGTTCAGTGCTTGAGCAAGTACTTCTAAGACAATGTTAAATAGGAGCAATGATAATGGGCATCCTTGTCTTGTTTCCGATCTTAGAGGGAAAGCTTTTAGGATTTCACCATTGAAGATGACGTTAACTGTGGGTTTTTCATATATACCCTTTATCATGTTCAGAAAGTTTCCTTCTATTTCTATCTTTTGCAGAGTTTTTATCAGGAAAGTGTGCTGTATTTTGTTGAATGCTTTTTCTGCATCTATAGAGATGATCATGTGATTTTTTCTTTCAATCTGTTTATGTGGTGTATTACATTGATCGATTTTCTTATGTTGAACCAACCTTGCATACCAGGGATGAAACCCACTTTGTCATGGTGTATAATTCCTTTGATATGTTGTTGAATGCAATTAGCAAGTATTTTGTTGAGGATTTTAGGATCTAGGTTCGTTAGAGAGATTGTTCGGTAATTTTCCTTTCTCGTGGCATCTTTGTTTGGCTTTGGTATTAGGTAATGTTGGCATCATGAAATGAGTTAGGCAATGTTCCTTCTACTTCTATATTTTGGAAGAGCTTAAGCAAGTTTGGTGTTAGCTCTTTCCAGAATGTTTGGTAGAATTCACCTGTGAAGCCATCTGGTCCTGGGCTCTTCTTAGTTGGGAGGTTTTTGATGACTGAGTCTATCTCTTTACTTGTAATTGGACTGTTGAGTTCATCAATTTCTTCTTTCATCAATGCAGGCTGTTTGTGAGTTTCTAGGAATTTGTCCATTTCCTCTAAATTATCATTCTTGTTGGTATATAAATTTTCAAAGTATCCTCTTATGATACTCTTTATTTCTGTGGAGTCAGTGGTGATATCCCCTTCCTCACTTCTTATTCTGTGTATTTCCATATGCTCTCTTTTCTTCTTTGTTAGTCTGGCTAAGGGCTTGTCAATTTTATTGATCTTCTTGAAGAACCAGCTTTTGGTTTTGTTTATTTTTTCTAGTGCTTTCTTATTTTCTATTTCATTTAGTTCTGCTCTAATCTTTATTTCCTTTTTTCTGCTTCCTTTGGGGTTAGTTTGTTGTTGCTTTTCCAATTCCTCCAGGTGTGCAGTTAGGTCTTCGAATTTAGTTCTTTCTTCTTTTTTGATATATGCATTTATGGCTATGAATTTCCCTCTCAGTACAGCTTTTGCTGCATTCCATAGGTTTTGATATGTTGTGTTGTCATTTTCATTCATTTCAAGGTGGTTACTGATTTCTTTTGAGATTTCCTCCTTGACCCACTGTTTGTCTAAGAGTGTGTTGTTTAACTTCCATATCTTTGTGACTAATCTGGTTCTCTGGCCCTTACTGATTTCTAATTTCATTCCATTGTGGTCAGGGAAATTACTTTGTACAATCGCAATCTTTTTTAATTCATTGAGAGTTGTTCTGTCGCCTAGCAATGTGGCCTATCTTGAAATACGATCCATGTGCACTTGAGAAGAATGTATGTGGTGCTGTATTTGGGTGTAGCATTCTGTAGATATTTATTAGTTCCAGATCCTATAATGTATTATTCAGAGTCTTTGTTTCTTTATTGATTTTCTGTTGAGATGTTCTGTCTAATGGTGATAATAGTGTATTAAAGTCCCCCACCATAATTGTAGAGGCATCTATTTCTCCACTTAGTCTTTCCAGTGTTTGCCTCATGTGTTTTGAGGCAACTTAATTAGGTGTATAAATGTTTATGATTGTTCTTTCTTCTTGAAATATTACCCCTTTTACTAATATATAGTGTCCATCTTTGTCTCTTACAAGAGTTTTGCATTTAAAGTCTATTTTGTCTCACTGGTCAAGGTCATGAGGAGATAGAGATAAGACATGGTTTCTGTCATCATGGCACTCACAGTCCATGGATAAGGCGGCACAGATTATTAGAATATAACCATCATGGGGAAATATACACAGGGTTCCATGAAATAGAGTTAAATGGGCCAAGAAGAGATTATTAAAGGAGGTAACACCAGAGCAGAGCTAACCAATGACCATTATTACAAGCAGAAGGGATATCTCAGGAAAAGTACTAAGGTAAAAACCAAACTAAACAAAAGCATAAATTCCTGTTTCAAGATGCACTATAGTTATGTAAGATATCACCACTGGGGGAAGCTGGATGCTAAGCTGATGGGTACATGGAACCTCACTGTACCATTTTTGCAACTTCCTGTGAGTCTATAATTATTTCAAAACAAGTATTATTTTTAAAAGCCATAGCATATGAAATGTCTAAATTTGTTCAACACTGCTGGAGCAGCCACCAAAAGGCAGAGTTTTGAAGAAGTTGCAGGAGGGGTGGGCAGGTATAATCTTTAAAAGTAGGTTCCAGTTTGGACCTTATTCCCTAGTAATAGAGAACCATTAAAGGATTTTAATCTGGGGGCTGACTTGGATCCTGGTATTTGCCTCATGTTTTCCTTGTATTTCTGAGTCTGGATACCAGTCCTTACTCTCTGCAACAGTCTCCCTAGGCCTCTATTGCTTTGCTTGTTTTTAATCAGATCTTCTACCCTTCTGAATTTGGTAGTAGGACTCTTGATTCATCCCAAGAGACCTCAGCAAATCCTTCAAGGCCTAGTTTACTTTGCCACTGTATGAGTCTTGGAGCAGACTTTGCAAACCCTCTACTATAGGCTAATCTTAACACCTAGATTATAAGGTAATCACAGTCGTGGAGAAGAAGTTAAGCCAGCATTATCAAGAGATCGGGACCCCTAAGAGCCCAGTAACAAATAGCCATGAAAAATGGCTCTCTGATTTTTCAGCGGTCTCTTTAATCATCCACTAATTAAAAACATTTATTGAGTACCAAGTCAGTCTCAAACCCAGCAGTAGGTACCAGAGACAGAGAAATGAATAGGACATAATTCCTACCCACGAGCACCTTCAGTGGAGTGGCCAAGTGTATAAAATAACCCCACAGTAGAGGATAAGAGTTATGCTTGTGATTTGTAAAATACAGAATACTGGCACAAAGAGAAGTAATCAGTTCTGCCTGAGAAAGCTGGGTCACCCAGGAGGCAAGGAATGTAATCTAACTTATGAGGCAGGGGAACTGGCGATGGTAACGGTGAACAACAGTATATGAACTGCATTTGTCTTTCTATCCTAGAGAGTCATCAATTATGCACGTTGCAAAAGCAATCTGGTATCCCTTCCAGAGAGTAACATGAAAAGATGTGAGGAATACTTTCCTGTGCCTCTGAATATTAGAGGGATTAGAAGTCCTAAGACATAATGGAAAAATAATTCTGGAGGGGAAACATTTTGCAAGAAATGAAAGAATATAACTGTATAAAAACCATTTTAGATGAAGAGCAAGACAGAGAGAAGAAGGGAAAGGAGGAACTTTAGAGTCATTAATTCAAGCATTTGATGAATATTTCTTGAGCCCTATTTTATGCACAGCACTCTAATAGTATCTTAAGAATTATAAGAACTAGAAACATGACCATCGAAAAATACCGTGTGGTCAGCAGACCATCCTGCAGCCTCTTAAGACTCTCTACTCAAGTACAAATGAGAACACAGCAAAAGGTAGAAGAGTTGTCTTTCAAAAGTTAGGAAGACAGTTTGAACATTCTTTATTGCCTATGCTTGGGCTTAGATACTTAGAGACTCTACTGACCCTGAAAACCTGGGCTGTGGTTTCTCTATTGGGCAGGTATACATTTTAGGTTTGCCAGGGCAGTTTCCCACCATCTTCATCTTAGTACAGCTAAACAGAGAGAGGAAGAGAGAGGCAGAAAGTTATGAGGGACAGGGTAAAAGAAAAAGGAAGGAAAAGGAAGAAAGAGGAGTGGAAATGGAATTTTGCACTCCCAGGGCTACAGAACCCAATACTAAAGTGACTTGAGCATCAGAGAGAGAAAGAAAAAGCCCAAGCCTTCCCTAGTGTTGGTGCATGGTGAAGGGCATTTCTTGTTTTGTTTTGTTTTTAAAATATAATCTTTCACTTCAATATGAAAAGCCCCAGCTCACCCTGTGCAAAGCTGTACTAGACAGAGGACACCTAGTTCCCAAAGTGTTGGGTGGGAACTCTTAGAATGAGCCTTCCAAATGAATATTGCAGGGTTTCAACAAGCCTCCAAATATAGTCAGAGTGAGCTCATCGACAACTCACGCACCCCACCTAATGAAAAAAGTGTGATCTGGAGATATTTCCTCTCATTTGAGGATGATGGCTAGTATTTTCATCAATAATGCAAATAGCAATAGCTATCATTAATCAAGGGCTTACTATTGCTAGGCACTGAAAGTGTTTTATCTTTAACAGTAAGCACATTAAGTGTTCATCTTAACTCATTTCAACTCTATGAAGTGACATATATTTCCTAACCTGAATTTATTCAAATTTTTCAAAAGAGAAATTTTATGGCATAAAATTTAAAAATTTAATAACAATAATATTTTGCTAACTTGGTGAATTCCCCAAAAGAAAAATGGGTAAAGAATAGGATAAGACTTTTCAAAAAAGAAATATATCAATATATCAATGGAAAATGTTGCCATTCAACTCTAATAAAAAACAGCAAGTAAAAACAACCAGCAAAAATGAAATTCATTTTAGGAAATATTACAATATTATAACACCTACTGTGTTCTTAGAGAGCAAAATGGGCACAAATCCCTGCTGGTAATGCTATTATCTTTTTCAAAACTTTTCTGAAAAGCGATTTGGAAATATACTTCTGAAGTTGTAAATAATTCATAGCCATTCTCTCAGTATTTCAACTCATGGAAATTTATTTTGAAACATTAAATACATGCACAAAGATTTGTGCAAAATACGAATACATTATATAAAATAAATAAAGTGAAAGCACCCTAAATAATCAATAACTGAATTTTTATTTTAAAATACATAGTGCTTTCAAATAATGGAATAGTATGCAACCATTAATAATCATATTTTTGAGCATTAAAAAACTGAAAATGCCAAACATGTTAAAGTTTATAAATTAGAACATAATTGCTATATACAGTTTAATCTAAATTTTCTTTCAAAAATATGTTTGTGTATATGTGCATATGTGTGCAGAAAATAGACTAGAAGGAAATAACATCAAAATGGAACAGTAGTTGTTTCTGGGTAGTAAGAATATGTATGGTTTTAATTTTGTTCTTTACATTTTGTATTTTTAAATTTCTTAAGCTTCTTTGAATAACAGCTTTGTCAAAAAGTAAATTGTATAAAACTCGCCTTTTTAAAATGTATAATTCAGTGGCTTTTAGTATATTCACTGAGTTATGTAACAATTCCCACTATTTATTTTTGGACCCTTTTCATCACCCTAAAAAAGAAACCCCTTACCGATCATTAGTCACTTCACATTCCCTCCTCACACTGGCAACCAGTGATTTACTTTCTGAATCTGTGGATTTGCCTAATCTGGACACTTCATATACTGGAATCATATTATATGTGGCATTTCTCCCATTCTTAGCAATATTTATCTTTTTGTTTATAGCCATTCAAGTGGCATGAAGTGGTATTTTATTATGGTTTTATCAGTTCCTTAATGACTAATGATATTGATCATCTTTTCATGTGCTTATCATTTATTTGAATATATTCTTTGGAATGATATCTATTCAAATCCTTTTCCATTTTCTTCATTGAATTATTTGTCCTATTATTGAGTTATAAGAGGTTTTTTTAAAAAATATATTTTGTATAATACAACTTTATAAGATACATGATATGGGAATATTTTCTCTCATTCTTTGCATTGCCTTTTCATTTTCTTCATGGTATCATTTGCAGAACTAAACTTTGTAATTTTTATGAAGTCCAATTTATCTATTTTTCTTTTGTTGCTTATGCATTTGGTGTCATATAAGATATTATTGCCTAATCCAAAATAATGAAGATTTACTCCTATGTATTCTTTTGGGATTTTTATAGATTTAGCTCTTACATTGAGACCTATAATCAATTTTCAACTAATTTTCATATATGGTGGATATCAAGTTATCCTAGCACCATGTGTTCAAAAAGCTATTCTTTTAATGGAATTGTCTTGGCACCATGGTCAAAAACCCATTAACTATTAATAATAGGGTTTCTCAATTCTCTTCTTTTGATCTATATATCTATCCTTATGTCATCATGACATCACCACACAGTCTTGATTACTGTAGCTTTAAGGTAAGCTTTGAAATACGGAAGTGTAAGTCCTCCAACTTTGTTCTTCTTTTTCCATGTTGTTATGCAAACTTTACTCTGGACAGACGATGCATAGAAATGTTTCCCTAATGTCCTTCACAACACTAGCACTGAGGAAAAGCTTTAAATCTCTGAGCATCTGTTGACCAATGTGCTTAAGGAATTCTATGTAGCAGACCTTGAGAAATCATATATTGAGGGTAAAACCAAAACAATGAAAAGTGATGTTGTGTACAGACTAAGAAAAGTAACACTCCTGTAATATTCTGCAATAGTCTAGGCGCATATAGGGACCTGGAATAACGTTTAGGTTCTGTATTTTAGGAGGGAGGTTGACATTTAAAGCATGTTCTGAAGAGAGTGACAAGAAGAGTAAGATACCATGTCATGTGAAGAATAATGACAAGTACCATGTCATATGAGCTCTGAAAATAAGGCTCAGAGAGACAAGATAACTGTAGACAAGTGTTTAAAATTTGGTCACTTGAAAGACAGACTAAACCTATTTGGTATAATGCCAAAAGATGAGACTCTTGGAGGCCAAAAAAATAATAAAAAATAAAAATGAGCAACCATAATTACAGAAAAAGTTGACCAGCCCAGCTGGGGAATAGTTATTAACTTGTATTTTCAGCTCCACCCAGGCTTATAAAAAATGAGACTTTAGTCTGGAAGTGGGATATTAGGAGAGGAATCTGGAAGCTATTCTAAGACTCTCCTAAGCCCAATGTGTGAATAGATGGAGATAAAAAGAATTCTAGAATCGACTGAAGCGCTCTAATATCTAATCTATCTGCTTAACTCCTTTTTGACCTTGGTTTATTCATATCTTTTCATTTCTTCATGTCTATTTTCATTTCTTTGGACTCTAGCCCTTATGTCCAGTTTGTAGACAATGGGTCTTCATTCTCAGCCCTTGCTGACCCTTTTCAGGTGCCAGAAAAGCCTCAGATCCTTCAGATTAATAGTCAGACTCCCGCATAAACAAGGCACCATGACTGACCAAAATTCCCAATAGCACATATTACCCTGCCCCTTCAGATGAGATGTCACAAATATTAACAACTGTTAGGAATTGCCATGAGTCTCTAAAAGGCCCTATATTCAAAATAACTTATTCAAAAGCATATGCCTGAGTTTTTTGCAAAGTACTTGCAGCAAACACAATGCTGTGTGTTTACTAAACTCTTTTCTTTCCCTCCTGGACACACAACTTATGCACATTTCACAGTCTTTTCTGAAGCTAGGTGGGAATATATGACTGAGTTCTGGCCAGTAGAGTATGGATGGGAGTAGCATACACTACTTCAGATCTGTGATCCTGCACACTCCTTTCCTCCCTCCATCCTCTGAATGTAGAGGACCATGGATAGAAAATGACAGAGGGACATGATGTGGGAAGCCTGGGTTTCTGAATCACTATGTGGAGGAGAGCATTCCACTGACCCACACTGGATAAAATGTGAATAAGAAATAAATGTTTACTGGGCCAAGCCACAGACTTTTGAGTGGTTACTCAGTCCACCTATCCTGAAATTGATTGCTGGGAGAGGGGTGCTGCCATAACAAAACCTAAAATATCTAAAGTTGGTTCAGCAATCATTCAGTGGGTGGTGAGGAAATTAGATTGGAGGCTGGAAAGTTGACAACCCATTTTATGCAGTGGCAAAAGCAGTTGGTAAAATGGTCATCTGCAATAACTTGGAAGGCAGATAATATCTGCCTAGTGAATCTGTTGCTCTAGGGGAAGAGGTTGGCAACAATTAGAGAGTGATTGTGTTTTGGTTATCACTGGTTTTCTAGTGTCTGGTTTATAAGCAGAAATTAAAGGGAATACAGAGCTAGAAATATGGGCTGTATCAGAGTTAGGGAAGCTATCTACTTCTAGATCCCAGTCAGTAAGGCAAAAGACTAAAAGGCTTTGAACAACAAAAACTTCTTAGTTGATCAAAGAGACTCAGCCCTGGAGCAAAGATCAAGTCAATGGTATGAC
This sequence comes from Tolypeutes matacus, assembly GCA_026826555.1. NCBI lineage: Eukaryota > Metazoa > Chordata > Mammalia > Cingulata > Chlamyphoridae > Tolypeutes > Tolypeutes matacus. The sequence continues at coordinate 37,905,822 of JAKSZT010054487.1, read as the reverse complement.
CTTCCTAGTCATTATTTCAGATGATCTTGAGATAACATTACACTGAGAAAGACGTGAGAGCAAGGAAGCAAAAAAATAAAGCATATTTTCTAGCTAGGGTTAGGAAAGAATTTTGAGTATGGTTATTAGCACATGGAACTGATTAGAACCAAATAGATCAGAAGCCTTCTAAGTTTCTGAGAGACCATATTGCTGAAGACACTATAAGCCTTCAATGGTCTGATTGGTAAAACAACCTCTATGTCCCCAAATTGCTGCACCTGGAAGCAGCTGGGAAAGTTGTCAAGGAGTGCATACTTGCCTATCTCTACTTCAGATGCTGTCAAGGGCAATAATGAAGAAAGCAAACACTTTCTTCCCCCAGAGGGTGGAGCCAGGTGCCATGGGGAAAATAGACAATGGAGTCCCTCCTAGAGGTGAGATCAGGGCCTAATCAAGGAACTACTCCCCACTCCAAGTTTGGAGGACTTTAAAATATTTTCCTAGAGCAAGGATGAGCACACTATGGCCTGTGGGCATGTGAACTATTTTTATAAATAAAGCTTCTTGGAATACAGCCATATTTTATATATTCTTTATGGCTGCTTTCGGGCTACAGCAGCATGCTGGATAATTGCAACAGAAAGTGCCTGATCTGCAAGCAGAAATATTTACTCTTTGGCCTCTTAAGAAAAAGTTTGCTGACCCCTAGCCTAGAGGATCCATAAATACTATGGACCAGTTACTGTTGTGTCTTACATTTCCCTCTTTTTTTAATGGAAATATTTTGTCCTTGTTGTATTTTTGTATAATGGGTAGGTGAGATTGAGAGTGGATGGTTCTTGTAGATAACTTGTCTTCTTAGTTCATAAATCGTGGGGCCATAAGGAGCCAAATCTGTATATAAAGGAGATGTTGAATATCAACTGAGATCCTGGACTTTGAGCTGGATACAGTGACTGGATAGGAATTTGGGTTGCCTCCTTGTAAGAGGAAGAGAGAAATTTCATTGCCAAAAATATGGGTTGTGTATAAACAATGCTATGTTTTAACCAAACACCACTTCCTGTACTCCTGACCTCACAGCTAGACTTTATTTCCCATATGCCCTTGTAGTAATGTGGAGACATACAACTGAGCTCTAGTCAATGGGATGTGGGTAGAATTCATATGCACCACTTCCAGGTCCATTACCTAAAAAAAATTATACCTTCTCCACAATTCTTAATACTCTTTTTTCCATCCCATGGATAAAGCAGAGGTAGATTCAGGTCTATAATATGGCAGAGCTGAATGATGGAAGGTACCTAGGTCCCTGATTGACTTATATTGAACTATATTCTGAATGAGCAAAAAATGATTGTTGAGAGAAACTACTGTTTTTGGTATTGTTTGTTAGAGGAGTTATCCAACCCTGACAAGTGTCAGCATGGTTAGGCACTGTATTGGATACTAGTGTGAACAACACATGGACCTGTCCTTAAAGTAACTCAAAATGCAATGTGAGAGAGAGGCACAAAACATGATAGTAATTAAATGTATTAAGTGCAAAGAGAATGCACTCTATACTAGGGCAGAGAAAACTGACCCAGTACTAAGGAATTCAGAGGCTTCCTAATAGAGGTAATGCCCAAGATTGAGCTTGAACCAGGAAAACCCACAGAAAAAAAGGGGAGCATTCAGGCTTAAAGACAGCACGAGAAAGGTGTGGAGACAAGAAACGGCAAGGTGGGTGCTTACTGGAATACAAGCAGCAGGGTCTTGATGAACATAAATTTGAAGGTGGGTGTAGCTATTTGGCAGTTTGATGTAATTATGAATTCCAAAAATATATATTGAATTATGCTTGTAAACTGGTATGCTAATGTGGGCATGATTAAGTTATGATTAGGGTGTTAACTGGACCACACCAGTAGGGCGTTGAGCCCCACCTCTTGGTGGGTGGGGGAATCAAATATAAAAGGCAAGGCAAGAAAAGAGTTGAAGCAGTTTTGATGTTGGAGGTTTGATGAAGAGAAGGCCCCAGGATAGAGAGGAGCCATTCACCTGAGAGTTCACAGCTGGTCTTGTGGAGAGAAGCAGAGCCTAGAGAGCCTAATAGTCTATAGCTGACCTTGTTGAGGAAACAGAGGAGCTAAGCCCAGAGAGAAATGCAGCCCCAGGAAGAGAGGAACCCAAGAAGCCTGAACCCTGGCAAACGTCGGCAGCTGTCTTGCTCCAACACGTGGCAATGGACTTTGGTAAGGGAAGAAACGTATGCTTTATGGCCTGATAACTGTGGACTTCTACCCCAAATAAATACCCTTTATAAAGACCAACCAATCTCTGGTATTTTGCATTATCACCCCCTTTAGCTGAGTAATACAGTGGGCAAAGGCAGGAGAGAAGCCCAGAGGCAGACCATGATGTCTATATGCCTTTTGGGTGGGCGAGAGTGACAGAACAGCTCATGTAGCTTGTCAATCCCTTGAACTTGTAAGATTCACCCAGATTGCTCACATACTGCTGACATCAGTTTGCCCAAGTCTGCTGCCCTCAAAAGTTATTGCTCACTCCCTTTTCTCCCACCTCTCTATGGGGGAGTCTGTGAATTTCCAATTCCCTTCACATGTGCAGAGGATAAAGCGTTTAAAATTCCATTTCCTAGTTTCCCTTTTAAAAGTTTACTAATGTGGATTAGAGTCTGCCAGTCATATACACTCATGCAGGATTTAGATTTGGAGCTTAGTTATGTGTGGAGAGAGGTAGGTGCAGGGCATTGAATTTGCTCATGCAAATCCTGACAGAGCTGGCATGGTCCCAAAGCAGGCAGAAGGACTGTTCTCCTGAATTCTGTTCATTGTAGAGGCAGCAGCTAAAGTAATAGCCCAATTGGGTAGTGTGGTTTGGGGTTTTCCTGGAACCTTAGCTTTGACTCTATTTCTTCAGGTCACCCAGCGATTGTTTGCTGTTTACGCCTCTTCATTAATCCCTCTCACCTACAACATAACAAAGTCAATTCTATTGTCTGCAGCTAAGAACCTAGTCCATGCACTTACCAAATAAGTACCCAGCACATGAGACTGGCACTGCTCCTTTGGGAAAAAGGATTTATTCATTCAACTAAGAGTTATTGAGGCCTTACCATGTGCTAAATATGGTGTACTAACCTCTTACATTCATAAGTTCATTATCCACTATAATGTGGGATTTACTGTATCATGTTCAAATGAAAAACCACACCTTTCAATGCAAAGTACCATTTCACTCATACAATTGCTGTTTATTTGATGCTTAAAGCAATGTATAAAAATAACTTTCCCAAAAGGACTGGGTTGTCAGGTAGGTTCTCCACCAATGGAGGTGTTCAGAGACTAAACAACAATATGGAAATTGTATAGAGGATTCCTGCACTGGTCGCAAAATTTGATTAGATGATACTCTAAGAATCTCTGCTAATCCAAGTAGGAAACCCATATTTCAGCCTCTGTGTCACACCATCAAAGAAAAGCAACAGCAGTTTGCACATGGATTCTCTTCGAGATTCTCAATCTCTTTATCATATATGCAATTGGAGTTAGTGTGCAGCTCACTTCGGTAGAAAGATGTAATTTGATGGGTTTCTTCCCCTCCCTGTCCCTAATTATTCTTGTCCTAACATGGCATTCCATTTCCTAATGTGGCAAACATCTTCTCCTTGGTGCCGCCTCCACCTCCCCCACACCAGGGGAGTGTGGGAGAGCAGTCTGTAGCCAATTTGATGTACCCCGAGTGGTTCTCATTTGGACACCATGTTCTATATTTCCATCTCCTCCTCCAGGTGGCTGAACCCATTCTCACTGGTAATCGCAAAACTGAAATCTAATTGAAGTAAAACCACAGCTTTACAAAACTGCATCTCAGATGAGACTCCTAATGTGCTATGTCGTTAGTCACAGCTTATTTGATTGTGGTGTGATGGCAGAAATGGTTTGGTTGTGTCTCCTGTTGGAAGAAAAATGAGGTTCACTTAACAGTATCACACATTCATGTTCCTAATATAATTATAAAGTCAGTTTATCTAATCCTAGACATTTACAGTTTGAGCATTTTGATGTCCAGGGATCGCAAAAGGGGAATAACCATATGCTAAATGAAGAAATATTCCTGGCGTCTCTTTGTCTAATGAAGCATTCACATGATTATCAAGGTCATTTGTAAAGGTCCTTTCCTTCTGAGATCGCTGTCCATGTAAAAGATTCAGATCTGATCCCCTTTGGCTGGTACCAAGTATCAAAGTGTGCCCCCCCGGCCCCCACCCCCCAAACTGACTAACAAAAGGAGCATAAATGCAAACACTGGTCTGTGTGGCCAGGACCTAGAAGAATCTAGCTTAGTACTAATGAAATCCAGGCACTGGGCCAACACCTTTTATATTTGGTTTTCATGAGAATCTGTCTGTGGGGGAGCTCTGAGTGTTTTTAGTGCAATAACAAGCTTGTGTTCTCTGAGCCAATTAGTATGTAATTAGGTGTTGGCTAATGAGTAGGAGGATAAAAGGTGGCAGAGCTGGTGAAGAGAGAGGGTGTAGGTGTGACTCTTGTGTATGCAGGTGGCTAAACAGCACATGTTGAGAAGTAAATTGAATTTCTAAACCCAGTAATTTGTTATACACTATTAGTAACTGCAGCATTACACCTTCTGCAGCTTTTTTTCACATCTCTATTGAAATGTGCTCCTCTCCCTCTCTGCAAAATAATATTGTGTTCAGCGTATACATGTTAACGTTTTCCTACTGACCATTTTTTAAAAGTTTCAAACTGAGCTTGGTTGCGATGCTTGTTATGTACGCCCCTATATGAAGGAGAAAAGAAAATCATCTGTTGACTCCTTCACTCGGCTTGTATTTCTTTAGGATTTGGCCTGTGCCAGGCATCAGTGAACAAAACAGGCTTTGCCTTGATGGAGCTTACCTTCTAGTGGGGAGAGATGGATAATAAGCCACAAACATTAAAAAAAAAAAAATTATATAACATTTTATAACTATGATGAGAACATTTAGAGTAGGATAAGGGGATTTACAGCCCCCAGAAAATGTTGAGGGAGGTATGCAAGTTTCCAAAAGTGGTTCAGGGTAGGCCTCATTAAGAAGGGAAGATTTGAGCAAAGATGTGAAGGAGCTAAGGAAGGAAAAGGTAGAGGAAATGAGGTAGGAGCTGCCACGAAAAAGTAATCTCCTACACTCAAAGTGATCGAAGAGCCAGTAAGAGGCCACATGAGAAAAAGAAAATCATCATAATTTTTCTGTTCCTTTTATATTTAATGTTTGTGAAAGTCTATATTGGTGGAGGCGCTCATGGCATTTCTATGGCAGAGGCTTCAGTTTTCTGTGCTATTGGATGATTAAAAAAAAAAAAAAAAAAAAGAGAGACAGAGGGAGAGACAGGGACAAGAAAGGGGAAATATGGCCTGGATGAACAAGGAGAAATTCTAGTTCCCCTTTCAGGCAGAAATGTGCTTTAACTCTCTGCGAGCCCTTCGCCAGGATGCTGGATACTGCCATGTGGACTCTTCAATAACCTGACCCTTCACCGCTTCTCCTGTCAACTCATTCCAGTGCCTTTAAACCTTGATCGTTAGGAGGGTATTTCTTACAGCTTCCCTGCCTTTGTTTTACTGCCAGTGGGAGAGATTTGAGCAAAGACGTGAAGTATCCAATAGAGTATAAAAGGATTTTAAAATGTCAGATGCGACCTTGTTCATCTTTGGTGTAAAAATTAATTCTGTACAGATGATGAATGTGGCGGTTCTTTTTCTCCAGGCAAGCAAAACAAGAATTTGATTTTTTACTTAAACTGATGAGTTTTTATAGTTGTAAAGAGCCCTATGATAGAAGTAAGCCCCGAATGATGAGTAAATGCTGATATTTTCGATTTTTCACTGGACTGATTCTGTGAGGCATCCACCACTTCACACCAAGGATCCTCTCACACTTGCCTAGGCCAAGCAGGAATCAGAATAAAATCAAACCCTTGTATTCATAAGTTCTCTATTACCGCCTCTCTATTATGTTCATGCATTATAAAGGAAACCACATTACCAGGAGATGTTTGCTTTTGCTGTACTCTGCCCCTGGCAAGCTAATATCCTTTCATTATTTATACAACATTTGGTGGGAGTGGGATAGGCACCAGAAAGGAGTGTTTATGTTTTAGGTTTGTTTTTAATTTCTTCTCAAGAGTGCTTCTTTGTTGAAAGGGGAACCAATTTACACATCTCCAGTTATATAAGCAACTGCATATGAAAATGAGTTAACTGACAACACAGAGCCAAATTATTCCAGTCATGTTTCAGTCTTTCTTATAATTAGCTCTTGTGGCAGTAGTTCCACGGAGCTGCTTCTCAAACCTATGCAATGTGAACCCCCTTTCCTATCTAACTTTGCTCTTTCATAAATTTCTGTCAATTCATTGACGTCCTTCAATCATCAGGGTTAAAGTACATTCTGCACATTTAATTTCTGAGCAGATGGATGCCATTTTTAATTACACCCTTTGTGTATAAAGGTACCCTACTAATTGACCATCCTTGGGGCAAACATTTTAATTTTTTTCCAGTAATGGGTATAGTTTGTTCTGAAAGACTATGCCTTTGCTGGGTAGAGATGAGTCCATGAATCAGAGTGAGGCTAATTGGCCTCCGTGGGGCACTGCCCACTTGACCATGCCCTGTTCACGCCAGGGGCTATTCTGCTGCGGTCATGTTTAACACCCAAGTCAAAGCCAACCTTTGTTAAAACAGAACAAACACTATGCTAAGCACTAAGCATCTGCCACTTTCTAAACTCTCAGGAGCCTATGAGGAAGATGCTTTGTATCTCCATTTAGAGTGAAGAGATGGAAGCTTAAAGGAATTACTTAATTTGCTCAAAGTGACTATAAGGGTAAGTAGAGGACTCAGGATTTTAGTCCATTTTTACTACACAGGCCTCATTTTTAACCTCTACGCTAAACTGCCTCTTTTACTAATTGCTCAGATATATTTTAGACTATATTCCATACTCCAGTCTAGCCCTACACCAAAAACCAGAAATGAGTGAAGGCTTCTATACTAGGACTACAATGTAGGACCCCCTTGGTTAAGTCAAAAGGGGTCTATTTTTGACCAAGAGAACCCTCAAAGCCTCAGCTCAAGCTTCCTCCTAGCAAACAGCCATGGAAACTCTAGGCCAACGTATGGTAGATTGTCCTGATAGTTAAGATATTTTCTGTAAGAAAAGATCCACCAGGAAACTTTTGCTGGATGACAAGGGGACCATATGTCCACCACTGCTTCAGCGAGCTGACGGATTGTGTGCTTACTCCTTAGAAGGCTAGCTGACGGATTGTGTGCTTACTCCTTAGAAGGCGGTTACTTGCTGGAAACTGGTTTGAATCTGCCAAATCCTGGTTTAGAGTGTGTACCCAACAAAAATGAAATGACCTCAAACTCAAAGATAAAAATTCAGGAGATAGGTTACTCTGCTAATATTTAATCAATTAAAAAGGTCATATTTTGAGAGGTATTCATTCCTTGTAATATTGGTGAAAATGTTTTTTTTTCAATTAAAATACATGTAGAAGTCATCTATAGAAGACAAAACATTTCAAAAGAAATAGCAGAAAGCAAAATGGATTCAGAAATTAGCCTTCCTTCTTCAACTTTGAAATGTTTTAAGCTGTTATCAAAGAGAAATGAAAAGTTTCCTGAACTTCAGAGAGGAGAAATGATCCATCAAATGCCATAAAAGCAAAAGTAAATTAATTTTACTTTTAAAGAAACAGAAATATTCCACAAATTTATTTTTTTACTTTGAGCAAGAAACATAAAACATCATTAAATAATTATAAGAAATTGTAAAAAATTTTATAGGAAGAAGAAAACTTTGCTCTCAGATTTAGGGAGACCTAAAGTCAAATCCCAAAGTGTTAACTTCCTAACTTTCATTTTTTTTTTTTATTATATAAAATAGGGTTCCCTCTCTTAGAATCTTTTTTTTTTTTTTTTACCGGGAGGTCCTGGGGATGGAACTCCGGTCTCTCCATATGGTAGATGGACGCCGAACTTCTTGAGCCACATCCGTTTCCCTCTTAGAATCTTAAGATGACTAAATTATAATATTTGTGTAAAGGAGTCAGCACAGTGTGTGCTATAAAGCAAATACTCAATAAGTATTCATTACAATCTCTTTTCTATTTAAATTCTCTATTCTAGCCAATGAAAGGCTAAAGACAATAGAAATAAGAAGGAAGTGGAGGAGTCAACTTCAGATGGAGTTATAAAACTAAATTTATCTTGACAGATACTGAAAAAAAAAGACAGCAACAGGAAATAAAATATGACTTATCTTTATATAAACGTACCAGATGATCAGGAATTTACACAACCTAATATTACTAGATGCACACAACTAGTGATATTAGGGAGGTTTCAAAGCTTTAAGAAAGAGAAAGTTAATCAAGTTAATAATACATATAATTGAATAGTATTTGGTCATAAAAAGAATAGAGGGGAGCATATGTAGTTCAAGTGGTTGAGCTCCTGCTTCCCATGTACGAGGTCCTGGGTTTGATCCCTGGTGCCTCCTAAAAACAAAAACAAACAAGCAAACAAAAGAAAAAGCCAACTCGGGGGGAGCCAGTGTAATTGTGTTTGAGTGTGGTTTCCCACATATGAGGTCCTGTGTTCAACCTCGACCCTAGTACCTCAAAAAAAAAAAAAAAGGAATGGAGTTCTGACGCATGATACATGCATGAACCTAAACCTTGATGGTATCATGTTGAGTGAAATAAGCCAGGCTCAAAAGGACAAATATTGTATGATCTCACTGGTATGAAATAATTATAATATGCAAATCATGGAATCAGAAACTAGAATACAGGATACCAGAGCCCAGGCTTGGGTGGGTGTAGCAGTTTGATATTTATGAATTTCAAAAATAGATATTGGAGTTAGAGGTTTCATTTTTACTTGATTAAATAATGATTAAGGCTTTGATTGGTGGACAGGGACTCACAGAAAAATCACACTACAGAGAAGGGAGGTTGGAGTTTTTGAGCTGGACCCCGAGAAGTAAACACATGGGAGAGAGCAGAGCAGCTGAGTCTGGAGATAAAAGAGCCTCAGGAGAGAGACAAGACTTATCCCAGCCTGATTTTGGAAGAAGCTGGGACCATGAAGCCTTAAGAGGAAGAGGAAGGCTAAATGTCGGCAGCCATCTTGCTCCAACATGTGGCAACAGACTTTGGTGAGGGAAGTAACATATGCTTTATGACCTGGTAACAGTAAGTTTCTACCCCAAATAAATAACCTCTATAAAAGTCACCAGATTTCTGGTATTTTGCATCAGTACCCCTTTGGCTAACTAATACAGTGGGGAATAGGGAGTTAATGCTGAACTGGTACAAAATGGATAAGTTTTGGTAATTGACGGTGGTGATGATGGTAAAACATTGTGTATATAATTAACAACACTGATTTGTATATCTGAAAGTGGATGAAATGGGAAATTTTAGGTCGTATATATGTTACCAGAATAAAATAAAAGAAAATAATGTTGCACCTCAAATTCACAAATGGGGCTAAGCATTTCCAAAATGAATGTTAAAAGTATTTCAATTGCTATTTAAAAGATGGAAGCCTGGGAGCTCCTGAAGTCCCTTTTCCTTAATTTCTAAAAGAGGAAACTCTAAATTCCCATTTTGAAGATACTACATCTAATTTTACAGGGAAAGTGCTTTTACTTTTAATGAACATCATCCACATAATGTGGCTTTTCAGGACATCATTGTTAAAGCATTTTAAGCTATGTTTTATTTCACACTGTAATAATAAATAAGCATTATAACCTCTTGGAATTTTCCCACCATACCATCATATGAGTAACAGATACAGCCATATTTCTAAACATTGCTCCATCACTAATTGTTCTCTACAATAATGGCTTCATTTTTCTCTACGTTTTAGCTTTCTAGCATCATATTGCAGCTGAACAAGTCCTTGGACTTTGGGATTGATTGGTATTGTGGATATGACCAAATTGCAATTTATGTTCTCAAGAAAAATGGAAAGGAAATATCCTAAAAGGAAAATAAACAGTGGCATATGATGAAACTTGCTAAACAAATAGAGTTCAGAGTAACTGATATGATGTTCCCACCCCACCTCCAGTCCCCACTCCCTACTCCACTTTGAAGAGCAAAGACAACAAACTTTCCAAGAATTCTGAATAGCTGAACAATGCTTTTGCAGTCTGAGCAGCCAGCCCTGGCCCATCCTCAATTGGACAATATAAAGACACTTGCTCCCAAACTTTTGATGCTAAATGCATTCTTCTTTCTACTTAGGTTAGCAAAAATAGAAAGACTGAGACAGTAAACCTCACTCTTTTAAGCTAGGCCCTGGTTGGATGGTAATCGTGGCTAAGATCATAGTAACATAGATTTTTCAAGAGAATGGGGAGAGAAGGAGAAAGCACCTGATAGTTCATATAATAAAAGACTCAGTATTAATCAGTGATGGACCATGATTGCTTAGAAAGTGATAGTAATTTGAAGTAGCACTTTCAGGGGCTGCTAGACATCTCCACTTGATTATCCCACATACCCTTCACACCCAGCTTACCAAAGTCTGACCCCGTTACCTTCCCATCTCCCTCCAATGCTCTTTGGACTCCTGTGTTTTCCCTTTAGCCAATGGTTTACTATCCATAGAGTATAACAAGCTAAGGGCCTTGAAATTATTTCAGCTTCTCTTTCATAGCCCACATTTAATGCATCACTAAATCATGCCAATTTTATCTCAAAATAACTCTTGAAGTATCTTCCCTTTGATACTTCCTTGTCACTGGCTTTTTGGGTACCCACTGTTTCCATCTAGACTTCTACAATAGCCTTCTCATTTTCCTGTGTTCAGTCTTTTCTCCAGACATCTACAAGAGTTGCCTTCAAATACACAAATGGAGTTTTGTCAGTCCTTGCCTAGTAAACTCCCTGGTGTCATTGTGGCATTTGTAGAACAGAGAGAAGTTCTTTGTTGCTGGAATATAAAGATGTAGGGGGAGAAGTCCTAAAGGAAAAGTCTGGAATTTGTCATTTGTCATACTGAGGATTCCAACCTCAGTCTTATATATCACAATGACTCCTCTGATTTCCTCCTAGGAGGAATGCGCTAAACTCTATATCACTTGCCAAGCTGTATTGTGATTTTTCTGTTTGTGTGTATCCTTTTACCACTTCATCTCTACTGCCCTAACACTCAGTAAACATCTGCCACACAGAATATAGTCAACTAAATTTTTGTCAAATTACAAATGCAGGCTACCATTTAAATTGACCAGGATATATGCAGTGTATTTTGCTTGCCTTGACCATGTTATTTTAAGAAGCTCGCAAGCAAACTAGATCATATTCAGAAGAGGACAGGTGGCATAGAGGCCATATCATACATGGTCCTTCCATTTTTTTTCTCTGAAATGGGAATAAGACCATTTGTTTTTTAGCCAAATCAGATCCTCAGCATATATAAGGCTGAAAATAGTCCTTTTGTTATGGAGTTTGAATAGGGGAGGAAATGCATGCAAAGGGTTTAAATGTCTAAAACATAGCACTGGATTTTATTAGGACATACACATTAAAATATTATACATTTTACGTAAAATGTTACGTTTACCAATTTACAAAATAGGAGTCCTGCATAAGAAAGATGTACCTATATATTTATATATCATTTTACAAATGTTTGTATGTATTGTGAGAATTTTGATTTTTACCCATAATAAAAAATAAAAAAAAAAAAGAAAGATGTACCTGTACACATTGACTCTTGGCTAAGAACAGTACTTTGCATTCAATAACGTCAATGGTTCTGACGTTATTCTCTCTGCTTTCAGGCTGGATTGCTCCTAAACCACCCCAGATATTGTGGTTTACCTCTGTCTTGGTCAAAGTTATTTTAATTGCAAACTATAGAAACACACTCAGAGTAGCATATAAGTAGAATTTTTTGGTATCACACCAGGGTATTGCCTGGAACCTGGGGTCAAGAAGTATAGCCAGACTTCACAGGAATTGGCAAGTCTCTCTGCCTTTCCATACTAATTCCTTTCTATATTTCTGATTATAAGAGCTGATTTTCTGATTCGAGGTTGGCTTTTAGTGCCTTCTTAGGGCACATGACAGAAAATGACACCCACCCTATAGAGCTGGATTGCTTCCCAGCCCAGTGTCCCAAGTAACAGACTGCAATCTCTGAATTCCAATGTCACATTCCTAGGAATGTGAACCGATTGGCCTATTTTGGGTCAGGTGTCTTCCCATAACCAATTTTCAGGTACCCATTCTCATAGTGAAAAATGTAATTTTCAGAAAAGGGAGTATGTGGAAAAGCCAGGCATCTCAAAATCTGTCTACTCCACAATGCAATTGCCCATGATCGCAAGCAGAAAACTAAAAGAGGTTTAACCCCATTCTTTAAAACAATTCATGGATAAGACATTCTTCCTCAGATCTAAATTAAACTCCTTTTGTTATCATTTAATAACCTAACTTTTTCTGTTCATAGTGCACATAAAATTGTCTGGTCATGTTAAATCTGTATAATAACCTTTCAAATAAGATTACCAGTTTCATTGTAGCAAACGACTCTTGGAAATTATTTCTGTTTCTATTTTCAAATGTTTAAAGATAATGAATTGCAAAAGTCCATTGATTTGACTATTATTAGTACCTCTCCGAGACCCCTGAGCCAAGAAGGTCATTTGCTGATATCTGGGAAGGGAGTAGAGCTCCTCCATACAGAAAAAGACATAAGTTAGATGCAAAGTCTAGCTCAGCTGCCAAGAAGGAAAAAAAATAAGCAGGGCTAATGCTACCTAACAATTTTAAACAGGGAGGACAGTGATCATTTTGTGTTGATAATTAGACTGATGCATATAGGGGAATAGAAATTAAAGTAGTAGTGTATTATAACCAAAAGTACAAAATGAGTAACCATGAATCTATAGTGATATAAGTAAATGATTGAATAAACAAACAGATGAGGGAGATTGGACATATCTCTCATGCAAAAGAATTCCAAATAATTGTAGATACTCCACCCTCAAGTTGAAGCATACATCCCCACTTTTGAAGTTTGAGTTGTGCATTGTGACATCCTTCCAAAGAGTACAGTATGGAAAGGGAGATAAAGAGTAACTTTACAGGGGAGAAACCTCGTGAAAACTACCTCTTTTTAATGATCAAGATAAACATCAGCTGTGATAAATCATATTGGTATATGTGCTTTGGAGATGATGTGATGAGAATGGCACTTTACAACTGTGGTCTTCCTCCCCAAAACACGTAAGCTCATTCTAATCATGAGAAAAACATCAGACAAATCCCAATTGAGGGACATTCTTCAAAATACCTGACTAGCACTCTTCAAAACTGTGAATGAAGGTTATTATATATATAATATATATATATATATATATATATATATAAAGTCTGGGGATCTGTAACAGCCAAGAGAAACCAAATGAGACATGATGACTGAATATAATGTGGTACTCTGGATTGGATCCTGAACCAAAGGAGAAAAATGACATTAGGTAAAAACTAAGGAAATCTGAATAAAGTATCGATGGTAGTTAAAAATAATGTCACCTGAATAACCTTATTTATGTGTGTACCTCATCCCCACCTCCCTCTTTATTGTGCCTTTTGTCTCCAGGCTGACGCATCTCTGCTTCAATCTCTGTGGCCTCTACTTTCCACTACTTCCATCAAGAGGGTAGTAGTTTCTTCATTACTGTTGTCAAGAGCAGATGTGCAGGGTTTTTTTGTTTGTTTTGTTTTTTTGGGGGGTGAGAAAGTACCTTTATGGTACCTATTTTTATTTTTTTAATTTTTAAAAAGATACTTAGATTACATAAATGTTACATAAAAAATACATTTTCCATATTCCCAGTACCCATACTTCCCACATTTTCCCACATTAACAACATTCTTCATTAGTGTGGTACATTCATTGCAATTGATGAACACATTTTGAAGCATTGCCACTAAGTCTGGAATAAAGTTCACATTGTAGTTTACACTCTCTCCTACCCAATTCTGTAGGTGTTAATACCTTTTTGTAGAAACTCTTTCATCATACACAGTACCTGATATCTTACTTATATTGTTTTCTCCTTTCTTCATCTTTACACGTGTGAAATTTCACTGTCATTTAATTGTGTTTGGGGAGGAAATAGAGATAAATTTATTTAAATCTGTCATTGTAAACAAAATTATGTTTTGCTTAATATTGTCTTTTATCTAGTCTAAAGCATGTAAAACATTTTAATAATACAATACAATAAAGTAGATAATTGCATATTTATTAAAACAATGTGTCACTATTGGTTCATTAGTTGAGGCAAATACCTTACCAAAGTAAAACAATGATAAGGGAAACCAGGTGTGGCTTATGGGGCAACTCTCTATATTCAGAACTTCTCTGAAATCTAAAACTACTCTAAAATATAAATATATGTTTCTAAAAGACAGCTGTAGCTGGTTATATTAACAAAAGACAAGGTAGATTTCAGAGCAAGGAGTATACCAGAGTAAAGAAATTCATTTCATAATGACAAAAAGATCAACTCATCAAGAGGACAAAACAATCCTAAATGATTCTGCTCATAAAAAAAGAACTTCAAAATACATGAAGCAAAACTATAGAATTGCAAGGATAAATCCATAATTATAGTTGGAGATTTCAATAATCCCTTCACAATAATTGATAGAACAAGTAGAGAAAATAAATAAATCAATAAAACAAGTAGAGAAAATAAACAGAAATTTCTAACATTATCAATCAACTTGACATAATTGACATTTACAGAAGGTTCCATTCAACAACAGCATTATACACAGTCTTTTCAAGTGCATGTGGAATATAACCAAGTTAGACCATATTCTGTGCAATAAAACAAGTCTTGGGAGAGCAAAGGCACAAATGGGAAGTTTTATAAATCACTCCCTCCACTAGAAAAATGAAAGAGCTGGGAAAAGAGACTTGAATTAACTAGTTGGTAACCCTAACCAGAATGGGCTTCTAGAACAACTACAAGAGTGCCAGAGGAAGCAAGAGGCTGCCAAGAGTACAGCATTTGTAAGTGAAAGCACAAACCAGTGACCAGCTCCCATTGCTCAGCCACAATGCATCAGCTGCAGAAATTGCTGAAGCTGTGACAATGTGGCCTGGGTTCCACGAGTGGCAGGCTAGGAGTCAGAGCTGGCAGAGGAAACCTCCTCCTCTAAAAACTGGTGTTGAGAGTCAAGGTCAGTCTGGGAGATCCACGAGGGACCAGCATGGAGCTGGTCTCAGTTTCAGCCCTCAGAGCAGCAGAACTTCCAGTCTCCCATCAGCATCCACCTGGATGTAAAAAGCTAGTGTTTTTTAATTTATAATTTTTAAAAAATTTCTCCTGTGTGTGAATTTTCTGGTTACAGCATAAACTCCGGCCTTGGTTTTAGCCCTCTCTGCAGCAGTGACTTCTGGTCTCAGCATCTACCAGGACTTGAAGACCCAATGTACTTTTTCATTGGTTAGGTTTCTCCTTTTTCTCATGTTGTTTAGCCTGGCAGATCCCTGAGGGCCCAGTGCTAACACTAGCCTTCATTTCTCTCAGAAGGAGTAACTTCTAGCCTTATACCAGCATTTATGGAGACATAAAGAGTCAGAGAACTCTTTCACTTTTTGTTTTTTGGTTAGTTTTATTTTCTTCCTAGGTATTATGTTTTTGGGTCTTGCAGATTCTTGAGGAATGTGTAGGAATGCTTGCTTAGGTTTCAGCCTTGAACACAGCAGCTTCTGGCTTCCCACTGGCACAAAAGAAGAAATTTGGAGAGGCAGTGCACATCATTGTTTATTCCCTTGTTTATTTTCGTGTATGTGTATGTGTGTGTGTGTGTATGGATGTTTTGTCTGTCAGCATTTTTTTTTCCTCTCTCTCTATTCCCCCCCTTCCCTTCCCTTCCCTCCTTGTTCTTAGCCTGGTAGACTGAAGAGTGGGAGAACTAGAATCCAAGAGTGGTCACAACAATATACTCAGAATGCCCAGTTGTAAACAAAAACTTACAAAGCATACAAGGAGGCAGGAAACTATGGCTCAGTCACAGGAAAAAAAGAATTTCAAAGAAAATCTTCTGAAGGAAGTTTAGTTTTTGGAAATTCTAATCAAAGATCTTGGAACAACTATCATAAATAGGATCAATGAACTAAATGAAAACATGGACAAAGAACTAATTGAAATTAGGAAAACAATATATGAGCAAAATGAGAATTTCAATAATGACAGAAATTATAAAGAAGAATTTCAGAATTTCTTCTGAAACACAGAAGTACAGTAACTGAAGTGAAGAAATTCAATAGTCATTCAAGAACAGATTGGAGGATGGAGAAGAAATGATTAGTGAACTCAAAAGCAAAACAATTTAGGTTATCCATGTTGAAAAGTAGAAAGAGAAAAGAATGAAAAAAAAAGGAACAAAGACTGAGGAGCCTGTAGGACACCATCAAGAGCACCAATATGGACATCACAGGAGTTGCAGAAGGAGAAACAGGAGAAAAAGGACCAGAAAAAATATTTGAAGAAATAATAGCAGAAAACTCCCCAAATCTGATGAAAGATATAACTATAGAAATCCAATATGCTCAACAAATGCCAAGCATGACAAACCCAAACAGATCCTCATTGAGACACATTATGATCAAACTGTCTAATAACAAGGACAAAGACAGAATAGTAAAAGCAAAAACAGAGTTGATGGATCACATATAAGGAATCTTTAACAAGATCAACATCCAATTTTTCAATAGAAAGCATGAAAGGAAGAAAGCAGTGGGAGGACAGGACATATTTAAAGTGCTGGAAGAAAAGCACTTGCCCGAGAATAATATACCCTGCAAAGTTGTCCTTCAAAAATAAGGGAAACTTCTGGGAAGATAGTATCAAAATACGTAGGCAGGGTTCAACTGTCTCACAAAAACAATGAAGGAAGGGAAAAAAAAAAAAAATGGTCTGAGGATGCTGCTTTGGATATCTGCACACCAGAAGAATGCTGTGCATCCTCCAGAGAGAAGAAGCTGAAATGGAAAACAGGGATTGCTAATGCCTAGGGCAGGGAAGGGCAGCCATCTACCACCACCAAGGCTAAAACTCTTGGCTCATTGCAGCCAAATGAGATGAGAACAGATGAGTTACTCCCTGGGAAAGGGGAGGGTGCAGCAGAGGGTAGCGAGTGGATTCTCTTCAGTGAGTTTGGCCAGCAGAACCCTATTTGAATATCAGTTCTGGGCAGACCAAATCACAGGCAAGTGGAGATTGACAGAGACACCTCCAGGAAAGGGTCACCAACAAATGCCATCTGCTGGCACCCTGGGAAACTGCAAAGAGACAAACCACTTTCAGGAGTCCCTGATCTCAGTTCTCTTGGAGTGAATCTGCACCCCGTTAGTGAGCCCCTGGTCCTGTTATTTTAAAATATGTTTTTATTAGAGAAGTTGTGAAATTACAAAACAATCATGCACATGTGTGGAATTCCCATACAACACTCCTCCACCAACAAACTATATTGTTGTGGAATATTTGTTACAGATTATAAGATAACATCATCAAATCATTACCACTAACCATGGTCTATAGTGCAGACTCGGCATATCTCTTCCATACCCCTCCCCCACCATTAAGAAAGTACATCTTTGGCTTTGATGCAAGAATATTATGGTATTGCTGTTAACTATAGTCCAAATGTTACATTAATTGTATTTTTTCCACACTTCCTCACATTTCCACCATCCTGAAATAGTGATGTACATCCATTCTAGTTCACAAAAGGACATTCCTGCATTTGTACTATTAACCATAATTCTCATCTACCTCTGGGTTCACTATGTCATTTGTCCCTAGATAATTCTCTAGCTTTCTCACAATTGACATTTACATCCTGACTACCCTTTTCAGCCACATTCCCATTTATAAACTAGCTGTGTTAGTTCTACTCACTATAATGTGTTACCATCAACTGGATCCATTTCTACACTTTTAGTCATTAAAATAAATTAAAAGTAATTAAAACTTCTACATACATTAAGCATCAGTACCCCTTCAGCCCTCCTCCTATGTCCTAATAACTTTACTCTAGGTTTTAACTAGAGTATTTATTCTTCGTATTTAGTTCATATTAGTGAAATCATGCAATATTTGTTCTATTGTGTCTGGCTTCTTTTCACTTAGCATAATGTCCTCAAGGTTCATCCATGTTATCATATGGGTCCCAATTTCATTTCTTCTTACAGCAGCATAGTATTCCATCATAAGTATATACCACATTTTGATTATCCATTCATCATTTGATGGACACTTGTGTTGTTTCCATCTTTTGGCAATTGTGAATAATGGCACTATCAACGTCAGAGTGCAAATGTCTGTTTGCATCACAGTTTTCAGTTCTTCTGGATATATTCCTAATAGAGGAATTGCTGGATCATATGGCAGTTCTATATTTAGCTTCCTGAGGAACCACTAAACTGTCTTCCACAGAGGATGCACCATACATTCCCACCAACAGTGAAGGAGTGCTTCTATTTCTCCACATCCTCTCCAGTAGTTACTGTTTTCTGTTTGTTTGTTTTTTATCATGGCCATTCTATGTGGTGTGAGAGATGATATCTCATTGTCATTTTTATTTGTATTTCCCTAATAGCTAGTGAAATTGAACATTTTTTCATGTGCTTTTTGGTCATTTGTATTTCCTCTTTGGAGAAAAGTCTATTTAAGACTTTTGCACATTTTTAAAATTGGATTGCTTGCTCTTTTATTGTTGAATTGTATGATCTCTTTATATGGAATGGAAATTACACCTTTATCAGATATGTGTTCTCCAAATACTTTCTCCCATTGAGTGGGCTGCCTTTTCATCTTCTTTACAAAGTCCTTTGAATCACAAAAATACTTACAATGAGGAGGTCCTATTTATCCATGTTTTCTTTTGTGGCTTGTACTTGCAGTGTAAGGTTTAAGAATGCACCACCGAGGACTTCCGGGAAGATGGCGGACTAGTAAGAAATGGGAATCTCTTCTCCAGAAAAAACAGCTAGAGGACAGGCTGAAACAGCCCTGAGAAAGATCTTCTAGGGTTTAGGATGGCAGGTGAAAGCTGCACACCACCCAGAGGAGAGAGGGACAAGAAAGGGAAATTGCGACTACAGAACCATGAGTTGGAACCAGCAGCAGTGGCTGCTGCTGGCACCCTCCCCCACACTCTTTAGAATTCTTGGGCCTCTGAGCCTGCGACAAAGGGGGCTCCAGAGATCTACCACTCCAGGAAAGGGGAGAGAGAGGGACACAGCCTAAGGCTGACCCAGGTTCTGACCTGCAAATTTGGGTTGCAGAGCCCCACAGACACTTCCACACCCCCGGCCCCTTCCACACGTTGGTTTGCCCTGGGAGCCTACGGAGGACTGGAGAATCCCACCCTCGCAATCTCCCTCTCTTCTAACAATTAGCCTGAACTAATTGTTGAGGACTCCAGAGGAGAGGGGACAGAGAGCCTGGGGCTGACTCGGCTTTTGACTCACAGGTTTGGTCTGCCAGGTCCCGAGAGCACTTCCAGGTTGGGTGGGGCTGCACCATTGTTTTCCTTGGAGCCTGCAAGGGGCTAAAGACATACAAACCTCCCAATCTCCTCCTCTACTAACAGGGACTGATTGTTGAGGACTCAGAGGGGAGTGGAAATATTTCCTAGCCGGGAAAAGGGAGGGGGCTGCCAGCAAAGACTGGAGAACTGTCTCAGAAAGTTTGAATTACAAGGCTTTTAGCCCCCAGACAGGAAGCTCTATCACATTGATCTAGTGTGTGTCACAACAAATACACTCCGACCACTCACTGAATTGAGAGCTTCCAAAGAGCACCATCTCCTGGCAGATCAAGGAAGTGCACATAAGAAAATTAAAAATAAGTAGGAGAGGCTTTTCCTGGCCTCTATAGCCTCCCTGCCCAAGGCCCTAGGAAGTGACTCTACAAACAATTACTGGGTCCAGTGCCCAGTTTTGAGCAACCAGCAGGACAATCCTAACAATCCAGGTTGAGCCAAAAATCAAAGAGCTGTGGTAACTCACAGCCTCCTTCCATTAAATCCCTAAAAAAGAGAAAGAGATTGAGCATCTGAGTAAACTACATCCTAACCAGAAGCCTAAACACCAATAAAAAATTACGAGTCATGCTAAGAAAATAGAAGACATGGCCCAAGAAAAGGAATACATCAAAGTCCCAGAAGAGATGCAGAATTTGAGAGAACTAATCAGCGAGATGAGCACAAATTTCCAAAATCAAATTAATGAGATGAAAGACAATATCGTTAAAGAGATAAATGACATTAAGAAGACATTGAGCGAATGCAAAGAAGAATTTGAAATCCTGAACAGAAAAGTAACGGAGTTCATGGGAATGAAAGACACAATAGGTGAGGTCAAAAACACAGTTGAGGCCTACAACAGCAGACTCGAAATGACAGAAGAAAGAATAAGTGATACCGAAGACAGAGCAGCTAAAATTGAAGGGAGAAAAGAACAGAGAGAGAAAAGAATGGAAAAAATTGAGCAGGGCTCAGAGAGTTGAATGACAACACAAAACACAACAACATACGTGTCATGGGAGTTCCAGAAGGGGAAGAGAAAGGAAAAGGGGCAAAAAGAATATTTGAGGAAATAATAGCTGAAAATTTCCCAATTCTCACAAAAGAAATGAACTTACATGTCCAAGAAGCATACCCATACCCCAATCAGAATAAATCCAAAAAGACCTATGCCAAAACATATACTACTCAGAAGGTCAAATATCAAAGATAAAGAGAAAATTCTCAGAGCAGCAAGAGAGAAGCAAACGATCATGTACAAGGGACGTCCAGTAAGACTTAGTGCAGATTGCTCTTCAGAAATCATGGAGGTGAGAAGACAGTGGTATTGCACAATTAAGAAACTGAAAGAGAAAAACTGCCAGCCAAGAATTCTTTACCCAGCAAAACTGTCCTTCAAATATGAAGGTGAGTATAAAGTATTCACAAACAAACAGAAACTAAGAGTGTTTGCAAAACTCCTTTGCAGGAAATATTAAAGGAAGCCTTAGAACCTGAAAGAAAAAGACAGGAGAGAGAGACTTGGAGGAGAGTATAGAAGACAGAATAGCAGAAAGGATAGCCAAAAGAGTAAAAAGAGAGATAAAAAAAAAGATGACATATGAAAACCAAAGAATAAAATGGAGGAAGTAAACAGTGCATTTACAGTAATATCATTGAATGTGAATGGATTAAACTCCCCAATCAAATATACAGGCTGATAGAATGGATAAAAAAACAAGCCATCCATATGCTGCTTACAAGAAACTCACCTCAGACCCATGGTTACAAACGGGCTGAAAATGAAAGGTTGGAAAAGATACTGCACATGAATAGTAACCAGAAAAGATCAGGGGTAGTGATACTAATATCAGACAAAACAGACTTTAAATGCAAAAAAGGTATAAGAGATACAGAAGGCCATTATATATTAATAAAAGGGACAATCCACCAGGAAGATATAACAGTCATAAATATCTATGCACCTAACCAGGGTGCCCCAAAATATATGAGATAAACTCTGGCAAAACTGAAGGGAGAAATAGACATTTCTACAATTAATAGTTGGAGATGTCAACACACCACTCACATCATTAGACAGAACTAGACAGAAGATCAACAAGGAAACAGAGAACTTGAACAATATGATAAACAAGTCAGACCTAACAGACATATAAAGAACACTGCATCCAAACTCAGCGGGTTATATATTCTTCTCAAGTGCCCATGGATCTTTCTCCAGGATAGACCACATGTTAGGCCACATTGAAGCTCTCAACAAATATAAAAAGATTGAAATTATACAAAGCACCTTCTCAGATCATAATAGAATGAAACTAGAAATCAATAATAGAGAGGAAAAGAGTAAATTCGCAAATGTGTGGAGATTGAACTCCTAAATAATCGGTGGGTCAAAGAAGAAATTGCAAGTGAAATCCGTAAATATATTGAGACAAATGAAAATGAGAACACAACCTTTCAAAATTTATGGGATACAATGAAGGCAGTCTTGAGGGGGAAATTTATAGCCCTAAATGTCTATTTTAAAAAACAAGAAAGAGCTAAACTCAAAGATTTAACTGAACAACTAGAGAAACTAGAAAAAAGAACAGCAAACCAATCCCAAAGCAAGTGGAATGAAAGACATAATAAAGATTAGAGCAGAAATAAATGAAAATGAGAACAGAAAAACAATAGAGAAAATCAACAAAACCAAATGCTGGTTCTTTGAGAAGATCAATAAAATAGACAATACCCTCTCTAGACTAACAATGAAAAAAAGAGAGAAGATGCAAATAAATACAATCAGAAATGAAAGGAGGGAAGTTACAAATGAACTCACAGAAATAAAAAGAATCATAAGAGGATATTATGAGAAACTATATGCCAACAAACTAGACAACGTAGATGAAATGGACAAATTTCTAGAAACACACAACCAACCTACACTGACACTACAAGAAACACAAGAACTTAACAAACCAATCACAATTAAGGAGATTGAATCCATCATCAAAAATCTCCCAGCAAAGAAAAGTCCAGCACCACATGGCTTCACAGGTGAATTCGGCCAAGCATTTCGAAAAGAATTAACACCAATCCTGTTTAAACTCTTTCAAAAAATTGAAGAGGAGGGAAAGTTAAATAACACATTTTATGAATCCGACATCACCCTAATACCAAAGCCAGATAAAGATTCTACAAGAAAATTAAATTACAGACCAATCTTTCTAATGAACATAGATGCAAAAATTCTCAACCAACTACTTGCAAATCGAATCCAACAGCATATCTAAAGACTTATACATCACGACCAAGTGGGATTTATTCCTGGTATGCAAGGCTGGTTCAACATAAGAAAATCAATCAATGTAATACCACATTAACAAATTGAAGGAAAAAAAACACATGATCATCTCAATCGATGCAGAAAAGGCATTCGACAAAATCCAACATCCTTTTTTGATAAAAATATTTCAAAAGGTAGGAATAAAAGGAAAATTCCTCAATATGATAAAAGGCATATATGAAAAACCCACAGCCAACATCATATTCAATGGGGAAAGGTTGAAAGCTGTCCGATCTTAGGAAGATCGGGAACAAGACAAGGATGCCCACTGTCACCATTGTTATTCAACTTTGTACTAGAAGTTCTAGCGAGGGCAATTAGACAAGAAAAAAAAAATTAAAGGCATTCACATAGGAAAAGATGAAGTAAAACTCTCACTGTTTGCGGATGACATGATTCTGTACTTAGAAAATCCTGAAGTATCCACAACAAAGCTACTTGAACTAATAAATGATTTCAGCAAAGTGGCAGGATACAAGATCAACACGCAAAAATCAGTAATGTTTTTGTACACTAGTACTGAACAACTTGAGGAGGAACTCAGGGGGAAAATTCCATTTTCAATAGCAACAAAAAGACTCAGATACCTAGGAGTTAATTTAACCAAAGAAATACAGGACCTATATGCAGAAAACTACAGAACAATGCTAAAAGAAATTTTAAAAGACCTAAACAAATGGAAAGACATTCATTCTGTGCTCATGGATTGGAAGAATAAATATCATGAAGATGTCAATCTTGCCCAAACTGATTTATGATTCAATGCAATACCAATCAAAATCCTAATAGCTTACTTTGCAGAATTAGAGAAGGCAATTACCAAATTCATCTGGAAGGGTAAGTGCACCCGAATAGCCAAAAGCATTCTAAAAAAGAAGAGCAACGTGGGAGGAATTTCAGTGCCTCACCTTGAAACATATTACAAAGCTACAGTGGTCAAAACAGCATGGTACTGGCATAAAAATAGACCCATCGATCAGTGGAATAGAATTGAGAACCCAGAAATATACCCTCACCTATATAGTCAACTGGTAGGTTTTGACAAACCTACCAAGCCCATGCTAATGGGAAAAAAACAGTCTCTTCAACAAATGGTGTTGGGAGAACTGGATATCTATAACCAAAAGAATGAAAGAGGACCCCTATCTCACCCCCTATACAGGAATCAACTCAAAATGGGTCTAAATATAAAAGCCAGGACCATAAAACTACTAGAAGAAAATGTAGGGAAACATCTTCAAGACCTTGTAGTAGGTGGTGGTTTCTTGGACCTTATACCCAAAGCACATGCAACAAAAGAGAAAATAGATAAATGGGACCTCCTCAAAATTAAACACTTTTGCACCTCACAGGACTTTCTCAGAAGGGTGAAAAGGCAGCCAACTCAATGGGAAAAAATATTTGGAAATCACATATCTGATAAGGGCTTAATATCCATGATATACAAAGAGATGTTACAACTCAACAATAAAAAGACAAATGACCCAATTAAAAAATGGGCAGCAGACTTGAATAGACATTTCTCCAAAGAAGAAATACAAATGGCAAAAAAACACATGAAGAAATGCTCAACATCACTCATGATTAGGGAAATGCAAATCAAAACTACAATGAGATATCATTTCACATCTATCAGAATGGCCACTATTAAAAAGACAGAGAACTACATGTGTTGGAGAGGATGTGGAGAGATAGGAACACTTCTTCACTGTTGGTGGGAATGCAGAATGGTACAGCCACTATGGAGGACTGTTTGGCAGTTTCTAAAGAAGTTGAATATAGACTTGCCACGTGACCGGGCAATACCACTACTGGGTATATACCCAGAAGAAATGAGAAAAGTGACCCAAACAGACATCTGCACACCGATGTTCATAGCAATATTATTCACCATTGCCAAAAATTGGAAACAACCCAGGTGTCCATCAACAGACGAATGGATAAACAAACTGTGGCCTAGTCACACGATGGAATATTATGCAGCTGTAAGAAGAAATGAAGTCGTAAAGCATATGGCAACATGGATGAACCTGGAGGACATTATGTTGAGTGAAGCAAGCCAGACACAAAAGGACAAATACTGTATGAATGTGTTACTATGAACCAAATATATTGTGTAACATATTGATTCAAAAAAATATTTATATGTATCCATTACATTTAATTGAGAAATGTATATATTCATTCATCTGTGTTCACTTTTAGTTTTTAATTGTTTATATTTTCAATTATTAAATGTAAAAATAAAGTAAAAAAAAAAAAGAAGAAGAAGAAGAAGAAGAATGTACCACCAGGTCTTGAAGATATTTCCCTACATTTTATTCTAAATAAACTTTATTCAGTTTATGTTTCTATCTTTGGTATTTAGGTCTTTGATCCATTTTGAGTTAATTTTTGTATAAGGTGTGAGATAGAGGTCCTCTTTCTTTTGGATATGGATATCCAGCTCTCCCAGCACCATTTGTTGAATAGACGGTTCTTATCAAGCTGGGTGGATATGACAGGCTTGTCAAAAATCTCTTGAACATAGGTATGAGGGTCTCTTTCTGAACCATCAATTCGGTTATATAAGTCTATGTGTCTATCTTTATGCCAGTACCATGCTGTTTTTACCACTGTAGCTAGGTAATACGATTTAAAGTCCGGAAATGAGACTCCTCAAACTTTGCTTTTCCTTTTTAAGATGTTTCTGGATATTCAGGGCCCCTTATCCTTCCAAATAAATTTGATAATTGTCTTTTCCATTTAAAAAAAAAATGCTGATGGAGTTTTTATTGGGATTGCATTGAATCTGTATATCAGTTTGGGTAGAATTGACATCTTAACGATATTTAGTTTTCTAATCCACGAGCAAGGAAAGTTCTTCCATTTATTTAGGTCTTCATTGATTTCTTTTAGCAATGCATTGTAGTTTAATACAAGTGCTTTACTTACTTGGTTAAGTTTATTCCTAAATATTTTATTCTTTTAGTCACTATTGTAAATGGAATTTTTTCTTGACTTCCTCCTCAGATTGTGCATTACTAGTGTATAGAAACACCACTGATTTTTGCCTATTAGTCTTGTATCTTGCCACTCTGCTGTAATTGTTTATTAGCTCTAAAGCTTTGCTGTAGATTTTTTGAGAATTTCTAGTTGTAGGGTCATATCATCTGCAAATAGCATAAGTTTTACTTCTTGTCTTGTTCCCAGTCTTAATGGGATAGCTTTCAGCCTTTCACCATGGAGTACAATGTTAACTTGGGTTTTTCATATATGGCCTTTATCGTGTTAAGAAAGTTTCCTTCTATTCCTATCTTTTGTTCTATTTCTGATCAAGAAAGGATGTTGTATTTTGTAAATTGCCTTTTCTGTGTCATTTGATAGGATCATGTGATTTTTCTTCTTCAATTTATTAGTGGCGGTGTATTATGCTGATTGATTTTCTTGTGTTGAACCACCCTTCCATGCCTGATATAAAACCCATTTGATCATGATGAATAATTCTTTCATTGTGCTGTTGGATTTGATTACCAAGTATTTTGTTGAGAATTTTTGCATCCATATTCATTAAGGAAACAGATCTGTAATTTTCTTTTTTCACAATATCTTTATCTAGCTTTGGTATTAGGATGATATTGCCTTCATAGAATGAGTTTGGAAGCATTCCTTCTTGTTCTATTTTTGGAAGAGCTTGAATAAAATTGGTATTAAATTATCTCTGAATGCTTGGTAGAACTCACCTGTGAAGCCATCCGGTCCTGGGCTTTCCATTTTGCAGAGTTCTTTGATGACCGCTTCAATCTCCTTACTTGTGACTGTTTTTTAAGGTCATCCATTTCATCTAGGGTCAGTGTAGGTTGTTTTTACATTCCTAGGAATTTTTCCATTTCATCTACATTGTCTAGTTTATTGCTGTACAGTTTTTCATAGTATCCTCTTATGGTTTATTTCTGGGGTCAGTAGAAATGTCCCCATTTTCATTTTTTATTTTATTTGCATCTTCTCTTTTTTTTCCCTTTGTCAGTCTAGCAGTGAGGATTCATGAGTAGAGCACTCCACGCCATAGAGGCCAGTGCCCACCCTTCAATGGCAGTGCAAGCCACATCAGGAGCTATTCCTTGGCTGGAGTTGGAAGCTCCATTTTCCAAAAATGGGGGAGAAAGAGATGGTTGGGCACTGACTTCAGCTACTGATTAATCCTAAGAACAGCTAAAGTTTGAACCTGTCCAAGTCAGAGAGAGGCCAGGAGCTACCATTTTAATTTCCCCTAGCATGAGGGGAAGCAGAGCCAATTGAAAAATCACAGTAATGACAGGGACTGGCTTCGTTCCTCCTATATCAGATTGAAGCCCTAGACTAGGCTCCAGCCCCACCTCCAGCAAGGAGGAAGCTGGGGGGACCTGTTTCAGCCTCTCCAGGAAAATGTAGGCACTTTTGGCTGGCACAGACAAATAGACGGACACCTGGTGCTCCATCCTCACCCCGCAATAGGATAGGAGGGGAGCTGTGTTTCCCTCTCTGGGCAACTACAGGCACTTTCAGCCTTCAGAGACTGGTTTATCCCCCTCCATAGGATAGGTGGGGCCTGGTGTTTCTTCAGCCTCTCTGGGCAACTACAGGCAATTTTGGCCTGCACCAAGTGGACTATTGGGTGCCTATGGCTCCACCCCCACCCCCAATAAGACAAGAGAGGGACAGTGTTTCTCCATCCTCTCTGGGCAACTACAGGTGCTTTGGGCCCACACAGATTGAATAGTCAGAAACCTGTGGCTCCCTCTCTGCCCCCCAATAAGATAGGAGTATAGCTGTGTTTCCTCAGCCTCTTTGGCAACTGTAGGTACTTTCGGCCCTTACAGACTGGTTTGTTGAGAGCCTGTGGTTCCATTCACATCCCTTAAAGGGCAGAAGGGACACTACTCCCTCAGCCTCTCTAGCAACTGCAGGTGCTTTCAGCCCACACAGATTAGATTGCTGGGCACTCTGGAGGGTCCATTGCTACCCCTGGCAGGGGCTGAGGGGGGCCAGTGCTCTGTCAGTCTACCTGGGCAACTTCAGTCAGTTTTGACCCACACAGTTTAGTTTGCTGCCCACACCTGCAGCTCCATCCCTGACCCAGGCAGGGGAGGAAGAAGCGGGAAGCTTCATCAGTATCTTCAGGCAACTACACACTGTCTTGGCTTGCATGACTTAGATTACTGCATGCAGCTGTGGCTCTGTCCCTGGCCCTGGCAGAGGAGAAAGGTGGGAGAAATTCAACAGTTCCTGGGGTAATGTGGGCAGCTTCAGCATCCACAGCTTATAGTACCAACTACACCCTTAGCTCCTACTACACAACCAGCAAAGGATAAAGAGCAAAAAAGCCCTGAACTAAAGGGAGAAACTGTGCCCAGAATAAATACATCAATTAAGCCAGATGCAAAGACACCAAGAAAAAAATTACAATCCATACCAAGAATCAGGAAGATATGGCCCAGCAAAGGAACAAGATAAGCCTCTGGATAACATAAAGGAGTTGAGACAACTAATTATAGATGTTCAAAGAAATCTCTTTAATAAATTCAATGAGATGGCTAAAGAGATTAAGGATATTAAGAAGAAACTGTGTGAGCACAAATAAGAATTTGAAAGCATACGTAGAAAAATAGCAGATCTTATGGGAATGAAAGGCACAATAAATGAAATTAAAAATACACTGAAAACATATAACAACAGATTTGAGGAAGGAGAAGAAAGAATCTGTGAGCTTGAAGACATGACCTCCAAAAGTGAACATACAAAAAAAAAACAGATAAAGAAAAGAATGGAAATAAATGAACAGGATCTCAGGGAACTAAATGATGGCAAGAGACATGAAAACATACATGTTATGGGTATCCCAGAAGGAGAGTAGCAGGGAAAAGGGGCAGAAGGAATATCTGAAGAAATAATGGTAGAAAATTTTCCAACCCTACTGAAGGACATAGATATCTAAGTCCAAGAAGCACAACATACTCCCATCCAAATAAATCCAAACAGACCTACTCTGAGACACATACTAATTGGAACGTCAAATGCCAAAGACAAAGAGAGAATCCTGAGAGCAGCAAAAGAAAAGTGACGTGTCATGTACAAGGGATATTCAATAAAATTAAGTGCTGATTTCTCATCAGAAACCATGGAGGCAAGAAGACAGGGTTTTATATATTTAAGATACTGCAAGAGAAAAATGACTGCCAAGAATCTTATATCTTGGCAAGATTGTCTTTCAAAAATAAAGGTGAGTATAGAATATTCACAGATAAACAGAAACTGAGAGAATTCGTAACCAAGAGACCAGCTTTGCAGGAAATACAAAAGTGAGTGCTAGAGCTTGAAAAGAAAAGACAGGAGTGAGAGGCTTGGAAGAGAGTCTAGAAATGAATATAATATCAGTAAAAGTATAAAAAGAGTGTTAAAAATATAATATGGCAAAAAAAAACAAAGGTCAAAATGGGTGAAGTTTAACCTGTCTTACCATAATAACATTGAATGTTAGTGGACTAAACTCCCCAATCAAAAGACATAGACTGGAGGAATGGATAAGAAAATATGGGCCATCTATGCTGTCTCCAAGAGACTCACCTTAAACCCAAGGATACTAATAGATTGAAATGGTAAGGCTAGAAAAAGATATTCTATGCATGAAGTGACAAAACAAAAACAAAAACAAAAAAAACCTGGAGTAGCTATACTTATATCAGATGAAATAGATTTAAAAGCAAAACTGTTATTAGAGACAAGGAAGAATATTATATATTAATAAAAGGGGTAATTCACCAGGAGGAAATAACAATCACAAATGTGTATGTACCTAACAAGGATGACCCAAATTACATGAGGCACACACTGGCAAAACTGAAGGGAGAAATAGCTGTCTCTACAATAATAGCTGGAGACTTCAATACACTACTCTCAGCATTGTATGGAACATTTGGTCAGAGGATCAATAAAGAAACAGAGAACATGAATAATATGATAAATGGACTAAACCTAATTGACATATACAGAACATTGCACCCCCAAATAGCAAGATATACATTTTTTTCAAGTGCACATGGATCTTTCTCCAGGATAGACCATATGTTGGGTCACAAAGCAGATAGCAATAAATTCAACAAGATCAAAATTATACAAAGCACTTTCTCTGATCATAATGGAATAAAGCTGGAAATCAACAATAAGCAGGAAAAGGGAAAATTCACAGATATATGGAAATTGAACAACAAACTCTTAAATAATAAAGGGATCAAAGAAGAAATTGAGAGAGAAATCAAGAAATATCTTGAGGGTGGAGTCCCCACCCCCTTGGTGGGCTATATAAACAGATACTCAAGGAGAAGACAGGAGAAGAACACAGAGAAAGAAAGACAGCTCCACAGTCATGGCAGATGCCCCGGGAAGAGGGATAAACTATTTGTCTGATAGTTTACAGCTGAAGAGGCCAGATCCTTGAGCAGTTAAGCAGGCCCGGAAAGAAATGATCCCTCCAGCCTACAGCTAAAATCAGAAGAAGTGGGCCCATGGAGCCTTAAGAGGAAAGAGGAAGGTTGAACCCTTGCAGATGTTGCCCACCATCTTGCTTCAACACATGGCAACAGACTTAGGTGGGGAACTAACCTTGAGTTGAATTCTTTAGGGCCTTGTAACTGTAAGCTTTTACCTCAAATAAATACACTTTATAAAAGTCAACAGATTTCTGGTACTTTGTATCAACACCCCCCCCCCTTTTTTTAAAGATTTATTTATTGACCACCCCCCCCATTGTTTGCACTTGCTGTCTATTCTCTGTGTCTGTTCACTGTGTGCTGGTCTTCTTTTTAGGAGGCACCAGGAACTGAACTCAGGACCTTCCATGTGAGAGGGAGGCACCCAATGGCTTGAGCCACCTCTGCTCCCTCAGCACCCCATTTGGCTGACTAATACAGACAGTATCTTGATGCTGGATGAAGAAATAAAGACCTACTTTGGAAGTAACAGTATGGGTAAATAAATATAAATGCCAGTATAATTTCATTTTTTATTTGTAATGCTTTTACTTTTTATAAAGGCTGAAAAATCAAATGCATGAAAAACAAGCATAAATCTTTCTTACTGGGTACACAATGCATAAAGATGTAATTTGTGACACGCACATCAGAAAAGGGAGGGCTGGAAGGATAAAGGTATGGTGTATGTGTAGACTACTAAAATTAAGTTGGAATCAACATAAACTAAATTGTAATAGATTTAGTATACTAAACGTAATCCCCGTGGTAGCCATAAGGAAAATATGTTAAAAATCTACACAAAAGGAAAGGGCAAGTGATTTCAAATAGCTCATTATAAAAGATAATCTAAACAAAAAAGAAGGCAGTAATGGAGGAAATGAGGGCCAAAAAAGTATGACTTACAAAAAACAATTAGCAAAATGGCAGAAATATATCTTGCTCTATTAGTAATCCCCTAAATACAAATAGATTAAATCCTACAATAGAAAGGCAGAGATTGGCAGAATGGATAATGAAACATAACCCAACTATATGCTGTTT
The DNA here is from genome assembly GCA_026826555.1 of Tolypeutes matacus. Classification (NCBI taxonomy): domain Eukaryota; kingdom Metazoa; phylum Chordata; class Mammalia; order Cingulata; family Chlamyphoridae; genus Tolypeutes; species Tolypeutes matacus. The sequence goes on along the minus strand of JAKSZT010054487.1, from coordinate 37,874,326 downwards.
ACAAGAGAGCCATCTTATATCCATAGACACAAATAGGCTAAAAGTGAAAATATAGAAAAAATTAATCAAAAAAGAGTGAGAGTGGCTATGTTTAACATCAGACAAAATAGACTTTAAGTCAAAAGCTGTAACAAGAAACAAAGAAAAGCGTCATATTGGTTAAATAGTTAATTCAACAAGATTTAACAATTTTAAACATATATGCACCTAATAGCACAGCATCAAATATATGAAGCAAAAATTGATAGAATTGAAGGAAGAAAAATACAGTACACAATAATCATTGGAGATTTCAATATGCCAATTTTTTTCTTTTTTTTTTTTATTATGGGTAAAAATCAAAATTCTCACAATACATACAA
>JAKSZT010054487.1:37855910-37873564 GCA_026826555.1 Tolypeutes matacus | reverse complement strand
TATGCCAACAAACTAGATAGAACCTAGGAGAAATGGAAAAATTCCTATAATAATATCAATTACTCAAATTGACTCAAGAAGAAATAGAAGCTATGTGTGTTTTCATATAATTCATATAATTTTATATAATTACTAAAATAATCTAAGTCATTTTTTATAATTCAAAAGCTTTATGAATTTAAGAACCTTTTGTAATAGGACTCAATTTTATGACAAGAAGAAACATGTTGGAATTCAGGCATTTTGTTGGGTACATTAATCCTCAGTAATTATTAGTATTATTATTACATTTCCTACAAGGAACCTATAGCTGTATGTATTAAGTGTGTATATATATTCATATGAACACACAAGATATAGGCAGTAGAAATTATGTAATTCCAAAGAGGATTCCAATACTCTTTAAAGTAACTTCTTTTTGAAATCTGGACTTACAAAATTATAGTGCATTAACCTTAAATTTAGATAGCGGAGACATTCTTAGCACCTCAATCTACTTTATGTTTAATTGAAATTTGTATAAATGTAAATTATTGTAAGAAGATGAAATAATATCAAGTTATTTTTCCAAAGATTGCAATGCCTTTTTGGTCTAAATCTAAACTTCTTTGTTCATTTTGTACATATTTTGTATTCACTTCTAATTACAACTTTGTGATGTATATTTATATAGTGTGCGGAAAATGTTTGTAACAATTGAATTACAATTGTAGATTATATCTAAGACTGCATTATTTGAGAATGTTTTGCTTGTAAAACCTTAAAGTGCAATCAAATGCTACCAGTTCTTCTGATTTTCAAGAAGCTAAAGTATTAAGCCCTTTTCCTTCCTGTGTACTACTTACTAAACCTCTTTTTGTATTTAGGCATTTGCTTCAAATTGCTGTATGAGGTTAATAGCCACATTAATTCAACAATTTTAAAAGACTATTTGGGGATGGGAAGCGGCTGTGACTCAATCAGTAGGGCTCCCGTTTACCATATGGGAGGCCCCGGGTTCGGTTCCTGGGGCCTCCTGGTGAAGGCAAGCCTGCCCACACGGCGTGGTTAGCTGAACCAGTGAGCACAAGCAGCAAGGGGGGGATAAATGAATAAATAAATAAAATCTTTAAAAATAAAATTTAAAAAAAAAGACTATTTGGGGAGATTTGGATATATATTTGGATAAATATATATATTTTTCACAACCCAAAGTAGAAATTTAAAATTTTTATTTACTAGAGCTACTCAAAGAATACACTTTTCTATATTTCAAAAACAGGACAGCAAAGTAAATCATAAGGAAAATAAACATTTATACTATTCTGTAAGAAAAGAAGAACTAGAAAACACCAACAAACCTATACAAATACAGAGATTGAATCAATAACCAAAAACCTTCCATTGAAGAAAAGTCCAGGATCAGATGGCTTTATTGGTGAATTCTACCAAAATTTAAAAGAAGAATTAATACCAATCCTTCTCAAATTCCTCCAAAGAATTCAAGAGGAAGGAACACTTCCTAATTCATTTTAGGAGGCCCTGCATTACTCTGACACCAAAGCCTTGTAAAGACATCACAATAAAAAAATTACATACTAATTTCCCTTATGAATATAGATGCAAAAATCCTTAACAAACTACCAGCAAACCAAATCTAACAGCATATTATAAAGATTATACACCATAACCAAGTGGGATTCATCCAAGGAATGCAAGGGTAGTTTAACATATAAGAAATCAATTAATGTAATATACTACATAAATAGAAAAAACACTTGACAAAATCTAGCACCATTTCTTGACAAAAAAAAATTTCAGAAAAGTAGCTTTTAAACAGGATAAAGCTCATTTATAAAACCTCTTAACTAACATCATATTCAATAGTGCAATTATTAAGTCTTTCCCCCTAAGATCAGGAATGAGAAAAGTACGACTGCTTTCACTACTTCTATTCAATATTTTAATAGAAATTCTTGCCAGATCAATTAGGCAACAACAACAACAACAAAAAAAACTACATAAAATGTAGCCAAATTGATAAGGAAGAAGTAACACTATTTCTATTTTCAGGTGACATGATTTTTTATGTAGAAAACCAAAAGGAAACCACAAGAAAACTATAAGAGATAATATATGAATTCAGCAAAGTGGCAGGGTACAAAATCAACACACATAAAACAACAGTGTTCCTATATCCTATCAAAAAAAAATCTGAAGAGGAAATTAGTAAAACAATTACACTTACTATAGCATCTAAAACAATAAAAAATAAAATCTAGGAATAAATTTAACTAAGGATACCAAAGACATGTATGCTAAAAACTACAAAACACTGTTGAAAGAAATTAAAGACAGCCTAAATAAATGGCAAAACACCCCATGTTCATGGATTGGAAGAGTTAACATTGTTAATGTGTCAATATTACCCAAAGCAATATACAAAGTCAATATTCCAGCAGCCTTTTCTACAATAATAAAAAAAAAAACTGATCCTCAAATTTTAATGGAACTACTGTAGGTTCCAAATAGCCAACACAATTTTGAAAAAACACAGGGTTGGAGATTTGCACTTCCTGATTTCAAATTGTATTACAAAGCAACAGTAATCAAAACAGTTTGGTACTGGGGAACAGTTGTAGCTCACAGGTTGAGCATCTTCTTCCCATGTATGAGGTCCGAGGTTCAATCCCCAGTACCTCAAAAGAAAAAACAAAGTGTGGTACTGGCACAAAGATAGTCAAATATATCAGTGGAACAGAATTAAAAGTCCAGAAGTAACATGCAGAACTGTGTGGGAGAGAGTGTGGTCTACAATGTGTTTATCAATTGCAATTAATGTGCCACAAAATGAAGGATGTTTATGTGGGAGTGTGTGGGAGGTGTGGGAGGTGTGGCATATGGGAATCCCTATATTTTCTGTGTAACATTTATGTAATCTAAGTATCTTTCAAAAAATTAAATTAAATAAAAATTTAAAAAATTAAAAATTAAAAAAAAAAAAAAGTCCAGAAGTAAACCCACACATCTATGGCTAATTGATTTTTGACAAGGGTGCTAAGTATAAGCAGTAGAGAAAGAATGGGCGCTTCAACACACGGTGCTGGGAAACTGGATATATTCATACAGAAGAAAGAAGTTAGATTCCTACTTCACACCATATTAATAAAAACTTAAAATGGATAAGGACTTAAATATATGAGCTACACAAAGCCCAAGCAGATCTTAACCAACTTTCATAATCATTCCATGTCCTTAGTCTTTATATGTATATTTTGAGCAAAAAAAGCAAATACCCGAAGGATTGCTCACTTTCTTAGAAGTTGCAAAAATTCCCCGATATAGCAAGACTATTCAGAGTGAAACAAAACTCATAGAAGAATTTGGCAGGTTTGCAATCTGGAGATGACTATGAGGGAAAATGCTGGCAGACATCTAATACAGCCATACTAATATTTTCACAAAATATAGCATTCAGAAGATGGTAATGGTAGGAAAAATACATACAAAAAATATATTACCTGAGGTTCCCTGAAATATGGCAGAACATATTTAATATAATTTACATAAATCATCCGTTCTCATGTTTTTGGGTTCAGGGACTCTTTCCACTCAAGAAATGATCAAAATTCCTAAATAATTTATAATTTCTTGCTTGTATCTGTGGAAAATTACCATATTAGACATTAAAACTGATATGTGTATAAAATTATTTAAATTATATGAAAGACTATATCATATATTTTAATACATTTTAAAAATATTTTGTTTTCCAAAATTAAAATAAATTTTCGGGAAAGAGACAAAAAATATATATATGAGCTAAAACTATAAAATTCTTAGATGATAACATAGGTACAAATCATCATAATCTGAGATTTAACAATGGATTATTAAATATGACACCAAAACAGGATCTACAAAAGACAATAGATAAATTTGATCTCACCAAAATTAAAATCTTTTCCATATCAAAGGAAATTATAACGAAAGTAAAAAGTCAACTTACAGAGTGGGAGAAAATATATGTATTGGATAAGGGTTTAATATGCAGAATATATAAGGAATTTTACAATGCAACAACAAAAAGATAAACAACCCAGATAAAAAATGGGCAAAGGACTTAAATAGACATTTTCCCAAAGAAGATATGCAAATGGCCAATAAAGACATGAAAAGATACTCAACATCATTAGCCACTATGGCAATGCAAAGTAAAATCACAAAGACACATCATCTCATACCCATAAGGATGGCTGTTATTAAAAAATGAAATGTAGCAAATGTTGGAGAGGATACAGAAGAATTAGAACTCTAGTGCATTATTGGTGCAGTCACTATGGAAAGCAATATGGCAGTTGCTCAAATAGTTAAATATAGAATTACCATTTGACCTGCAATCCCACTTCCAGGTATATACACAAACAGAGTGAAAACAAGATCACAAACATACTTGTTCACCAATGTTTAGAGCAACATTATTCACAATAGCTAAAGCTGGAAAAAAATCCACAAATGTCTATCAACAAATGAATGGATACAAAATGTGGTCCATACACACAATAAAATATTATATTTGGCCATAAGAAATTGAAGTCATGCTACAACATGAAAGAACCTTGAAAAAAAATAAGCTCAGTGAAATAAGCAAGACACATAAAGACAAAAATTATATGCTATCATTTATAATAGATGACTAGAAATAGCAAATTCAGAGATAGAAAGCAGATTAAAGTTTATGGGGGGTCTGGGGGAGGCCCCTATTGGTAACTATTTTTTTTTAAAACAAAGAAACACCAAAGAAGGCTGTGGAAAGCAAGCCCTGTCCCCCATGGAAAGCAGAGGTGACTAAAACACAAAGCATTAAGCTCTCACTCTCTCAGAGCAAAAATAGTGATTTTCAAAAGCCAGCCGGGTCAGGGAAAAGGGAGAAGCTGTTATGAGCAACTTTTTTGCGGGTGAGCGTAAAGAACACCTACCAGTTTCGTATGTTGCTGGCTCATCTGTGGGACCAATTTTGTGTAAGCATCTGTGGCCTTAGACCCAAGGCCTCCAGGAAGCACAAGCCCCATCTCCCCTTTTCTCGGCCCTTTTCCGCATCCCCTTGACCCTGCAGGCTGGAGTGGACCCCACTGGGCCTTCTCCAGCCCCGTTGTTGGCATTCAGGGTCAGAGAGGCATCTCCGCACGGTCTGGCCTTCCCATGAGTTGGAGCTCCCATCCTCAAAGCCTTTCTGGAAGGAGAGCCATGTGCATTTTGATAAACAGGCCCGGCCTGTGGCTCTCGCCCATCTTTCAGAAGCGAGCTTCCCATTGCCTAGTGGAAGAACCGATACCTCCACTTGCTTCCAAGGTGCTAGGGAAGGTTTCAAGGTCTTCGGTTCCCACCATCTCTCCACCGTTATGGCTGAGCTTCATGGGACGGCTGACTTTTCTGTGATGGAGTTAGTGCCCGGCGCTGATGTTTTATTCCTGATCCTTTCTACTATGCACTTTCCTTTTATCAGGTGTATAAAGTTAAATACTGTGTATTTATCACTTACAAGTACATGGACTTAAAAGAAAATAAGCCTTTGGTGTTTTTCTACAGATATTTAAGCTTCTCTATAAACTCGAAATAAACAGATGGCAAAATGGTGCAAAAAAAAAAAAAAAGTTTATGGGGGGTGGGGATGGAAAGAGGAAGGAAAGGGAGTGTTTGTAAAAAAATTGTAAATCAAAACCATAAAAAATTCTTAACCTTAAAATGATTCAAGTCATAAAACATTTGTTTTCTGACCAGAATGAAATAAATTATAAATCAATAATAGAAAGATCTCTGGAAAATCCACTAATATTTGGAAACCAAGTAGTACATTTCTAAATAACTTATGGTCAAGGAAAAAAAATCACAAAGAAAATAAAGTATTTTAAATTAAATGAAATTTAAAATACAACATATAAGAATTTGTGGAATGCCATCTAAGTGGTAATTAGAAGGAAGTGGATAGCACTAAAGTTTTATTTTAGTGAAGAATAAATGTCTCAAATCAATTACCTCAGCTTATGCCTTAATAAACTAGAAAACAGAGTAAATTAAACGTAAACATGTATGAAAAAGCAACTAAGTTTAAGAGAAAACAGAAAAGCAATAGAGAAAAATCAAGGATAAAAAGGGTGGTTCTTTGAATATCAATAAAATTGTTGAAACTGCATTTAGTCATACTGATCAATAAAAAAGACATAAATTACCAATATCATAATGGGATAGATGATATAACTACAGATTCTAAAGATACTAAAAGGATAAAAGTGTTTGTTATAGCAACTTTTTTCCAACACATTAGATAACTTAGATGAAATAGGTAAAGTCCATGAAAGGCACAAACTAACAAAGCACATTGAATTAAAAATAGGTAATCTGAATAGCCCTATATCTAAAAATAATTTAATTCATATTTAAAATCTTTTCTACAAAGAAAACCCCAGGCTCAGATGGTTTTATTGACAAAATCTGCCAATTGTTTAAGGAAAATACAATTTTACCTAAACATTTCCAGAAAGTTGAAAAGGACTACTTCCCAGCTCATTCTCTCAGGCCAGCATAAATATGATATCAAAATCCAACAAAGCAATTGTAAGGAAAATCAAACTATAGACCAATATCACTCATGAACACAGATGCAAAATTGAAACAAACTCTTAGCAAGTTGAATTTAACAGTATTTCAGAAGGATAATCATAAAACTGGGTTTATCCAGAATGTAAGGTTGCCTTGACATTTGAAAATCAATCAATACAATTCACCATATAATCACAGTAAAAAAGAAGGCCATGCATCTCAATGGATGCAAAGACTGAGAAAATCCAATGTCCATCCCTGATATAAATTCTCAGAAAACTAGGAATATACCCTCTACCTAAAAAAAGGAGGTAATTTTTTTAAAAAACCTACAGATAATATTATATTTCATGATAAAATACTGAATGTTTCCTCCTAAAATTAGGAATAAGGTAAGTATGTCCATTACCATCACTTCTATTTAACAGTATACTGGAGGTTTCAAGCCAGGGCAATCAGGCTAGAAAATAAATATAAAGCACTAAAATTGTAAAGGAAGCAATAAAATTGTCTTTATTCATAGATGACTTACTTGTCTATGAAAAAAAGCCAATAGAATCTACAAACAATCCACTCTAAGTAGTGAGTGTGGTAGTCAGTCTCTAAAATGACCCTCAGTGATCCCTGTCTTCTGATATTCACACCATTGTGTAATTCCCTCCCCTCCAGTATTGGCATAGACCCATTTCTTACAAAAAGAAGATGAAAGAAGTAATGAGATATAATTTCTGATATTATTTTTTAAAGTATGACTTCTTTTTTTGGACATCCCCTCTTTTACTGTCTCATTCAATCTGAGACAGTAAACCAGTGTTCCCATGTTGTGAGCTGCCCTCTGGAAAGGGCACATGACAAGGAACTGATGTCTTCAATAGGCAACAAGGACCTAAGTCCTGCGATCAGCCACATGAGAAAGCTTGTAAATGGATGCTCACCCAGATGACTGAGATGACTGCATTCCCTTCTGACCCCTTAATTATGAGAGATCCAAAGTCAGAGGCACTCAGCTAATCTGTGCCTGGATTCTTGACCCACAGAAACTGAGACAATAAATATTTGTTTTTTGAACCACTAAGTTTTGGGATAATTTGTTATTGTTAACTGCTGTTGTTATGTTTGATAGATAACTAACAGTGAGTTTAGCAAAGTTTTAGGATACAAGATAAATATACAAAAATAAATTGTACTTTCAATACAGCAACAACAAAATAATTAGAAATTAAAATAAAAATAATACTATTTAAAATTGCATGAAAATTTGAAATATGTAGGGATAAACCTGACCAAAAAAAGTGAAGGAACTATGCACTGAAACTGTAAAAGATTGGTAGGAGAAATTAAAGAAGACCTAAATAAATAAATGTATCATGCTCATGGTCAGAAGTTTCAATAATGTTAAGATGTCATTTCTCCCCAAAATGAATATAGATTCAACACAAACTTAACCAAAGTCCCAGTGATAATTTTTGTAGAAATTAACAAAACAATACTGTCCTGGTTTGCATCTTTTGTGGACCCTGGAAGATTATGTTCTTAAGCTTACCCATTCCTGTGCATGTAAACCTACTGTATGTGGGACCTTTTGGTTAGATCACTTTTAATTAGGACACTCTAGTTAAGGGCCTTTGATTAGATTGCGGGACCCAGAATGGGTCTTAATCCTTTTACTGGAGTCTTTTATAAGAGGAGACACGCAAAGAGAACTGCTACAGTTTTTCACCCTGCCTTGTGAGATAGGACTCCAGGATCGCCTATAACTGCAGAAAGACAGAGAAACCCCGAGATACTGTGAAAGAGCCTGGAGGCTGGAATCAATGAAGCAGCCGAAAGTGAGGAGAAGGGAGAGGCAAGCCATGTGCCTGATTGCCCACAGCTGTGCTCCAGGAGACAGTGAGCCTGGAGAAAGGAAGTCAGGGACGTTGGCAGATACGACCTCAATTTTGCCTTTCCATGTGGCAGGACTACAGGATCACCAGCAGCCAACTTTGGTGAGAAAGTATCTCTGCTGTTGCCTTGATTTGAACATTTTTGCAGCTTCAGAACTGTAAGCTTTTACACTAATAAATCCCTATTGTAAAACGCCAACCCATTTCTGGCATATTAGTTTGCTTTAGCAAACTAAAAGTAATACTAAAATTCATATGGAAATAGAAAGGACCCTGAGTAGCCAAAAAGATTTTGAAAATGAAAAACATAAAAGTTGGAGGGCTAAGTCTGTCTGATGCTATAGTAATCAGTGCTTGTATGGCACTGGCACAAAGACACCCCAATAAATCAATGGAACAGAATAAGGAGTTCAGAAATTGATCAGCACATATATACACAACTGCTCTTTAAATAATATTTCAATGGAAAATCAGTGGAAATAAAATAGGCTTTTCAACAAATAATAGTAGAACAATGGGATATATCCATATGCAAAAAAATAAATTTTAATCCATACCTCTCATTATTAAATAAAAAAGGAATTCCTAAAATCTAATGGAAAACTTAAAATTACATACCTCCTGGAAAGAAATACAGATAAAAACATTAGTCATCTTGGATTAGGCAAAAATATCTTAAATACAACACCAAAGGAATACTCTGTAAAACAAACAGATAAATTGTACTTCCTCAAAATTGAAACCTTCTGCTATTTGAATGACAGTGTTAAGAGAATGAAAAATCAAGCCACATACTGGGAGAAAAAATTTGCATAACATATATCTGATGAAGTACTTATATCCAGAATAAAGTAAAGAATATCTAAAAATTAATAAAAAGCAAACAAATAAGCTTATTAAAAGACGGGCAAAAAATTTCAACAGATGCTTCACCAAAGAAGAAATATGGATGGCAAATAAGCACATGAAAAGATGGTTAAACTCATTAGTCACTAGAGAAATGAAAATTAAAGTCACAATGAAATATCAATGCATACTTATTTGAATTGCTAAAATTAAAAAGACCATATTTTCTGTTGGCAAGAATGTGGAAGAACTGAAGTCTCATACACTACTGGTTGGAACATAAAATGCTACAGTCACTTGGTAAAACAAATTGGGGAATTCTTCAAAAGTTAAACATAACATTTATCACATGATCCAATCATTCCACTGTTAGACATTTATCCAAGAAAAATTAAAGCATATATCTATTCAAAGACTATACACAAATGTCCAAAGCAGCTTTATTTCTAATAGCCAAAAGCTGGAAACCCAAATGCTCATCAATATGTGGTATATAAATAAACTTTGGTTTATCCATACAATGGGATACTACTCTGCCATGAAAATTTCAGGAATAAACTCAATTGCTACACACTAAAACATGGGTGGATCCCAAATAATAATGCTAGATAAAAGAGGCCAAACACCCCCCCCCCCAAAAAAATAGTACATACTGTATTATTCCTCTTATATAAAAATCTAGAACAAGCAAACTAATGCAAAATGACAGAAAACAGATAAGTGGTTGCCTGGGGAGGAAGGGAGGTATGAGGCCAGAGTGGGAGTAAAGGATTACAAAGAGGCAGGAGGAAACTTTTGTGGGTGATGTATATGTTCATAATCTTGATTGTGATAATGATTTCACAGGTGTATAGATACATAAAATTGGTATACTTTATTGAATGCCTATTACCTCAATAAAGCTGTTTTAAGATAATAGTAAGATAGGACAATATGTGCTCACATGGACTGACAATACTATTTACAAAGTGTAGAAAGAGATAAAAGAAAACAGTAAGTAAGGTATGAGGAGAATGCTTAGGAGCCAGTAATGTCGGGGAGCTGTTACTATCCCTAGACCTCAAGGGAATGAGCAGGTACCAGAACCAGGAAGAGAGAAAGAGACTCCCCCTGAATGGAACTGTGCCAGCCAAGGACAGGCAAGGAGCCCGAAGAATAAATATTCCAGCACTCCTTCTTCCTCCTACCCTTCATCACCTGTGAGAGCCTCCTTCTGGGAGCCAAGGGAATACAATCCACAGAAATCAGGATGGAGAAGGGGGAGGAGATCTGGGGGTACAAAGGAGGAACAGCAACAGCAACAATTGGGTAAAAAAAGTGAGGAGAGGAGGGGATATATAGATATACAGTGTCTTGTCCCATAGACTCTTTCTAGATACAATAATGTGGAAAAAGAAATTGGTTCTGGAGAGAAGAGGACCGAGAGTTCAGGGGTGGGGGTGGAGTGCAGAAACCTACTTTTCATTTTTTTACTATGATATCTTTTAAAATATAAAAGCTGTATCACTTTTACAATTTAAAAAAAAAAAGGAGCCTATCTGGATCCCCTCCATTGACAATGGAATTGACCAAAGAAATTTTGGGGCTTTGGAGGTTTGAAAGCCAGTGAAACTGGCAGAAGCGAACAGTTTGCTGCTCTAGAACATGCGAGTGAGTAACGACCAGTCCTAGAGCCACAAGTCAGAGCTGTGCTCCCCTGCACTTGCCAGGGAATGGCCGGCACAGCCCTGCTCAAGTCGCTTCTCTTAGAGTCAAACCGTAAGGGCCCAGTGGGAGGGCCACATCCCTATTGCTTTTCTATCCGCACCAGCTGGCTCTCTACCAGGAGCCACTTCAGGCTGCCTGTGGTCAGCACACTGTCAGCGTGCTGTTCTGTAGCATGCTGGTGCTCAAGATAAACGTGTTGACTGTTTTTGGAAATGATTGCAACTCTGTTATCCCTTCCAAACCTGCTGAGCTTTTAAGATACAGAACAAAAGAATGAATGAATCAGAAATGATGGCTTCCTGGCTGAAGAGAAGTCTAAGAAGCTGAATTGATTGAACCCAAGGGGGGAAAAAAGGATGACTCAATGCTTATTTTAGAATAGCAGAGTTAATAGATGTTCCGAATTTGGATCCATTTGGTAAGGGTGAAAGGGGCAGAACAAGATGAAAAATGAACTCCCTTGCTTTTGTCAGATGATTGTTCTGTGCAAAAAACAGTGTTTTTTTTTTGACAGTCCACACTCTCTCTGTCTCAGGACCATGAACACTGTCCTTCATATGCATCTTATTCATCTGGTTCCCATTGTTAGAGCTGGGGTTTTGATTCATCCCAAAGTGTTCTCTCCCACTTAGACTCTTCTAAAACCTGTCTCTTATATCCATGACTTTCTTAGTTTTGCATATTCACCGTCATTAACATCCTAATGAGAATATTTTCCTAGTCTAAAAAATGATATATTTTGTGTTCCAATAAAAAAAAAAATGGTAGAAAACTTTATGCTTCATAAATGGCCTTCCCTTGCTCCTTTTAATTAAACAGAATGGAGCTATAAGCATCTGAAAGATCCAGAATCAATATCTGTGAGTTGCTATGGATCAAAACAGCTATGTGCAGATTATTATTCCTATTTTAGTACTTCACTTTGGGTTTTGATGTCTCCTAGATTTTGGCCTTTACAGAGTAATGAAAATAATGCTTGTAATGCTAATTAGTTTTAACAGAATGAGATGTTTCCCTTCACATAAATGTGAATCTAGATTCTTAGAAATAGTCTTCCTTCTTGTAGTCACAAATAACACCATAGATCACAAATTTTCTTAAAGTTCTCTTGAAAGTGTGAAAGTTCTCCTTCAAGCCACTTCTTTTGGTGTTTTAAATATTATTCTGCCTCCCTTATTGCCATTTATTCAAAGGATTATGCTCTAGATTTCTCACTGGCTAATTCTCACCATCAATGTGAATTTTATTTCATTTATTTCTCAAGTGGACTTTTGCTATCTCACCAAAATAGTGTGCTTCCACAGGGACACAAAAACACCTCTAGAAAGATGCAAAATCATAAATATATGGTCCACTCAGAATGCTCAGGCAAACACATTCTGACCCTCATTGCCTAGCAGAATTTACAGATGTCAGAGCTTACAGGTACACTGTTCCTTTTATTTCTTTCTTCTTTCACTCCCAATTCCCATTTTGATCTGCTGGTAACCTAGTTTAAATGACCCATTTATGTTTATATTGTAAATGAGCACACTGTAACCATTAATAGTCCACTTAGAGCAAACCTGGCATTATGAATGTTTTCAATATGTTTGGGGTTTGTTTGGGGTTTTTTTTTTGCATAGGACCTAAACCTCCCTTCTGTGATTTGCACACTGTACCCTATAATCATGTATCAGTGTCTCCAATTGCCACCTTCTTCACTGTCCCTGCAGGAAAGCATGTGACCCACAAAATGTAAAATTTCATTTGCTATAAATGGATTCTAACTTTCTTTACCTGGTTCTACCTGTGTTACCTCGCTCTGAATGGTCATGGCAGATTTGTATTCCCCTTCCAAAAGAGTTGAATGTTCTTACATACTTCTCAGTTCCTACCAGAAATTAATACTGATTGAGTATCAAATCCTAGGATAGAGAGACACTTAGGTCAACTCAAAATGAGATTCCATCTTCTGTTCAAAATCCCTAATATGTCATGCCTCCTTAAGCTTTGCTATGCATTTCCACAGTGAAAGAAGAAGTCTGAGTTATCTTGTAAGATATGACACCATTTTGACAAAAGAACTTCTTAATAGGGTCATAGTTGATAAAAGTCTCACATTAAAGTCTCAAGTCCCAGGATATAAAATCATTCTCTACATCTGTGAGCCTGTGAAATAGCACATACCAGTGGGATTGAAGTGCAATCCTTATTTTTAAAATCAGCTTCAATTACTGTTATTAATAGAGGATAACATCACCAGAATGCATTACAAACAAAAATTGCAAGTTGTTACTAATGCAGAAATTCTGTTCATAAATATTCTTTTAATTGTAGATGCATTATTCACAGAAGCGTACAAGATGGTTTATGAATGAGAAGCTCTATCCCTTGTCCCACACACCACACACTAACACAAGTTTAGAATTTTTTTAAAGGTGCAACAAAGGCATAGTACAATGCAAAGGATGCTAGCCAAGAATTAACAAGCTCCAGGGTGCTGGGCAGGACCAGAAAATGTTCTCCAGGAGCCATAGATTGGAAAAGGCTTCAGAGGCAGACAGAACCTGCCATAAATCTTAGCTCCACACCAATTAGCTCTGTGACTTTGGGAAACTATTTGAATCCTTAATTTTTCTTATCTGTAAATTGGGGAAGATATTACCTCCCAATAGGATGGTTATAGGGGAAAGAAGATGCTGTGAAGCTGAAGAGTTCCATTACCAGAGAGAGGGCTTGGGAATATGAAGGCAGGCAGCCTGGAACTAAAGAGGAAGTGAGCATTTGAAATTTCAATCCATCTTTTACTTCCTCTTTATATCATATGATGCAGGGTAGGGAACTAGGATATGCAATAGAATTTCTGTGGTTCTTCCAGGCTGGGTGTAACACATGCCAACTGTGCTAGGCAGAATAATGGCCTCTCAAAAATGTCCATTCCCTAATCCCCCAATCCTGTGAGTATATTATCTGATATTGCAAAAGAGACTTTGCAGATGTGATTACATTAAGTACTTTGAAAAGAGAGAGAGATGTGACAATGGAAGAAGGGTCAGAGAGACAAGACTTGCTGGCTTTGGATATGGAGGAAAGGGGCCATGAGCCAAGGGATGTTGGCAGCCTCTAGATGCTGAAACAGGCAAGCAATCTCTTAGAGCCTCCAAAAGGAGTACAGCCATTCTGACATGGTGATTTTAATTCCTTGAGAATTACAAAGGACTTCTAACTTATAGAATTGTGAGATAATAAATTAGAGGGATAGTGCTTATTGCTCTAAACTTGTTGCAATTTCTCAGGTGGATAGGCATGCTACCAGGCTTTTGGAGGATCTTCATAGGCATATTCCCCCAGCAGACAAAGTCTTATAGCAGAACCTTCTGTCATCTTCATACTACTCCTACTCTGCTACCATATGCCCAAACTTTTAAATCCCCTCCCATCTCCAAGTGCCCACAGTTCCTTTCAGTTCCAGGCTGCCTGCCTTCACACTCCCAAGCCTTCTCCTCTCTGGTACTAGAAACCTTCAGCCTCACACATATTTTCTTCCCCCAACAATTTCCACTGTCAGAAAGGGCATTTTCTGAGGTGTACGGAGGATAAATCCTTTACATTCAATCTTTGTAATTATAAACTTGGGGGTCCTAGGAGCGAAGCCCCAATTGTCCCACCCTTGCTAAGGCATCGATTGTACATTTGATATATTCATTTTAACCAACTCAGCTAAACTGCAGTCAAAACAAGCTTGGAGAAATTTGCACAAATCATTATAATACCCCAAATTTTCATTTCAAAAATTTGGATGAACCCAAATCCCTTTATTTTGTATTTGAAAAAACAGCTTTAAAATATTTTTGTGACTGACAACGTTACTCAAATGGAAAAGAAAAATAACACGAATGGCAAGGTTTTCAAGCAATGGCTAGGCACTTAGAGCAGCTAAAAGAAGAGCAATTTTGAATGGACATGAGTGAGAATTCTCAGTTTGTAAGTGTGGCAGCGTGAATTGTGAAGTGTTATTTGAGTGGTCTCTTTCAGGTCCCTGTTGGTTCTTCCCCCATCTGCAGGCTGAACCTAATGGTGTCAATTAAATGAAGAGGGCTCGCCCTGTCAGCAAAAAGCCCAACCTGAAATTGCTCCAATCAAAGGAGTACTATTCTAGACATGAATATAAAAGATTGGAGATGGTATATACACCACCTCCACCCTCCCATGTGGAAAGCATTTTGAGCTGGGGGTGGGAGGTGAGACAGGGAGAGGGAAGGCGCAGTAAAGATTTCAAGGTCAAAAGCAGTTTAAGTACAAAGAATAAGGAACCATATAGAATTTGTTCCCCCTGTCTCAGAGCTGAATCCTAAAGTGGTGGGGGAAGAAGGGATGGGGATAGACAAGAAAACACAAGAAAGCCTCTCTTGAAATGGGGGTGGGGGAGGTTGTGAGGGAAGAGGATTTGTTTCCTGTCTGCAGCTTTAGAGAAACAGTCCTGAAAGTGTATCCCTTACAAATGAGTTTGAGGAAAGCGAGAGAGATGGAAGCATGGCACAAATAGTCACGAGAAGGGCCCCAGACTTTCACCCATGTAGTGTGATGAATGGTGGTCCCCAAAAGATTTGTCCATGTCCTAGGCCTCAGAACTTGTGAATGTGACCTTATTTGGAAAAGGGGTATTTACAGAGATCATTAAATCAAAGGTCTTGAGATCCTGGATTATCCAGGTGGGCCTTAAATCCAATGACAAGTCCTTATAAGAGACCAAAGAGGAGAAGACACAGACATAAAAGGAGAAGAACATGTGAAGATGGAGGCAGAGATTGGAATGAGACAGCTACAAGCTCGGGAAAGCCTGGAGCCCCCAGAAGCCAGGAGTTGCAAGGAAGGATTCTCCCCTAGAGCCTTCAGAGAGAGTATGGTCCTGAAAAGACCTTGATTTCAAACTCCCTGCCTCCAGAACTGTGAGTGAATGTGGTTCTGTTGTTTTAAGCTGCCAAGTTTGAGATACTTTGTTGTGGCAGTCACAGGAAACTAATACACCCCTCTTAGGGGCTGAGGACCTGAAGGAGACATGGTGGTCATTCGTAAGCTTTCTGTGCATCTGGAGCATGTAGGTAACCTACAGCTAGCTCCAAAAAGGTGTGTTGCCAGGGCAGGTGGAAGCACCTGGACCACCCTCCAGGGGTGGAGGAAGGAGAGAAGCTGCATTACAGAGGGACTTTCTCTATCCTGGAGCTGCACTAGAACCAAATGTGCTACCTACCAAAGGCACCACTGGGTATCACCTGCACATAAGTGCAGACCACAAGGACATTGGTTGCTGACAACAGCATGAAGACAAGAAGCAGAGGAAGTGCATGCCAATCCTCCCCTCACCGCTGACCCCAGCATCAGGATGTGGTTAGATAAGGCAGCCCTGTGCATTTGTTAGGACCACAAGAGCAGAAGAGGAACTCAGTCAGACCTGCGTAATCATTCTGGGTTTGACCACGAAATCACGGAATTTGGACTGAATTTTCACAGAACCTCCTAGACAAAGTTGAAGCCAAGAGACAATCTTGGGACTTAAAGATAGAATGAACAGATAATTCTAGAAATAAAATTCCAAATTTGGATACCTGAATTGTGTAAACTGCTGTGAACAAGAATGTGTTCCCTACATTGTAACTACAAAACAAATTATCCAAATTATTTATATAATATTACAATAAAATTTTGAAATGTGCGAATGGGTTATCTAGCAATAGGAAAAGTATAAAGTAGAGCCTGAACTGTATTTTAAAAGGAAAAATGGATAATAGTAGGGAGTAAAAGTAATTTTTTAACTTTTCAAATATTTCCCCTTCTTTGGCTGGCAGAGACCCCAATTTTTCAGGTGTTTGTCTTACTTGTTGGGGATATAGGCCCAGGAAAGGCAAATGTGGTGGTATTTGTCAAAGTCAGTCATGACAGGTAGCCTAATCCCAGCCAATGAGACATAAGAGGATCAAACTAGAAGATTTCTGAGAAAGGACCCTTGGTAATACATAGATACGTAGATAAACTTCCCCTCTTCATTTACTGCATGTTGCAGTGACAGCACATGATGTTTCAAACTGTGTCATTCATCTCATGACCATAAGAGACAATAATGATAAACAGATGATGGCAGAAAAGAAATATGGAAAAACTTGGATCCTTGAAGTTTCAGATGCGTCTAAATTACCAGCTCTGAATTACCCTGTTTCTAAACAGCTTGTTTTATGAGATAATCAATTCCTACTTCTATCCTTTGAAGCTAAGGACATCCTAACTAATTGAAAATAAAATAGAATTATTATATCCTAGTATAAACCTATTAAAGAAAATTTGAATTGAGGAAAGGAAAGGGATTCTCTTCAAATTGGTGAATACTAGCAACTAAAAAAGAATAAAAATATGAAATGAATTGTAATGAATTACTATTATATATATATTATACAGTAATGCAGGCAAAGCAAATATGTCTGTAAAAAGTAATGCAGAGCAAGGCATAATAAAATACAATAAATTTGAATGAATTCCTACACAGGCATATATTATATATGGAGATAAATATTTCAATAAAATCATGAAGAAATGTTAAAGCCATTTTTTTTTCTTTTTTTTTATTATGGGTAAAAATCAAAATTCTCACAATACATACAA